>OY282515.1:76355534-76678034 GCA_958296145.1 Hydrotaea cyrtoneurina
TGGTA
This sequence comes from Hydrotaea cyrtoneurina, assembly GCA_958296145.1. NCBI lineage: Eukaryota > Metazoa > Arthropoda > Insecta > Diptera > Muscidae > Hydrotaea > Hydrotaea cyrtoneurina. The sequence continues at coordinate 76,355,540 of OY282515.1, forward strand.
CGTTTGTATGGGTGACTTACTCTGACCTCACTCATAAATTTCGGTTTGCATTTTGTCCCCGTCCTCTAGAGGACTTGGCCGATGATCAAATAAGTGTAGTTGACTCCATGAGGTTGCGTTCATCACAACAGTGTACATTGGGTTGACAGTCTAACCCAACAGGTCGTCTATGAAAATAAGAAAGAGAGAAGGTGGTTAGATAGACATTCGAACGACTGATGGTCCAAAGGACAGCATACACAAATTACCAGACAGACTTGAACCCAATTCGTTCTAAAATATTAAAATCCACATCGAGAATAATTGTGATGCAGAATTAAACTGAAATTTTACAAATTATTCAGAATTTTTAGTAAGCCGGGTAATCAGCGAAGTGTTTTACTTGTCGTATAAAGAAAATCATGTTCAATCCGTTTTCAGTTGGACATTTTTGCAGTGCCTCTTGCCATCTTGCCTCTTATCAAACTAATCACAGCGGCATATTAATCAAAACCACTCCAATTATAGTGAATATTTTCCTTACGACAGGATTCAATTTGAATTCATTAGAAGGAAAAAAAAACACTAGTCTGATGGATTCATTTAACAACTAGTCCCGCGTCTGTGGCGGAAGAAAGAAATTGTTAAATTAAAATAAATGTTCCCATAAAATATGTTAAATATCAATTTCAAATGGGGCAGAGACGTCTTCCGAACGTAGTAATAATCGTTCATATATCGTAAATTGATTAAAACCCATCAACATGTACTTCAACGCCTCCTTAGCGACATTCGGTATTTTGCCAATCGGGGCAACAATGTATATCAACATTAAAACACCAGCACAGCAACTTCCGTAAGGTTCAGCCACCAACAGCCATAAAGAAATGTTCTGCGACAAGAGAAAATGGGAAAGTGGAAGCTGTCGATGTGGTTGAGAGTAACTAATTGCCCAGATTTTACAATGTTTAACTTGAAGCCTAGGCCAAACATGTACTTAACAACATCCTTCAGTCGTATCAGAGTGTCTGCATCTGTGTATGGCTGCCACTGTATTGTCGGTATTAGCCATCAGTGGTTACAGGTGCTCATCATCATGTACTGCTTGCATCTCCTCCGTTGTCCAATTGCCCGTCTACGTGTCTGGCCTTCTGTGACGTTTTAATCATACGCATAATTCATATTACAGCAACAACAACACATCGCGGAGAGTTTGTGATAAGCTGACACTCCATCTCTGCTCTGTGTGGGTATATGAGTGAGTGTTGTACCAGATGGTGGTGGCTATGGCCCAGGCTCGGTCATGTGCTACATACATTTGTGCCATTCGTCGGTCGGTCGGTCGGTCGGTCGGTCCGTCCATCGGCCTGTCAGTGGTTATTCAGTGGCCGCACAAAGTTATTCGCCTTTCAATGTTCATCAGTCACCGGTGGATGCAAACTCGTACGTCGAATAACCGTACTTTGGCGATAATGCCCCCGGACATTATTTGCTCCGCCATTAAGGCTTTCCAGTTGCAATAAGCAACGTTGATTTTTTTTCTTTTACATTATTTTAACTAATTGACTATGGTAGACGAAGATATTAACATTCTATGCGTTCTTATTTTATTAAGACATTATTCATTCTTTCATGAAAGTTAATAAAATAAATCGAATCTTGCTGTTGGTCAAAAGGAAAAGTTCATTGGAAACGGAACAATAAATTTAAATTGAAATGAAAATTTACGAGATTTGTTTAAGAGACATCGTCAAACGGAGGTGCGGAAGAATTTATGAGTGAGCAGACAACAAGAGAGAGAAATAGAAAAAATAAGCTCTTGTTCTGCCCTGGTGAATGTGGCTTCCACTGGCTTCTTATGTCTTGAAGGACCTGGACGACCTGGTCACTGTTGGCATTGACCGATTCCGGAGATTTGTGGGGCTCTTGGGATGATTGAGCTTGGGCGACTAGGGGTATGTTTTTCTTTTCTAGATGAGTCTGCGTAAAAAAACAGCCACTGCACACAAAACTCTATGGCATGAGGATGAGCCAACTTAGAGGACTCTTGTGTTGTAGACGACAGAATATCAATGGATTTCAAGTTGTTTAAGGGAATGCCCTAATAGCTCCTTTAATTCTATAGTGTCACAATTCAAAATTCAGTTTATATTTTTCTGCTCAAGAAAAAGCTTATTTAAGTTGACTTTTGTTCTGCGTGTCTTATACAAACATATGTCAGGGCTCCACTTTATTTGGGTAACCTATGAGGTTTTTCATACCTCCTGAACAAATTTGAGTTGTGACGCGTATTTTGAGTTGTGACGCTATTAAAGTAAATGAGCGATATATTCCTCATCATTATCATCCCTAAACAGCTTCTCCATTCATCCCTGCCATGTCACATTCATTCTGTCACCATTTACCACACATTTCACACATTAACATAATCATTTTCCCGAACTCCGCCTTCTCCGATTGTGAGACTGTTCAGACGTTTAACCGAAGAATATGGTGGAGTTGGGCTGGTAATGTCATCAATGCCATATGGCTGATGTCTGTGACGTCTGCTGTCTGTGCGGCTGATGTTAACAATATTTTCCACATATTGTGTCAATTATTGCATGCAACATGCCGCATAAACTAAGCAATAATGTCATCATAATCGACAACAGCTACCCAGCACAGTATCAAGTGTATTTAACTATTGATGTTCGGAGTATAGGAGCCAATTCCAGTGAACCAGCCAACCACCAAACCAATCGACAGGCAAATGTTTGACGTTTTAAATCGGGTTCGATGAAGGCACAGCCATTGTGTGTATGTGTGGCATGTTGGTGGGCTGTCTGCAGGAAAAGCATATACTCGACCAATATTTCGATTGCTCTTGAGTTCGGTTAGGAATATTTGTTAGATGACATATGCCTGGCTGTCCGTTCGTTCGTCCGTCCGTCTGTCTGCCGCCTGCCTGCTGCCTGTCTCGTTACATATACAATTCCTTGAAGTGCTATAACATTGACGGCATTTATTAGATATTTATGCTTTTGACATGCAAAGTAAATTGATTTTAAATTGATTGGAAAAAAACAGCAGCATCGAGTAGTGGTAAAAAGAATTGTATCCGGTTTTCTACAAGCAAATATGATGAAGAAGGAAACCATCCATCCATCCATTCAGCCACCCATCCCGCCAGCCATGACTCTTCGCCACTTGTTGCATCTCGGGAACCACATGTAGAGGAATTGCTGGTGCCATGCTGTTGGCATTGAAATGAATGTTGCCGATTTTTACAAAATCGACATGCTTCTAGTGATGTATAGCAATGCTTTTTTCTTTTGCTCCTTGTGGATCACAGTGTCAATTGTGACCGAAATTGTCTAGAATGCGACCGCGTGCAACAAGTGCAGAGCTGTGCTGCAGAAAGCGACGGGGAGGACGAACAAATGATAAATGGGGAATCTTAAAGGGGTTTACCAACCCTTAAAAGGGGTTTACCCACATTAGAAGTGAAGGTCTGAACCATGGTGCGCCATCATTCATGTGGCAACTAGGTTACGGCTACCATCGCCCCACAAGCATACTAAGTAAGCCCGGTAAACGTAACCCCGGTACGCCCGAGGAGCTAATTCGACAAATCGCTGTCACTTTGAGAATCTGTAGAATCTACCTAACACCTCTGCTACTATTTGTGTCGTCGATTTAGGTGATAAACCACAACCATCGAAAAACCATTCCCCGTTGGTCAGACAAGCACAGAAATCCTAGTGGCTGCTGACCACCCTAGGATTTTCAATCCATTTGAAGTACAATATCACAGTCAACGGTAATGAGCGCCTGACCTTTAACTGATTGATCAGAACTTCGTAGACTTGGTCTCTCCACAGTTTTTATCCGCTGGAGCAAATAGTTTAATAAGTATTTTTCAAGGAATCATTCTCTACACAATGGACACTATCCGGAGGTCTCCGAGTGGAGGTGCATCTTTGGATGTACCACCCTTCCTAACCTAACATTCTCTACTTGACCAAGTACCAAGCTTCAATACCATCAACAAATTCCCCTAGAAAAGAACTCCACCGCAGTTTCATAGACCTCGAGCTTAAATAAACCAAATATTAGTTCAAAAATTCCAATTGTTATATTAATTTACCACATATAGGAGGTATGACTTTACTAACCCGTACACTATGTCCAGGTTGTAACTTCCTGCCTCTGCGCCATTTCCATGGATATTGTCGCATTGTCGCTCTTGTAGTTGCAACCATTAACAGAGCTGTAAATTACATTCGTACTAACACCAGTCCCACCTTTGCTGACATATTTTCTGTAATGGCAAATGAAGCGGTCAGCGATCGTTTATTTCGCCACATGATATCAGTGTCATCTGTGTATGCCAGAAGCTTGTTCAAAGATTGTATTACTGTGAGAGGAATCAATGGCTTCGTTTTAAACAATTCTTTGCAGTATATTGAATATATTGCACGAAAGATGGTCTACATTTCGGATAACAAATCCCTGTGAGTACTGAAAAATAATGAAAAACATGAAAATGCTTGTTGGAATTTACATATGTATCTAAAATGAGGAATAACTCAATATTTGAAATTTGGTTTCGCTTTGGCCATATCTTCATTGGTCCGAGAGTTATTTGATGATTTTATTTTCATTGACGACCTGTTGGATTACACTGTAATCCCGATCTACTATGTTAAGGATAATATCCATGAAATGAAAGTATTAAAAATAAATACTATAAGAAAGCATTCAGCTAATACATTTTGATAATCTTCTGTGTGAATAATCTGAAAAATATACGTTACTTCAGAAAAATCCCTCGAAATGTCTTTGTCCCTTTCAAATCCGAACATACCCCCTACCTGGATGTATCATTTAAGTTGGTTTTGCCCTAACAATCCAGAAATTAATGTTCTCACAATAGTATGTCCTGGTAGCTACTTGATCTCCCTTATAGTTTTCCTAACTTACATTATAAAATAGTTTTCCCCCAATACTCTGGAACAACTGGTTTTCATCCAATCAATGAGGCACCCCACCAATCATCCATTGTCCCATCTCAGAGAATAACGTTCGTATGCATATTTATAATGACGTCCGTCGTTTATTCAAACAATCTCCACATAAAAATGCGGAAAATCGATATGTTGGAATTGAAAAATTGTTGAGTAATTGTTTAAGAATAATAAGTGTGGAACTGCAAACGGATTTAATTGAAAATATCACAAGAGATAGAGCAGATAAACCAGAAAACGTTTGAATATGCAAATGAGATGAGTGTCACGTTATCCCAAGACTTTAATACCATATCGGGTATCGGGTTAAGTAGATTAAAATATTTCACCAACGACCCTTTTGTCGCAAATTCTCTTTTCTACACTTTCTTAATAGAGTTATTTTTTAGCCTTTGGGCCATCTTCAGAACTAATGAGTTGTGTTGTTTTTGTTTTTATTGAGATTGAGAAATTATATATCCCCAAGGCCTTTATTTAACACAAAAGATCATATTTTAACAAATGTCGAGCGTTTCTGTGATTCTGGCATGCCATGCAAAAAGGTGTATATTAAATTGTTAACCACCTCTCGTATCAAAAGCTATTAGTAAATGTAACAAACTTTGAACATCATATGGAACGCAGAGAACGAGAAAACTGTTCACTTCAGTAAGAAGCAGCCAGTCAGCGCTTTGAAGGAAGAAATCAGGTTTAGTGTGTCGAACATATGTTGGACATGCTGTTAAGTCGGAAAAGCCTAAATAAATGGCTGCACAAAAAAATGCTTGTGTGATGAAGTGTAGGCGAAGTAAAAGTACTCTACAGAGCAAAGATTTCAAGAGAAGAATTTAAAAAGGACAATATAGAAATATTATGTTTAATTTCATTTAATTTATTAACTGTAATTCAAATCCTAATGGCCGATTAAATCTAATTACAATATGCATCAAAATATTAAATATAACATCATACAGTACTCGAAATATGACATACGTTTGGTCGTGTCTAAACAATCTACCATGAATGGAGTGCGTCCCAAAAGAAGTCTGTGGTCACTAGTCAAAGCAATCTGGAGTGCCTGCTCCTGAAGTGTATTATTCTTTTGTATAAACAAAGTAAAATCGACAACGTCAAAGAATTTTTTTTCCCTTTTCGCTTCTCTACCCCGTTCCCCAACAATCATCCAACGTCTTGCCTGTTCAACCTGGGTGGAAATCATAGGTTTCCCAAATAAACTAGACCCCTCACATGTGTATGTATAATACATGCAGAACAAAAGTCAACTCAAATAACAGATTTACAGATTCTTCTTAAGCAAAAAAAATTAATTTAGAATTCTGACACTATTGAAGTAAATGAGTGATATGCACTAAAGAGTTCTCAGTAGTGAATTATTATTTTCCTTCTCGATGGTGTCACCTTTGCACGCTTTGCAAGTTTCTAGTCATACTATACACATGGCTCGGAAGCTTGTATTGCTAATATTGGTGATTACTTTGGATTTATTATCCGCCGATATTTATGTATATTTCGGTCGCTGTGAACACCATTTTGTTGGACTTACCCCTTTAGATATTATGATGCCGTCTGAGCGCGAAATCCGAATTATTTTCATCACACTATTTTGCAAGTCACAACGCCTTTCATTGTGACTTAAGATTCAGGTATGCGATGGGAGATATACATTGAGTTATTATTGTCTTTACGAATTTCAACGTTTGTTTGAATGTCCATTAACGTTTGTCAGACTGAAGAATAGAAGCATTATTTACTTTTACTATTCGACAAATAATTAAACTGATTATGAATATTACCTGTTTATGTAGATTTTTAACTTTTATTCGCTAGTCCGAAGTTTGGTTCAAGTTAACCTCAAGAATTTCCGATAACATTGTGTGTGTTTTGGGTCTTCTCATGCTGGCTGTATAGCTTGGCGTGGATCTGCTGCTGTCAACAAAAATGTAAACCTTGAAAAACTCTTGCCATTTTGCAAACAAATGCTAGGAACCTGGATGCTACCTCGTCAAACTCCTGCCATTATTCTCCGGTAGTCGGTGACCGACTTTCCACATTGGAATCTAAAACCACGTTTTTCCAAGTATGACTATAGAAGCCACTTCATATTCTATGATAAATATTTACAAAATTTTGAATTTCCAGTGAAAAAAATCAGCCTTTGCAGGACTCCTAATCGATTTCAAGGCTCAAGTTCCTAGTGTTTAACTGCAATTCGAATCTGAATTGTCGGTTTGTTAAATTGTTCTCAGATGATAAAAACATTGCTGAAAGTGAAATTGGATACAATTATTCATCGTAGAATCACTACAATATAAAGAGAAAGACCTCCTACATACCTTTTTCGACATATGGTGGTCCATCTTAAAGTTTGTTGTTGAATGGTATATATCTTAAAAAGAATGATCGTTCCCGTATCATATCTCCATAGAAAGATATTAATTGATTTACGCTTAAAAAACGTTGTAATACAATGCAAAGTTATGTATTTCCCTAACTCAGTGCTGTGTAATCCAAACGGCGCCTGATGTACTTAAGTTTGTGCAATAAGTTCATGAGACTGGCGATTCGCACTGGCGAGAATGCGGCTGGCCGTTGCCGAGTGTGATTCAGTTCTGGAACATGAACTCGCCACCGACTCCCAAGTTTTCAGTTGTCTCAAAAATTGCTGACAAGTAATTCTGCATGAAATTAACAAGCAAAACTGCAGCATTCCAGAAGCCAATGCATCAGTGGTCTATTTGGTTTTGAAATTTGTGGTGTTAATCAATTACTTGTGGACGCAGATTGAAGACCTGCGCCTGGACGATCTTTCGTTTCAGTAGAATGGTGCACACAGCTCTCGCCTCAGTTGATATTTTGCGTGTCGGCGTTGTCCATTGACCACCTCAGAACTGCCCACTGACGGCGTAAATTTTTTTGTGGGGTTGCCTAAGGAGCCTTTCATAATTATCATGAGATAGAGCCGGAAACCGTCACCAAGCTATGGGAAAGTTGGGTCGATAGACTATGAAGTCAGCCAAGGCAGCCATACAATTGAAATCGTGTTCCATAAAAATGGAAATATTTGCTCTGTCGAATAAATCAATACGTCAAATATATCAGTAAAATGAATTTCTATATTTTTTGATTAAAAAAAAACTTGTATCTCCAAATACCATGACCATTGTCCTTAATAAAATCGCATATCTCATACAGGGAATTGAACAGCCTCGGCCTGAACTTTATTACAAGATAAAGATGAAAGCCGTGTTTCTTATCCTGTGGCGCCCTAGCCTGTATGGTAGGGCCGACCTTGCCTTCAGTGTTGAGGGTTTTATTGGTACACCGATGATTTAGCTTACATCAGTTTTGTTCAGGCCCAGCCGTTCTCATGTCGCTCTATTGAGTCGTCCTTTTTTCGGTCACTTTCGAAAGTTGCACTTTATTACAAGATCAGGATCATATTTGGCATTCCCAAGACCTAATCAGGTGCTGTTCCATACTAATGGTGGGTTTTCTTAACGTTCGTATGACTTCATTTTCAGAGTAAGGGCTACTCCTGCAGCATATTTTAGCAACACTCACCTTTGTATTTTTAAAAAATTTCTATTGCAAAATTTACTGTCTGACCCACGATGTCAAATGAAAATCTATGAGACTATTCTCTCTCTTTACTTGACTTTTTGACTGTTCGTTACGAGTTTTGAGTGTGTTCAAGTGTTGCCCGGTCAACAATTACAAAGATAATTGAAAATTTGGCAAGAAAAAACGTTATTTTGCCATATAAAACGGAAAGTTGGCACCACTTTCATCTGCTGTAACAACAATAAAACAACAAAATTAATGTAAACACACAATATTTATGGGCTGAAATATTTGAATATTTTTTGATTGAATGGGATTTTCGGATATAATACTATACATTGGAGGAATCCACATCCGTGTCAAGTCACCAGGGAGGCGACCTCAAACTAAAAACAAGTGAGTATCTAACATTTTTGGTTAGGTGACGTTTTAGAATGACCCTACATCGATCATTTTCTTGCTCAAAGATGACAAAGGAGTTTTTGGAATCGTACATACCTTACCATAGCCTGTATGGCTCTGAATGAAGAAGACTAAGTGCACCACGCACTGCAACAGCTTAAATATATGGTAGCCAAACATGACAGAGCCTATAGAAAGCTTCCTTTCGATGGCAGACTGGGGAATAGGGGGTCGCTGACATATCCATATGTTGAGCATTAAGAATACAACAACGCCTTTTCTCAAATATGGGAACCTTTAGGGAAGAAATCTGTAAACACAGACCAGTAATCTTAACGGCTACATGTTGTTGTTCGTTCGTTCCGTCAATGGAGACTTGGCGACTTACCGAAGAAGATGCAACGGACATTTACGCTTGTCTTGCGATGGGAGTGCATTACAACATGATTCGCGGCTTGGTCTGCCCGAGCTGTGGCATTTCGTTGATGTTGGCTGCCACGTTTGCGCTAGTGCCGTGTTCTGTAGCTGCTGTTTGTTGATTGGCAGTTAAGCTCCGATTACATTTAAACAACGCTTTACGCAATTAAGTTGCCAACAAGTTTGAAATTATGCAATTATGGTCTTTGAAAAATTGCTGCTAAATTACACATATTCAAACACATGTATGTATGCATGTACATGCATTGGCTCCCGACAACTTGGCCACGAACTTAAAAGGTCTCATCCACACGAAAAGCTTGCACAAAGCAAAATAAACAGCGTAGTACGAAAAAGCGGAAGAACGTTGAAAAGGTGCAGCAGCATCAATTCATTTAAATTAAAACGAAAGCTAAACAACATTCGCCACCAAATACACCGTGGCGGCCAGAAGGAAGTGTTTGTTATGGCTGCTGCCCAGAGAACTTGACTTGCAACTTGTTCTTTCCAATGTTGTTATTACAATTACTTTTTTTTTATTAGAATGTAATGTTAAACATTCAAAGCACACACTCTTCACGTGGAAAACGAACGACCATTTACGAAATGATAACGTTGCCAGCCAACGAAGCTTGGAAGGATTCTTCTTCGTAATTTCGCGTCACCGCATTGATTGACTGCCGTCTAACTTCATGTGCCGTATATGGAGGACAGCATCTCCACGAGATGTTTTGTGATTCAGTCGATCCTTTCGGTGGAGCTGTTAATTAACATGTTTAAAAACTAATTAGAGCATTTCACCTTTTGCATGTTAAGTGGCATAAGGAGTTCATTAAAATTTTTAATTAAAATGCCTTTGATGATATTTGTTTGCTAAAATGGCATATACATTCATATATATATGTTGGTTTATAAGATATGTTTGTTAGTGGAGATGTGGCTCATTATCCATGAGTGCCCCCAAAGAGTCTAAACATGCCATTTAAATAGTTCATTTATGTTAATTGATACATCTATTCAACCAATTGCCGAGAAGCTATCAAATTCTTGGTGGTAGTGTAGGAGAACATATTCAAGACATGCCAATTGGTACGTTTTGTCTTTGGGTGAAAATATGACAATGACAAACACCTTTAATGCGTCCCTCACACGTTACAACTGGTTGTAAAACTGAGTTGGTCGTTTTCCTCACACTCTTCAATTTTATAACCAATTTCTTATCCAATTGCATTGGCAAATATTTTTTGTAGCGTCAACATGAACGCATATCTTATAGCCTTAATTCGATCGGAGGAGGGCGAAGAAGAGACATATTTTTATATCCCTCAATAAAGTCCATAATTTTTTTCCATTTTTTGGGCAACTTGAGCTGAAATCTAAATATATTTGGATTTTCATCGAACCGACGACCACCCAGCCCTCCTTTGGTATTAGTTTGTATCCCGTAAACCCAGGTTCGTATCCTGGTAAGAACGTGAAACATATTCTTAGTCGTTTCCACCTCGTAAGAGAGCAATCTGTAAGCTACGTTAAACATCTCTAAGAAGAGAATTAGCCGTTCGAAGCCGGCTTTAAACTATACGACTCGGTCAAATTATATAATGCACAGCTTATTGATATTCGAGAAGTACCTCGTCTGTTGTTTAATTTTTTAAGACTCATATTCAATTAGTAATTCAATTTAAGATAAATGTTTCGCAGTCATAAATTAACAAATCTTGGCAAACAGAAGGCAACTAAGTCAACGTGAAACTCAGCACATGGCCAATTGTTTCATCTACAATTATTACATATCTATTTAACTTCTCTGGGGATAAGTTCTCAACATATCGAGCCCTAACTGTGAAAAAGACGTATGCGAAAAATGAACATTTTACAGGAGTGGGTTTTCGTGGTGAATCAAAGAGGCTTATTGAATTTCATTAAAAAGCGAGTTTTGGTGAAAAAAATATGGCCCTTACGTCTTTTTGGCGGTAGGGCCCCGATATATTTAACGACATGAAGGATATGCGCGATATATTTTCTATACTCACTGATCTCTGTACTCGTATCTGCTTCGGCCGGCTAATGTATTTATAGAAAAGTTATTCCGAAAAAGTCCTTATGATGGTTTGATCGTAGTTCTCTGTAGAGACCTCCGTGGTCAAATACTTTTCAATTTCACCTTTAAACCACTTGGAAGTTGCAAGGCAAATGAACTTAAATTTCCTTGCAGAGCATAAAGTTAGATCAGCGAAGTCTCTAGTGTTAACTTGTCTGCCATTAACATAAGTCTCGATATTTAAATAAAATATTCTACTCCACCCGCCAGCCTCCGTCTTTCAACTTGTCTTTCATACCATCATGCATAGGATAACTACTCGTGTGTCATGCCACACACGAGTATCAATCCCCGACCAAGCTGTAGCTGCCCGTCCAATAATAATTATATGCCATAAAAATTTATGACGAAATCTTATCATAGTAGAAAGCTCATCTAGGAATCACTTGTGTTACAAACAAAAATACCTGTATTTGTTACAGGAAAAACTTTAGAATTTAGTTTGCTTCAGAATCAAACCAGCAAAGTATTTTCGTACAGATATGATTGAATGTAATAGGACTGTCTGATGGCGGTGTGTTCGACTCTTTCAAAGATACAAATCACTTAGTTCTTCTTCTTTTTTTTTAGACACAAATGTATTGATCTGTATTAAAAGTGCTAAAGTACTCATGTTTTGAAACCATTAAAGTCAACTCAATTGTGGACGTGAACGGGGCTGTTGGTTTTAATGGCAGCCGGTCGGCCGTCCAGCTACATGATGATTATGATGGCAAATAGCATTCCATGGGTTGGGATGGTTGGCTGTCGTCGTTAATTGAATATACGAGTATGCAGACTGGAAATGGTTCATTATGAGTAAACAACCTAAAGGTATTTGTTGTCGTTGTGTAGAGTTCAAGTGATTGCTATAGGAAATAAATTAAGTTTAATGTTGTAAATTGTTTATGGTCTAATAAAGTAGACGGATATGAAGTTTATGCAAAATCTTTGTTCTATAGAGAGAGAGAGTGAGGGAGAAATGTACATGCATGCATGTATGATTCGTAGACAAAAACCTAATTAAGTTTATACATACATATTTCTAATTTTATAAAGCTGCTATAACTGAGAAGGATGTTTACTTTGCTGTGCTTTTATCAATGGAAAATGTTAAACTCCTTCAAAGGCGACCACTTTTCAACAACATTTCACATTTCAGTTTGTGCAAATGGAAGTAATAAATACTCGATGGCTGGAACAGAGCGAAAATAAAAATGTACTCTACCAAAGGCAATAATATTGTACAACTCCTGGCACGCTAGAAAAAAATCACAGATCCACAAATTACAAATTCGGTAATTAATTTTCGTGGTAAATAAGAAACGGGCTATGGACGGCTGTGGGGAGATATGAAGTGTACATGACAAACACACACCAAACCCAGGTTGGTATCCCGGAAAGAACGTGAAAATATATTTCAGTGGACGGTGACTTTACGAGCAAGTCGAAGGCATATTAAAATTCCTCTTGAAAAAGCATTGGCCGTTCAGAGACAATAGCTCCCAGCCAGGAGTATAGAAATAGCATGCCCAGCTCTATACCCTGAAATGTTGAGAAGATATAAACTTATTCTTTTTATAGAAAACCACCCATCAGATCTTATAGTAAAAACAATTTAAAACAATGTTGTCATAAATTTGAATGGCATTTAATTATTATTGAACAGACACAGACACCAGGTGATTAATGGCTACTCCCATGTAGCAAGACGAGCAGACGTCAGACCAAGGTACAGCGTCAACAAAGATGAGCATAATAAGGTGCACAATTCTTCGTCATGTTTCAACCAATTGAAATAACGAGTTATATGTATGTAAATGAGATGCTCGTTGGTGATGACCTCAATTTTCTCAATCAGCAAAGCAAAGCAGATTGGCTTGCAACTCTAAACGGCTTGTATGGTTTGGCATTAATCATTTGTCGATGAAGAATTTTATTTTATTTTACAGAAAGAAGACACATCCAGCTAAGTTATATTATTCAACACCGGCCCTTTCGGAAATCTACCAGCAATATGGCTAATTAAACGACTGTGTACCGAATAGAATGTTGGTGAATCTTAGTGTCTCACAGAATGGGGTAAGACTGCAATGTAATTAATTTGTTGTTCTGGGAAATTGTACATCCAGTTCGTCCTGATATTTTGTAGCTTTTGTTATAAATATTTAGAATGAGGTCCTCAAAATGTTTAAAGTGGTGTTGTCTGTTCAGATGACAAATATGAAAAAAAAAATTGTGACGGTCTGCAGGACCGACATTTGACTTGATCCAAAATACTTATTTCCCTTAACATTCCATGAAGGAACAGACGGGGAACTTCTCTCGGATCGGTGAGCTGTGTACGATATAATTCGATTGCTCTCTTAGTCGTAAAGTCGCCAACATTTACGAGGTGGAAACAGCCGCTGAAAAATTTTTGATGGTCTTACCCGGGTTCTAACTCGGGTTCTTCTGTGTGAAGCTGAGTTCTTCTGTGTGACGTACACACTACCTACTACACCACGGCCGTCCACAACACCATCCACGCATTATAAAGTCTTTCCGCTGTCCCAGTGGGACAAGTCCAATACCGGGTCTGTATGATTGAGCTAGTCCGCGTTAGAAACTTTCTCTGTGACAAGTTTAATTTTTCTTCAGTTCGGGGACCAGTCCAACAGCGGCTACGCGTATAAACCTCTTTACTCAATGACATAATTCCTTTTTTACAGAGTGGGTATTGAAAATTTTGAATTTCAATCAAGAAAAGTACTGATCATTTAGTCAAATTTCTGGTTTTATTGGAAAGCTTGTACTTTGTCATTTAATAATGGAACAATATCATTCATATGACTACCACGACTGGCTCGGCAGTACCCTATTCGATCAAACCAATTTTTCAGTACCTTTTCGATTGTTTCGGGTCGAATCTCTTCAATGGCAACTTCGAGTTCATGTTTCTGGATGATTTGCGTCACATTTATCCTTAATGGCTAACCCCAGAAAATAATCCAAAAGGCTCAAATCACAGCTCCGGGGCTCCCTTCCAATAAAACCAGAAATTTGAAAAAGTATCAGTACTTTTTTTATAGCCGATTCAAATTTTAAATGACCCACTCTTTATTTGTGATGCTTATGAAATTATTAATAAATTATTATTAAAGACATTTAGCAGAAGGTGCTGAAGGGTACTTTTTTGGATCAATGGCCCCTAGTGGATTTTCTTCATTTTAACATTTTCGAATTATATTTAGTGAAGAAATATCATTCTGTACAAAATCATTGATTATGGGAATTGGGGTTAGGTCCCATAACACCATTGAGTCGCAAGGACTGTATCCCAATCCCTTCGTTCTTCGCTACAGAGTAATAAACTTATTTTTCATACATGTGATAATATTAATGATGTTCGTCGATTCTACAAAACTCTTGCAGTTACTCAAGTGTCCAACATCAACATTGTAGTTTATCACACGAGTCGTTACTGTCCCCCCGTGAAAAGTTGTTCCAATTTTTGCTCCAGCACGAATTCCACACACGCTCGCATACATTTGGTTTGCATGTTTATCATGTCCAAATAGTGTTAATTACATTTCCGCCTTGGAGATGCATTAATCCCAGCCGTGTGTTTTATTCTGAGCTGAGCTCCCTCATTCGAACGTTTAATTTCTTGCAATCCCACCCATTTTACAAAAGGCTACCTAAACGAAGATTAGGAATTGTCAAATGTGCGTTTTTTTCCTAAACCAGACTTGCATCTAAACCGAAAAAATAACAACATGTGTAGACTTTCTTCTTTAATTAATCATTTTAATGTTTTCCTGCGGCCACAGAGAATCTTTGAAGATGATTAAAGGAAAAGAAATTCACAGAGGTACATCGAAATCTGTATTTCGCCGGTGCTTAGAGGATGAAGTCAATTTTGCTGTTGTTGTAGCTTCGGTTAAATGTGTCATGCGTGCGTTCTTTGACTGTGGGACTGGTTGGTAAAGAAGAACCTGTTCCTGGGTGATTTGTTTTAGCGGAATATTTGTGCATGATGCAATGGACGGGCTACAACAAGTGTTTCGATTTGTTTTGTTTGAATATTCAACAGGTTAATTTGAATTTGCATTCTTTTTTTTTGTAGCTCTCTTTCGGGGAAATGTAAACTTTCAAATTGAATTAGGAAATTCTATTAAGAAATGGGGAGCGCAACGTAAGGCTTTTATCTTCCAAGTAAGTTGGCCAAGGGAAATACTGTGATTGTTATAGGAAAAACGTATTGTCATGAGGATGACCATATACTATACTATGGAAAGGCTATTCACTCGAAAGCTTTCCATTCGGTGCATTCAGACCTTTTCGTTCTATTCTTGGAGACCTGCTAAGCAATCAAACGATGCTGTGATACTTTTTTTGTCTCACATACAGATTCTCGGAATGAGGGGACTTTTTAAAAATTATATAATTCAACTTTCACAGAAAGAGCCATACTCCATTTAAAGACCATTCACTTAAAAGTTACTTAGACGATTTATTTGAAATAATTCTTAGTTTGTATACAAGTCCTTTCATTAAAACATAACTTATAACGATTATCAGTTGCATAAGGAAGCTTCGAAATGGTCCTCAACAATATATGTCGTAATTTCTTTAAGGGCAACTGTAGCTGTTGCCTATGTCGTCTCGGATATGGTTCACTTCCGGATACTAATACCTCGAAACTAATACCTTTTCTTAATTCCTTTAGGGGCAACGGTTGCTGTCACTTCCGGATATCGCCTTGTAGTTTTTACCACAGCATTACGTTGAGCAAATGCCGTCAACGGCAGACGAGGATGTGGCTGTTGCACTTTAACGGTGGGTTTAACTAATTCTCCAGCATCCACAGCTTCAGTGGTAACTTCAACAATATCACTTTCCGGCTGTTGTGTAGAGATTTCTAAAGGTTCCTTAGTTGATACATCAGGGGAACGTGCCAGTCGTGTGAGGGCAACATGTTGCTGGTCGTGACTATTGAGCTTATCAACATTATCGGTTGGCCCAAGAGTGTCAACGGTTACTGAAGGCGAACGCTGTACTTTCGGAGAGGCCTCATTGTGCTCTTTGTCAGTGTACTGACTGGCGGTATGTTGTATGTATTCCGGTATGGGCTTAAAACTCTCGACTGAACGTTTTGTTTTCTTTCCAAATGTAGGTTTTTTAAGTTTTTGCAAAACTATTTTCTCAAAATACCGATCATCTTCAACAATTTGATCGGCGGCGGTTGACGAATCTCCTAAAGGCACACCATCGGCGGACCTCTGTATTCTTTTGGGCAAATCAACATTAACATTTTCCTCTTGAATGCCCTGGTGCAAAAGTTCTCCGGCAGCCACATGTTGAAGATCCTGCTGCGATACATCAAACTCATGAACCTCAACCTTTTGATGATAGTCGGCCTCATTTTGCTGTGGGTCGTCGGAGTGTGGTTTGCGGGTGGTAGAGGAGTCAAACAAATGGATCACATCTCTGGTGAGACGATGAACTTCTTCGTTGAACTGCTGATGATTGTCGGAAGAAACATGTGGTGGCTGTTGAGCTGCTTGGGGTATCTGCGGGTGAAGTTTAGTTGGTTGTGCCAGATTCGAAGGAGTGCCTAATAAATGCGATACATCTTTCACTTGTCTATCGAGATGTTCCTGAACGTTGACATGGGGTGCTGATTTTTCATCGTTCACCGAATTGTTTTCATTTAATTTCGAGGAAAACATGATGGAGGATCCCAGCAAATGCACCACATCTCTGGCATGCCGTTGCAAATGATCTTGCAGGGCTACGTGTTGAATAATCTCTTTAGCAAAATGCTGTGGGGTGGGGAGAACCTCAGCAGGTGGTTGAAGATAATCCGTTGTTATACTGTCCGGTCTAGCATTCTTTTCTATTTCTTCTTCGGCAGAGGGTGACAATGTGGTGTGGCTAGCAAGCAGATGTGCTACATCCCGGGCTGGTCGTTGCAAATGTTCTTGTAAAGTCAGTTGTGGAGAAGTTGCTTCAGCAACATCCAGTGATGTTGGCGGAACTATAACATCTAAGGGACTGTGAACTTTTTCCAAATCCTCAGAGTTGTGCTCTCTGTTTTCCTCAACGAGTGAAGTGTCGGTTTCGGGTACGGGCACGGTTCGTTCTGGGATCTTGAGAATTTCTTGCGCGTACACTTGTGGTGTTGTCTCTTTGGGAGGCTGAAGTTGAGTTTTTAAAGAACTTTCAGATTGAAATGTATTTTCATCCCGTAAATCCACCGAGTGTTGCAAATTTTCCAGTCGTTCAATACGTTGTTTAATTATGGTCACCTCATTTTCAGTAGTTTGTTGAGTATAACCCGCTGTTGGTTGCGAAACCATTTCAAGATTGTCCGAGTGGCATTGTTTGGTTGCAACATCATCCGCATGAGGGCCTCCAAGAATATTTGCAACATCCCTCGCATGTCGTTTCACTGGTGAAAGCTCTGCCAAACTACTTTCCCTTACACCATCACTTGGCTTAATAATGTCCACCACTGCCAAGGGTTTATGCTCCTGCCCTGGTTGTTGGTCGCCGGCACTTGTTGCACAGACGCAAACTGAAATTGTAAGTCGATTTTTTTTAAAAAAAAAAAGGTTCGTTTGGTTTAAATTTTTCACTGCAATAGTAGTATTTACCCAGTAGTACTAGGAAGGTTTTCATGCTGTTGTTTGTAGCTGTGAATTCAAAAGACTGCCGAGTGTCGTGCACATGCCAGGCGGTTATATACATGAACTAGGAGACGACCAGCCATCCTTGTGCCCTATATTTGTTGCGACATTGCGACAGTAGCTCGCTCTTAAGTGTATATGTTGCAATACTTGTCGCATTTCGACAACAAAACGAAAAACCCGTTTGATTTCGATTTTGGTTTCGTTTTATTATTTATTTTTTTGGTCTGAGTTACAAAAATAACTTGAATTTTATGACACCCATCATCATCATCGGACGTCGTCGTACGTATTACATAAGTTTATTGTGGAATAATTTTAATTGTTTTGTTTTTTTACAGTCAACAATGTGTAGATGTTGCTGAAAATGCATTTGCTTAGGGCCAGTAAATGCAGCTGTGATCATCTGAAGCCACTTTGCAATTTCCCTTCCGTATCGCTGACACGAAATGTTGCAGGCGTTCTTAGGTGGCTGCTTGTTTCTTTTTTTTAATTTATTCAGCATAATATTGAGTTGGTCGTTCAGAAATAAATCACAAGAAATCAAAGCAGCTGCCAGTTTGCCACAGCGCTGGTTGGAAACGATAGCCGTCAAGCAGTCAAGGGCAAGGGCAGAACTATCATTGCCCATGGGAAAATGCACAAAGTGGTTTGACACGCCGAAAACAGAATTGTCCTTGGCTCATATGTGTGGTAGACGTAAATACATATGTGTTACGATGGGTGGAATTCATGACCATCATAAAAGAAATCTTCAAAATACGGGTCAGATCAAATGACATTTTTCAGCTATAACTCATACAACATACACGGTTCGTTCGAAGTCGAAACTTGATAGACCACAGTAGACCATAGTTTTGAGGAAATACACGATAAAATGTCAACCTGTGGAAGACCACCTGTAGGGGAGGATCGTTCGGAGAGGTCGGTTCCAATTTTTACAGAGCATTTAGTGTCATACGGGTTGAAGTCCATGGGAGCTACGATAATTTCCACAGGGTTTATTTGTTTGTTTTTATAATTAGAGATTTGAATGACCCTTGAAACTATTTGTCAAATATTTCAGCAAAGAACTAAGGTATCGAAACGAGTATGGTATCAAATTAAAGGTAGAGTTTAGGACTACAATTAACCCACTAAGAGTTGTGAGCTGGGATTTATTGTGTATCAAATGGGGCACTCTTAAAATTTATTTTTCACAATTAGAAATTTGAAAGTCCATTCAGACTATTTGGCCAATTTTTCAGCAACGGTCGAAGATATCAAAACGAGTATAGTATCAAATTAAAGGTAGTGTTTAGAACTAAAATTAATCCACTAAGAGATGTGAGCTGCGAACATTTTCACAGGATTTTTTGTGTATGCAATGGGACACACTCTAAATAAATAAATTGACTATTATTCTGTTATGGCTGGTGTTACATAAACTTTATGTAGTTATAAGTACATCATTTTGAAGGCAGATTACCCCCAACAGCAAAATATTTGGAAATTCGAAAATAAATTTTTTGCCCAAAAAAAAAACAAAGGGGTTAACCCATCAAAATTTTCGATTTTTTTGATAAAATAGATTTTGCTGAAATTTTGCTCATTTATAGCTGAACTTAATTTGAAGAAGGCGATGTTTTCATTTTTTAGATTGAACAGATAGTTTGGGAGAAATTGGCTGTAGAAAATGAGGTTTCACAAAATTAGAGATTCAAAAGTCCGTTGAAACTGTTTGGCCAAATTTTCAGCAACGGTCGAAGATATCAAAACGAATATGGTATCAAATTAAAGCTAGACTTGAGGACTACAATTAACCCACTAAGAGTTGTGAGCTGGGATTTATTGTGTATCTAATGGGGCACTCTTAAAATTTATTTTTCACAATTAGAAATTTGAAAGTCCTTTCAGACTATTTGGCAAATTTTTCAGCAACGGTCGAAGATTTAAAAACGAGTATGGTATCAAATTAAAGGTAGTGTTTAGAACTAAAATTAATCCACTAAGAGATGTGAGCTGCGAAAATTTTCACAGGATTTTTTGTGTATGCAATGGGACACACTCTAAATAAATAAATTGACTATTATTCTGTTATGGCTAGTGTTACATAAACTTTATGTGGTTATAAGTACATAATTTTAAGGGCAGATTACTCCCACGAGCAAAATATTTGGAAATTCGAAAAAAAATATTTTGACCGAAAAAACAACAAAGGGGTTAACCCATCAAAATTTTCGATTTTTTTGAAAAAATAGATTTTGCTGAAATTTTGCTCATTTATAGCTGAACTTAATCTGAACAAGGCGATGTTTTCATTTTTTAGATTGAACATATAGTTTGGCAGAAATTGGTTTCAGAAAATGAGGTTTCCCAAAATTTGAGATTCGAAAGTTCCTTCAAACTATTTGGCTAGTTTGTCTACAACGGACTAAGCTATCGAAACGAGTGCGGTATCAAATTAAAGCTAGACTTTTGCACTACAATTAACACACTAAGAGTTCTAAGCTGGGATTATTTTTTACAAGATTTATTGTGTATCCAATGGGTCTCACTCAATTTTTTTTTTGTATTGGCTACAAATACAATACAATCCGTTAAACAAATTTTTGATTATTGGGCCAGAATACAAACCTAGGTTTGTTCTTTGATAGACGCACACATACTACAGTTTTAAACAGTTTGGTGGTGGACATTTTCCTAAAATCTAGATGACTTTGGTGTTTTTAAATGTTTTCACCTTACATTTTATTTTTTTGTGACTACAAACTAAAATTCTACATTTTCTTTTTTTATTTTTAGATTTCTAAATCAAATCGCTTTCCTCACAGAAATCCAGCCAATGCATCAGACAACGATCATCGCGAGTAGCACTAAATTTCTCCCTCGGATGTTTGCAATTGTAGGTGTCCAGAATGCACTGATTGGGAAACTCGTACAGGCACAAACCGTTAGTGGCACAAATGGGATCAATTTCAAATTTGGTACACAACAAATCGCAAGGATCGATGGCGGCCGTTGCGGGGGTGGTAGCTTTATCAGCGGCTACCGAACGCATGACACGCTTTTGCAAGTGGACAGTTTTCGATTTGGCCAGTATGTCGGCAATAACTTTAGGATTTGTGCTTAATTTCGGTTGGGCTGTGGCCAGATTCGATTTAATGAAAAATGGTTGAGCGCGTCTGTGACGGTCCAGCACAACTTTATCGGTGGGCTGGAGAACGTTGGTGCCGTCGTCTTTGTCTTCTTCTGATGATGATTCCGAGTCATTATCAGCGGTGATGGGCGGTATGGGTGTAATGTGTGGCACGGTAGTTTCGTCTGTAATCTGAGGAGGTCTAAGAATGGCGGGTAATTCAGCTTCAGCTCTTGGACTTTCCGAAGACGATGATGATGAACTTTCGTCGGAGGAGTTTTCGAGGGACTTTTCATCAACTATTGATGTTGTTCCGGTTGTTTGCAGATTTTCAGAATCTGGTTCCACAGTGGTTACGGCTTCACCTAGGACTGTTTTGGTTACCATATCGTCGACTAAGGGCAGGACTGTGGTAACCACTTCCAAATTGTGTTCATTGGTTGTACCTTCTGCGTTGGTGGTGTCTTCTTCAACGGCTGGATTTGTTGTCACTTCATTAGATGGTTGCATCGTAGACACAAGAAGTTCTTCCTTTACCAGGGGCTCAAGAATTGTTACACTGGGCAGAAGTCCAGATCCTTCCACATCCGATCCTTCTCTTACCATGTCCTCCATCGTGGCTTGCACTGTAGTTACCCCATCAGCCGAGACTTCAGGTTGCCCTGTTGTTACCTCATCGTCCGCGACTTCAGGTTGCACCGTAGTTACCACAACATCCAACTGGGGCAGCACTGTCGTTACCGACACTTCCATTAGCTTCGCTGGCATATCGGCATTATGTTTATGATCTTTGGTTACTTCCACTACCACTGCTGGAACTTCCAACGGTTCGACTACTGTTGGTGGAGCCAAAACATTGCCGGGTACAGGTACACTGACTGTGTGGATGATCATGGGCGGCACTGTCGCTGCCTGAGCGGTCAGCAGAACTAGAAAATAAAATCAATTGAAAATACTTCCAATCAAAAGTCGAGTGTGGCTCCATCTTACCTGCGGCAAATATCACCAGTTTCGGCATGTTGTGAGATTTAATACTGAATACGTACTGTTTGTATTCTGCTGAAGATTTCCCAGCTTTTATACTGTTTCATTGTCTTTGGAGTTATTTTTACCCGAGTCTTTTGAGGATATCACCCAAAACCAGCGGATATCTAAAAATATCCGGCCTGACCATAATTTTAACAAGAATTTGTAACGGGCGTCTGTCTGGTCTGTAGCCGGCGTCATCACAACCGGTTTCCGGTTCAGTTGTTGCCCGTTCTTTCTTCAGTTGCCCACAATGACACAGACGCAGACACAGTTTTCTTTGGTTATCGTTTTTTCTTTTTTTTTTCAATTCAAATTATTTGAAATTTATTGAAATGCATTTCGGTTTGCTTAATTTATGTACAATTGTTTATCAATGCCAGTTGTTATTAATTGCTGTTTTAATAAGTGTTGAGAATGAGCTTAAATTAAATAATTTATTACATTTTTCATTTACTTAAGTTTATCAATTACAATGCCTTAAGGTATGCTTTGATTGTTAGTGTAATTAAAACAATTCCTAGGAAGGCATTTAGTTAAGGCTTTAACTAATCATTATAATTAATAATAAATTGATATTAATCAGAGGTGTTATTGAGGCAAAATCCACACGATCGAATGATTTTTTAACTCAAAAGTTTCAAATTTAAAAAATTGCCATTTGGGGCTTTGGCAATTAGAGTTTTCTTTCGATCGCAGTGAGTTCCCAATTACTTCTGAAGATTTACCCCCCGTAGTCATAAACATTTAAAAAAGCTTTACCAACTGTTGTTAAGAAAAATTTGTGAAAATTTTATTTTTTTTTTTAAAAATTTTACAACGGTTTGTAAAACTGTTTGGAATTTTTATAAATACGGGGGGTATTAGTTTTCCTAAGAAATATTTACAATTTTGTCTAGACTTAATGTAAAACTTCTTGCGATTGTCCGTCAGTTAACGCAACTTTTTGTGATAGAAGAAAGTTGAGTTATATTTGTTTAGTCGAAAAAATAATAGCAATCAAAGTAAACAAAAAACTAAACAAAATAAAAAAATAGTTAAACCTGGAACACTTCAACATTTTGTAATGTAGTTTAGTCTGGGCAAGACGATGTTTTAGGTTTTTAGATTGAAAAAATAGTTTAGGAAAAATTGGTGTCAGAAAATGGGGTTTCTCAAAAAGTCCTTTGAAACCATTTGGCCAATTTTTCAACAACGGTCTAAGGTATCGAAACGAGTGTGGTATCGAATTAAAGCTAAACTTTAGGACTACAATTAACCCACTAAGTGTTCTAAGCTACGACCGTTTTCACAGAATTTATTGTGTATCCAATGGGGCACTCTCAAAATCCATGTTTTGACTATTATTCTGTAATGGCTAATGTTACATAAACTTTATGTGGTTACAATTACATCATTTCGAGGGCAGATTACTCCCACGAGCAAAAGATTTGGAAATTCGAAAAAAAATATTTTGACCGAAAAAACCACAAAGGGGTTAACCCATCAAAATTTTCGATTTTTTTCAAAAAATAGATTTTGCTGAAATTTTGCTCATTTATAGCTGAACTTAATTTGAAGAAGGCGATGTTTTCATTTTTTAGATTGAACAGATAGTTTGGCAGAAATTGGTGTAGAAAATGGATTTTCTCAAAATTAGAGATTCGAAAGTCAGTTGAAACTATTTGGCCAATTTTTCAGCAACGGTCGAAGATATCAAAACGATTATGGTATCAAATTAAAGGTAGACTTTAGGACTACAATTAACCCACTAATAGTTGTGAGCTGGGATTTATTGTGTATCAAATGGGGTACTCTTAAAATTTATTTTTCATAATTAGAAATTTGAAAGTCCATTCAGACTATTTGGCCAATTTTTCAGCAACGGTCGAAGATATCAAAACGAGTATGGTATCAAATTAAAGGTAGAGTTTAGGACTACAATTAATCCACCAAGAGTTGTGAGCTGCGATAATTTTCACAGGATTTTTTGTGTATCCAATGGGACACACTCTAAATAAATAAATTGACTATTATTCTGTTATGGCTGGTGTTACATAAACTTTATGCGGTTACAATTACATTATTTTTAAGGCAGATTGTCCCCAAGAGCAAAGACTTGGAAATTCGAAAAAAAATATTTTGACCAAAAAACCAACGAAGGGGTTAACCCATCCAAATTTTCGATTTTTTTGAAAAAATAGATTTTGCTGAAATTTATAGATTTTATAGCTGAATATTTTGGGAGAAATTGGCTTTAGAAAATGGATTTTCTCAAAATTAGAGATTCAAAAGTCCATTGAAACTATTTGGCCAATTTTTCAGCAACGGTCGAAGATATCAAAACGAATATGGTATCAAATTAAAGCTAGACTTTAGGACTACAATTAACCCACTAAGTGTTGTGAGCTGGGATTTATTGTGTATCAAATGGGGCACTCTTAAAATTTATTTTTCATAATTAGAAATTTGAAAGTCCTTTCAGAGTATTTGGCCAATTTTTCAGCAACGGTCGAAGATATCAAAACGAGTATGGTATCAAATTAAAGGTAGAGTTTAGGACTACAATTAATCCACCAAGAGTTGTGAGCTGCGATAATTTTCACAGGATTTTTTGTGTATGCAATGGGACACACTATAAATAAATAAATTTACTATTATTCTGTTATGGCTGGTGTTACATAAACTTTATGCGGTTACAATTACATTATTTTGAAGGCAGATTGTCCCCAAGAGCAAAAGAATTGGAAATTCGAAAATAAATTTTTTGACCGAAAAAACAACAAAGGGGTTAACCCATCAAAATTTTAGATTTTTTTGAAAAAATAGATTTTGCTGAAATTTTGCTCATTTATAGCTGAACTTAATCTGAACAAGACGATGTTTTCATTTTTTAGATTGAACAGAAAGTTTAGGAGAAGTTGGGTTCAGAAGATGAGGTTTCTCAAAATTTTAGATGCAAAAGTCCGTTGAAACAGTTTGGCCAATTTTTCAGCAACGGTCGAAGATATCAAAACGAGTATGGTATCAAATTAAAGGTAGAGTTTAGGACTACAATTAATCCACCAAGAGTTGTGAGCTGCGATAATTTTCACAGGATTTTTTGTGTATGCAATGGGACACACTCTAAATAAATAAATTGACTATTATTCTGTTATGGCTAATGTTACATAAACTTTATGTGGTTATAAGTACATCATTTTGAAGGCAGATTACCCCCAAGAGCAAAATATTTGGAAATTCGAAAAAAAATATTTTGACCAAAAAAACAACAAAGGGGTTAACCCATCAAATTTTTAAATTTTTTTGAAAAAATAGATTTTGCTGAAATTTTCCTCATTTATAGC
This sequence comes from Hydrotaea cyrtoneurina, assembly GCA_958296145.1. Taxonomy (NCBI): domain Eukaryota; kingdom Metazoa; phylum Arthropoda; class Insecta; order Diptera; family Muscidae; genus Hydrotaea; species Hydrotaea cyrtoneurina. Next base: position 76,381,132 of record OY282515.1, read on the forward strand.
TGAACTTAATCTGAACAAGACGATGTTTTAATTTTTTAGATTGAACAGATAGTTTGGCAGAAATTGGCTGTAGAAAATGAATTTTCCTAAAATTAGAGATTCAAAAGTCCGTTGAAACTATTTGGCCAATTTTTCAGCAACAGATTAAGGTATCGAAACGAGTGTGGTATCAAATTAAAGCTAGACTTTAGGACTATTATTAACCCACCGAGAATTGGCCACCTAAATAGATGACAGTATGTCTTTCGTTCAAACCAATGAACTAAACACATGCTGGCGTTCCTTTTGGAACGGCCAAGTCGAGCCCTTTACCACTTAGGTGAGTGTAAATCCATGAGCAGATTAAAGGCATCTATAATCTGCAGACGTACTACTTCTTCGGCAAATAGACTTAGTTGGCCAGCCCTCTAGATTCGAGCAGCAAAGACTCGGCCATCTGTAAGTCCTCCAAAAAGAGATGAACTACAATCAGAGGATGCCACATCGAAAAGATTCATACAAAATAAATGACCAGCCTAGAGAGATATGAGAACCTTCCACCACAGACCATACCCGCTGTCTACGTATTGTGAAGACATTTTAGATTCAAAGCGTGAGTAAGCCAGCCAGGATGGGTGTAAAGGTGTAACTCCTCCAAGCTAGCGAAGAACGAACGAATATCAGCGGATAACACTAAGCCCATGCAAACGTTTAACAGACAAACAAAAGGTCTACAAATGTGATTTGTTGCACCATTTAAAAGGTTTTCAAAGAATATATGGATTTTTCAAAGAAAATATGGAGTTTTCATAGAAAATATTGGCTATTTTGTAGAAAATACACATACGCCCTCCTGGAAATATTTAGTAAACGCCTGGGGCCCTCTATGAGGACTTTCCGAGGAGTCTACTGAGAATTTCGCAACCTAAATACAAAACGATGACAACTGAAAATTCTAAAGCATTAAAGCAGAATTGAAAATAATTCCTTTTAGTTCATCGTGCAAAATCAACGCAATTAACATCAAAATAGACATAACTGTATTTTTCCCAGTTAATTTTTTCCGTGGCAAATAAATTCTCTTGACGAGCTAACTAAACTAACTGAAACTAAACGTTGGCCAGATCAACCGACCATAACAAATCATTAATCATCTCTCGATAGCGTAATCCCTTCACCGTAACTGTTGATACAAACTCATTTTCGAAAAAAGTCCGGACCATAAACCGCACCAAACACACGTCACAAGTTTAGGATGGGGAGAGGTTTCTCAACCGTAACTCTTTGGGCTTTCCCAGGCCCAGATGCGAAAATTTAGCTTGCTGACATACGCACCAAGGTGGAAATGGGCCTCATAAGTCAAAATGATTTCTCGATGGATTTTTTAGAAGATTTTTTTTAATAAGAAAAATAAAACAAAATAAAATTTATAAATTTAAAAGAAAACAGGAAAAAAAACTAAAAAAAAATGTTGTCGACGTTATTATGTTTTTTTTTTAAAATATTACATATTTATTTATTAATATTATTTTTGTTTGTTTTTGCGGGTTTTTATTCTTTGTTGTTGCTATTATTATTATAAGTATAACTACACAGTATTGGTTTAGTTTCATTATTGTATTTGTATTTATAAAACTAGATTAATTAATTTACACATAAAATACAAAAGAAAACCTAAGAAAGACAAAACAATTGTGAAAATGAAGAGAAAATAGTAATAATAATAATAATGATGATAATAATAATAATAATTTTTTACAAAATAATAATCTATATAAATAAAAAAAATGAAATGTTAAAACTTTGTTTAATTTAGGCCTAAAGTTATAGACAACAAATAGAGATAATGTGAGAGGAGGAGGAGGAGGGGGCTGAGTGGTGGTTAAATAGACTTTACACAAACATATATCAACAGGAGGGTTGGGGGTGAGCAGGGATGCCGGAAGAAGGCTAGGGCAGGGTCTTTTGAATAATAATTCTTGTTCTTTTTTTAAGGTTTTTTCTTTTGGTTCATTCTTAACCCCGTTTTCATAAGAATTTATAACGACTTTAAAATCCCTTGTTAAGAAAAATGTTGGAAAATATAAAAAACATATTTCTTAGCAAAGATTTTCTAAATTGTTATGAATACAACGACAATTTTCACACATTTTCCTTAACAAAGGTTACCAAAACTGGTCAGGGTCTTTTAAATAAAAAATTATAACAGCTTTATCATCCATTGTAAAGAAAAATTTTTAAATAATATGTTTTTTTTAAATTCTTTAAGGTTTCCTCATTTGTTCATTCTTAACCCCGTACTCATACGAATTTATAACGATTTTACAATCCCTTGTTTAGTAAAATTTGTGAAATTACAAAAAAAATCACACATTTTTCTTAACAAACGGTTGGTGAATTTTTATGAAGACAACAAAAATGTTCTCACATTTTTCTTAACAAAGATTTTGAAAGCTGTTACCAATTTTTAATGAATGCGGTGGTTAATGTTTTAATTATTTTTCAAAAAAGGAAATTATTAATTTTCCATAAAAAATAAATCCCGATATTCAAAAAAAATTTAAAAAACCTTTGTTAAGAAAAATGTATGAAAATACAAAAAAAAAATTTCACACATTTTTATTAACAATAATTTTTTAAATTTAAGAAAAAATTATGAAAATACAGAAATAATTTTCTCATATTTTTTCTTAACAAAATTTTTTTAAATTTAAGAAAAATTTATGAAAATACAAAAATAATTTTCTCATATTTTTTCTTAACAAAATTTTTTTAAATTTAAGAAAAATTTATGAAAATACAAAAACAATTATCACACATTTTTCTTAACAACAATTTTTTAAATTTATGAAAATACAAAAACTAAATTTTCACACATTTTTTTAACAAATTTTTTTAAAATTTATGAAAATACAAAAATAATTTTCACACATTTTTCTTAACAAATTTTTTTTAAATTTTAGAAAAATTTATGAAAATACAAAAATAATTTTCACACATTTTTTCTTAACAAAATTTTGTTAAATTTATGAAAATACAAAAATAATTTTCACACATTTTTCTTAACAAATTTTTTTTTAAATTTTAGAAAATATTTTGAAAACACAAAAATAATGTTCACACATTTTTCTTAATTTTTTTTTTTTTTAAATTTAAGAAAAACTTATGAAAATACAAATAATTTTTGCACATTTTTCTTAACAAAGGTTTTTTTTAAAATTTGTTTATGAATATCGGGGAAAGTCAATTGCTTATGTTGTTTAGGGTGGGAGGGGGTCAGCAGACAGGGTGTTGACTTTTTATAAGTAACAAGTGTTTGTTTACATTTTTTCTTCTTCTCGAAAGATTTGAAGGAAATTTTGATTTTTTGTTTCTTTTTAAGAAAAGGCACATTGATTTTGCTTTAGACAACTGACTCTACTGGAAATCTTTTCTTATTTACATTTAAGCATTTTTTAAAAAACCCATTCATGACCAAGACATTTTTTAAAAAAAAAAATTATGTTTTATAAAAAAGGGGTTCTGACTTCGAATTCGTTGACATTTTTAACTTTACAAAATCTTTTTCTCTGTGTCATATGGCATCGCTGTCTGTGAATGGGTTAATATGGAACAATTTCGGGCCTAATAAAGTGACCTGAATATCAGTCCACGATCGACATTCATTTATCAAATTTATATTTGTGAAATGGGGTTTATAAATGTTCATTTGTTATTTATTTTTCCTTAGAACAAAATTCGACCAAAATTGAAATTTATTGAAAAATTCACCAGTCATGAAAATTCTGGTAAACAGATTAACTGACCTTCTCCGGAAATTACTCCGAGAAGAAACCAAACGACATTCTATAAGACCTGCATTTCATATGAAGAATCACTTCTCTAAGAAGCCAAGGTTTTGACATCAATAATTTCTTGCATCAGCTACTTTTTTTGGAGGCTGTTTGCAATTTTTGACGTTTCCTGTGTCATGACACAATTAATTTGTGAATGAGATTTGACAACCCCTATGGCCCTTAGGATGTTTTTTTTGTAAAATAAAAATCAATAATTACTTGCATTAGCCTGTTTCTGTTTTTGACGTTTTTTTGACATTTGAAAGATCGTATGAAGCATCAACAATATTTTAAACACTTGAAAGCAATGGTTGATGCAACGAATGGATATGCAAGAAATTGTTTGATATATTTTTCAAACGAGTTCTTAATTTTTGCAATCGTTGGCACAGATTATCAGATTATTTTTTTAAACTACTTGAAAAATATCCAAATTATTTGTCTGGACAACATCGCCTCCGGTTTTACTAAAGCAAAACAAGTTCCTTTTCTTAAAACTATCATGTGAAGTGATTTTGAATTTCTTCTAGAATACGATTTACTAACAATTAACAATTTAACAAACAAACTTCTTTAAAGATTCTCTAAGACAGATTTAAATTAAAAACTGAACTACTAAGTGGGATATCAATTCCACGCTGGGTGATATTTTTTTTAAAAATGAGACTACATTTTTACAAAAAAAAATTATATATAAATGTATTTGGGGACAATTTTAAGGGACTTTTCTTTTTAAAAAATATCAATAATAATAATAATAATCATAGTAATAATTAAACTTAAATGTTACATAATTTTAAGTGTTTTTGTAGTGGGGTGTTTTTTGTTTGTTGTGGTTGTGTTCGGTTTACTTAGTTTCTAGTTAAAAATCAAATCAAAAAAAAAAAAAATATAATAAACATAAAATATTTGTTAATTTAATTTAATTGTAAATTGTTAGTTGTTCATTAGTTGTATAGTTAAATAAATTGGCCTTGGATTATTTTTTATTTATGGCTTTGACTTCCAAAAGTTGGGGACATTTTTCGACGATATTCAAGAGAATGGTGTCGATATAATGTTTAAGGCGGGTATTTTCTTCCTCTTTCTCCTGGAAGGCTTGTTGTAACTGAAATGAAGAATTAAACAAAAACGAAATTATTACAAAATTCAAAAATATCGTAGAAAACGAACCAAATAAATAATTAAACAATTGCCAACCCCAATCCCTTAAAACTAAAGGAAATTTATTTGCTTTTTTTTTTTTTAAAAAAAAAAAAGCTACCGCCTCCCACTTTTCTATAATAAGGGTTAGTTTTGAAATTCGAAATGAGATTAGAACTTGATTTTCTCTAGAATTTAATGATTTATGGGAAATGATAATGGAATATTTGTTTTGACAAACCCTTAACCAAAAAAGATCACACCTATTTTTTAAACATGTACACGTACGCTATGATATGTATTTGCATTTCAGTTATTACCTGACTTAAGGATGCTAATGTGGTTGAATCCACAGAATCCTGGAATTTTCAACATAAAAGAAAGAAAAAAAAAAGAAGACACAAAAATGAAAGTTTTGTATGAGAGAAACAATAAAAAAACACACACACACAGCACATGAGGCAACACAATTGGGGGGCTTCAAGTAAAGCTTTAAGTTCGGACATGCAAAAAGCTTTAACAAAAAGATTCATATTTAGAGAAGAAAACAAAACAAACGGCAAACAATGTTTCACAAATAATGCGGAATTTTAAAACCATAAGAAAGAGCTTTAAAGCTTTAGCGAAGTTAACAAATCATGCAATGAAATTTGATAGTGTTTTGGCGTAAATGGAATTGAGTTTTTGTTTTTCAATCGATGAGTAGTCCAAAATGCAAAACATGTGTATAGAAGAGCTGTAAAGCTTTGGCGAAATTAAGTGGTTCTGCAAAAAAAAATCATGCAAATAAATTTGGGAAAATGGGCTTGAGTAAAAATTTGAAAACATAACGAAGAGCTTTAAAGCTTTTGCAAAATTAAGTGGATCAGAAAATATCACGCATTTAAATTTCAAAGTCTTTGGGAAAATAGTATTGAGTTTTATTAATCAATGGCCGTTCATGTTCGGTCAACATTTGAAACACACAAGAAAGAGCTTTAAAGCGCTGGAGAAATTAAACGGATCTGTAAAGAAAATCATGCAATGAAATTTGAAAATGTTGGTGGTAAATGGGAATAAGTTTTAATAAACAATGCAATTTCATTGAGGTCAACATTTGAAAATATAAAGAACTTTAAAGCTTTGGAGAAATTAAATGGGTGTGTAAAGAAAATCATGCAATGAAATTTGAAAATGTTGGGGCTAAATGGGAATGAGTGCAATTAATCAGTGTGTGTTCATTGAGGTACAAATTTGAAAACATAAGAAAGAGCTTTAAAGCTTTGTTGAAATAAAGGCACTGAAAATAGATATGTTTATGAGTAGTCGATTTGAGGTATTCTTCAATGTTAGGTCATGTTTAGAAAGCTTTAAGCTTTCACAAAAAAACATGCTTCTAATTCGAATTCAAGGCGGATCCCATATGATCAAGGAGCTTTTAAATATAATTACTGGATAATTGCGTGGCAAAATAATATAGAATTGTGAAAACTTAGGAAAGAGCTTTAAGGCTTTGGTGAAATTAAGTGGGTGTGTAAAGAAAATCATGCAATGCAATTTGAAAGTGTTTGGGTGGTTTATTGAGGTTAAAATGAGAAGACATAAAGAAGGGCTTTGAAGCTTCAGGGAAATCATTCGTGGAAATTATAAAGTGTTTTAAAACAGTACAATTGAGGTCATGTTTAGAAAGCTTTAAGCTTTTACAAAACTTGCTTCGATTTACAATTCAAGGTTGTATATGATGAGGAGCTGTTCAGTATAAGCGATGGATAATTCAGGTGAAAAATAAAGTAGAATTTAAAATATTAAGAAAAAGCTTTAAAGCTAAGTTAAGTGCATCGGTAATAAAATGATACAAGGAAATTTGGGGTAAATGGAATTGAGTTTTTTTGCAATCGATAAGGAGAATTCGTTGAGGTCAAAATTGGAAAACAAAGGGAGGAGCTGTAAAGCTTTGGTGGAACTAAGTGGAAAAAATCATGCCATACAATTTCAATGTGGATGAGTTTAATAGGATGTGGATTATTTTCCAATGGTTGAAGGTTCGATGAGGTCGTGTCCAGAAAGCTTTAAGTAAAAGAGTTTTGATGATTCCGGACATAATAAAGGAGCTTCACAGTCTTCTAAAATATATAGAAGAGCTTTGGTGAGCTTTAAAGCTTTGTGGCGATAGAAACGCTTTCAGCTTCACTAAGTCTATGGAAAATGTTGTACTGGCGTATTCAATGATCATGTTAGAACTTTGGCGACTTATTGGTTGTGGAATTTTAGATGGATGCTGGGCATTTGGAAGTGGACGGCTGGTTCACCGTTAGAAAAATGGCCATTGCCCTCAAGGTTAAAATAACCCCTGCTATTATTCAAATGCTTAGCGAGATTCACTTAGTCAGTGAAGTCAGTCCACAATCTGATTATAAACATAATCTGTAAAAAAAAAACCTATAGCAAGTACAGGACACGACGAACAACAAACATGCCCAACCAAACAGCAAGTTTAAAAAAGGTGTCAGATGGCTTTACGACTTTTGTCCTTGACTGACCAACTGGTAGAGCTGAGGTCAAAACCAGGTCCCAAAGCGAAGCAGATGTGCTAGGGAGTCCTCACTAACCTCGTATCTGAAAAGCTCCAAGGGTTTATTTTATTTTTTTTTAAGTTAAGTAGCTTTTTAGCTTGAAATTGATAGCAGGGAGCGGCGATTTGTCTCTATTTGTGGCCCAGTTTAATTTTTAAAAGCTCGAGAAAGCTCAAAACGACAATAACTTCTTGATTCCCGTCATTAAAAGCTCATGTTATTGTCCATGCAAATTATTGTCATTAGATTAACAATTCACTTAGTAACTAACGCGAGATTTTCGGTGATCACCCCCTAAGTTTTTTGGAAGACACACTCAGAAGTTCCCGCTATTTTTCAAAATTTTTTAAAATGACTCTCCTGATAAACATTAAGACAATAAATACTCCCCAGCTGCTGCCCTGCCCCCTTCAAAAAAAGTGTAATGCAACGAGCTTTAGATTTTGTGCAGCAAAGCGAAACGTTAAACAAAAGCAAGCGTTAGGTAAAGTGGGAAAAGCTTTAAAGCTTTTCTCCCAAAAGCAAAATGCAAATTCAAATTATGATTATAATGCAAACTGGCGATCATACAAAAGAAAATCACAATGAATTTGAACAAAAAGCAAAGACCACATATGGCACAGACATGCCAAGACGTTTGCAGACTCATTGGAGGTCTTTCAAAAGCATGGCAAACTTTGAACGTCGTTATTTCCTAGAGTAACGCACACAGATATACGTTCTCTTTGGGAAAGTAGTCCGCAAGCGACATGGGCTGTCTGCGCTCCAAATGGTCTTTGCCAAGAGTGCTTGAACAGAAATATTTAAAACAAATCGCAGGTGCTGATAAGCTTTCGATTCCCTTTCGCTTACCTGGGCTTGTGACATTTCTTCCAATTCTTGGGCCAAACTATTCAAAGTGCCATTCAGCAAATGGCGCCCTTCCTCTACGCCGCGGGTCAAGACCGCCGCCTGCAGTTCTTCATTTTGCTCCTCCAAACCTGTTGAGATAAAAACATTTAATGGTTTCCTTTTTTTTTTGTTTTGAATAGCAAAATAAAAATCCGCTTACCTCGATTCCTATGCCGCATCTCCTCCAGCTCTTGATGCAGCTCCTCCAGTCGTATGGCTTCGGGTGATGTCGTGGGCATGGCCGGTCCTGTTTCCGCCCTCAAACGTTCCAACTCTTTACTCAGCTCCAGCATCAACTCCTCGGAGGTTTTCTTGTCCTGCTCATATTTGCGCTCCTTCTGCAGGGCCTCATCGAGGTCCTGCTGCAGGCCGGCTATCTGATCGCGGGCCAGCTCCAGCTTCTCCTCGGTGCGATGCAAGTCATTGGCCTGTTTATCACAGAGAACGCGCAGACGTTGATTCTCTTCGCGCAGCGTGTTCGCCTCAATTTCGATGGTTTTGATTTTGATTTGGCAATTCTCATTTTGTAGCGAAGCTTCACGTTCGACGCGAGCGAGCAATTCACGATTGCGCTTTTGTTCTTCGGCTAAACGTTCCTCCGAACGGAGTTCAGACTAAAGAATAGAAGAGAGTTTTTAGCGCAAATCAAAGATAATGATTTTGTGTGTTCTTACCTCTCTGAATTGCTCTTCGAGCATGTGATACCGGGCTTGCAGTACAGCATATTCGGTTTTTGTGCGTGTGGTGCGATCTTCTACGATAACTTGGGTATCGGCCAAATCTGTGACCTGACGTTGCAGTAATTCCAGCTGAAATTAAATGGAGGTAAATGGAGAAATCGTTAATAAAACAGATCTACTAATGCGAGTCAAATAAGATAAATTCATTGAAGTCTAAGGTTTCTAGGAAAAGTGGATTTACACTTGAGAGTTAAGCCCTCATCTCAGATTGCAGTTGTCATTTCAAGCGGAAGCTTTTGCCACTGGTTGAAGTGATAGCCAGAGCCTGTAGCTATCGCTTTCGATATAAGTTCATGGCACATAATAAAGTTCTCATTAGAATCGGTGGCTGTCACAAGATACCGAAGTATTCGTCTGAAACAAAAGCTATCGGTAGTAAGCTCTCGCTAGTGAGTAAAGCTCTTCTTGGGACCAACATCTGGTTGGTGATCTATGGACCAAAGTTGTCTTTTGATACAAAATATCTCGTTTAAGATCAAAGATCTATTTTGAAACTGATTTTTTTTTTTTCAAAAGAAAAAAGCTCGCTTTTTAGCAAAACTCTCGTATCAGAAAATAGTTCTCTTCTCAGAAGAAAGAAAACCATAAATCTCGTTTAAGAATTAACTAGGACAACCTTCTTGGAACTGCAAAGCTTTCGCTGAGACCAACATAAGATTAACATAATCTACGATTAAGTTTATTTATAAAAAAAAGTTGTCTTTAGTGACCAAAGCTCTCCATGATGAATCAGGTTCTCATTTGAGATTAAAATTCAATTTTCTTTGAGACCAAAGCTGTCCTTTAACAAAAAACTAGGACAAAGCTCTTTTATGAAGAAAGCTGTCTTTTGAGACAAAATATCTCTTTGAAGAACCAGGTTCACTTCTTAAAATAAAGGTCTATTTTCTTAGGGTCTAAACTAGGACAAAGCTCTTTTATGAAGAAAGCTTTCTTTTGAGACCAAATATGTCTTTGAAGAACCAGGTTCACTTCTTAAAATAAAGGTCTATTTTCTTTGGGTCTAAACTAAGACAAAGCTCTTTTATGAAGAAAGCTGAGACAAAAGATCTCTTTGAAGAAAACACACATACCAAAACTCTATTTGAAAAAAAACCTCTATTTTGAGATTAAAGCTCTCTTTTAGAAAGAAAGCAGTGTTTTGAGAGAAAAGTTCACTTTGAATAATCTTGTAAGATCCTAGGTGTACGTTCATTGAGACCAAAGCTGTCTTATAAATAAAGCTTTTCTTTTGAGACCAAAGCTTTCTTTGGAGACCACAGCTCTCTTTGGGAAACAATACTCTACATTGAGACCAAAGCTCCTTTTAACAAAAAAAAAAACTATTTTTAACACAATTGTATTTTTAATACCAAATATGTATTTTAAGAATGAAGCTCTTCTTTCAAACTGATGCTTTCTATTAAGATCCAAACACCCTCGTGATAACAAAGCATATTCTCAGAGATCTTCTGTTAGTAGAGTAGTAGCTTTCATGGGGATTAAATCTCAGATTCTGGAAAACGCATTGCAAAAGCTTCCCTGAAACTACAATTGTTTTATAAGTATTTTTTTTTTGTTAGAAACTTTTGTAATGTTTTAACTTTTAGCTTAAAGCTCAATAAAGCTTGTTTTCGATTTGTATTCCTTAAACAGTATTTGTTTCTATTGTTCGAGTTTTAGATCATTGATTTTTTAATTTTTTTTTAAAAAAGCTCAGTGTTTTTTTTTTTCAAAAATTTACAAGTTTTCATTCATTTTTTATAGTTTTTGTTAATTTCAATACTAACACAATTATTTTTTAAACACAAAACATCTTTCAACACTTCGTCCAGAACACTGTCCGCCATTGGGCCTTTCAAAAACATTTGTTCGACTAAATTGTAGGCACTGATATTTTTCGTCTGCTTCTTCTTTGGCGACGACACTGTGGTCACTGTTTGCCGGAATGCGAACCCGTTATGTGATCAGCTGTAATTAACATCTTCTGCCGATTTGTTTTTCCGATTTAGCAAAAAAATGGTCAAAATTAACGATGCGTCCGTTTCCTAAGTGAATTTCCATGCAACTGTTTTCGATTTTGCGATGGCAGCTATTGCCACTGATGTGTGATGTGATGTGATGAAGGCGTTAATTTTCCATATTTTGCATCTCTTCCTACTCTTTTTTCTTTGGTTTTTTGTTTGCTGTTATATCTTTAAACGTCTTCGCTGTTTTAAGTATTAAAATTAATAAGCTGGGCTGTTTGAATTTCTGTTTGGAAAACAAAGTGTGTAATGAGCGTAGAAATGTTTTGTTTTGTGGTTCACAGAAATTGAATTAATCGTAAATTTGCTATTGCAACTTTGTGATGCGCTCATTGACTTCGCTCACTCAGTTCGTTCTTTTGGGGGGGCGGGGAGCGATAGCTAGTTATTTCTCTCTCGTCCGGTCTGTCTCAGTGGTGATAAGAAGAAAGTCAGATACCGGGTAAGAAGGTGTGATGGGAATGGCCGAGGCAGTCATTTAATATATTAAAAATAAAAATAATATAATACAAAAATTATTTATTACTGAACTCAAGAATTTCAGAAGAGCAGCTCTCCTCTCTCAGTCATAAACTCAGTTCGTTTAAAGGGAAACAAAAAGGGAATAGGGAGCTTTGAGGAGAAGAGTTCGCACGCTTGAAGCCATTTGAGTCTTAAGAGCGCGAAGAAGAACCTCACCCGTAACAAAGAGAGGAGAACAAAAACCTTCTCTACAGCTGAACTCCACGATTTGAAAGGAGCAGCTCATAACCTCAGTTCCCCTTAGGGCAAAATTTCCTTCTGATGAATATTTTCAATAAAAGTTCTCTAAAGATTAAATCCGTTACAAGAAGAAATGAAAAGTTCATATTCTGAAGAAGCTGCTTAACGAATAGAGACTGAATTTTTTAAAAATCCTCCAGGTTTTAAATAAAAAAAAATATATTTTTCATTCTAAAAAACTGGCCCTCTGAACCTGACTCAAACGAAACAAAGTCTTTCCAACATAAGAAATACACTGACTGTCTCACGCTTTATCTGTATCCCATACAAACAAGGAGATCCAGGTCTTTAGATCGTCTGGCTTTGAAAAAACATTTCAGATAAGAAAATCAATGCAATGCAAGTTTCTGATAAGAAAACCAAGCAAAAGTTAGACAATACGAGTCAGGCTTAGCTAGTGACTCACTCTGAAACCGAAAAGAGTCCAAAAATGGAGGAACTAATTTTAGTTACTATCGATTTTAACCAGAGACGGCAAGAGAGTGAGGGAGAGCCATATCATGTATTGCAATAAGTCAAAGAGAGACTAATTAATAAGGGAGTGAGGGACAACTAACGAAACTAACCAGAGTGGTCAAGAGAGAAAAAGAGAGCTATACAATAGGTAACGGACATCTCATACAAAAAAAACGCATATAAGAAAGTTCTGCAAAAAACAATAATTAACCATACTTGATTATAAGCAAAAAATCGCATATAAGAAAGAGAATTTTTGGAATTCTATGATTTTCTTAAATCCGTTATCTACTGGTTTTTTTTTTTTAAAGTAAGTCAAAAACAGACTCATTGACAAAGACAAAGAGAGAGAGTGTTCAGCATGTTGAACTTTACTGTAATCTACTTAACGATCACAGTATTTGAAGTTTTCCTGGTATTTTCTTTTGAATGCTTGAGGTGTATAACAGCAAGAAGTAATTCTCAATCCAATGTGACTTTCTCATTAAAGAAAGAAATTTCGATTGTCAAGTGAACTTTACCGCATACAATCAACTTTAATTATAATTTTCGAAAAAGCACACCCTGTATTCCAACAATACAACAAAGTAGAACGTCAAGAAGCCCTATAAGAAAATACTGAGTTGTTGCTGTTCTTATTCTTCTTGTTAAACATGAAATCATTCACACTTTGTGATTCTCGACCGAGTGGTTCGAACTTGTCCACATGTGGGTGGTTGGAGGCAGCCAACAGTTGTGTGCGATAAGCGCAGCAGGCTGACTATCTACGACCGGGGAATGCACCATTGAAACAGCTGAAGATTGGTTGGCATGTTGTGCCAAAGCAAACATAGCCAACAAATATAAAGGAAAACAAAAAACAAACCAAATGGGCTATCAAAGAAAAAAACAATAAATGACACCAGAAAGAAAGAAACAAGATTGCAAAATCGTCAAGACATTTCATCATGTGTTTGAAAGGAAATAAAACAAGATATTTATTGTCGAACGGTCGAAGGGGCCGAAGGCAGAGTTGAAGTGAAGCATGAGCAGAGGAGTAAATCAACCGAAACACAAGACATTTATAGTTTGTCGGAAAAGATATTTCCAAAGAACTGATAGGGCGGAAAATGGAAAATACGTTTGACCACATCAACTTGGTTTAATCACAGTTTTTGGGCCAATCTGTTAAAGCTGCTAGATCGGCAGTTGTAGAAGTCAAACTCTAGTCAAGGGAAGTCCTAAAGGGAAGAGAAAGATCGGGAGAAGAAGAGAAAGAGATAGAAACACCGAGAAAGGAACTTAAAGAACTCATGCGGAGAAGAGAGAGAGAGAAAGGGAGACAAAAACAAGATTGGGCGAAGAAAACAGAGAGATGGAGAGATAGAGCGGAAAAGAGAGAAATATCGAGCAAGATCAAGCGGACAAGAGAGAGAGAGAAAGGGAGACAAAAACAAGATTGGGCGAAGAAAAGAGAGAGAGAGAGATAGATCGAGCGGAAAATAGAGAGAGAGAGTAAGAGATCGAGCGGGAACACAGAAAGAGAGGGAGATCGAGCGTAAAAAAGAGAGATCGAGCAAGCGAGTAAAAACAAGATCAAGCGGACAAGAGAGAGAGAGGATAGATCTAGCGAGAGATAGAGAGAGGAGAGATCTAGCAATAGATAGAGAGAAAGCGGAAGAAAGAGAGAGGGAGAAAGAGAGACAAAAACAAGATTGGGCGAAGAAAAGAGAGAGTGGGGGAGATCGAGCGGAAAACAGAGAAAGAGAGGGAGATCGAGCATAACAAAGAGAGATCGAGCAAGCGAGTAAAAACAAGATCAAGCGGACAAGAGAGAGACAGAGAGAGAGAGGAGAGATCTAGCGAGAGAGAGATAGGACGAAAAAAGAGACATCTAAATCGAGCGAGAGGGTTGTAAATCGAGCGAGATATATAAATCGAGCGAAAAAGATGTGAATCGAGCGAGAGACATGTAAATCGAGCGAAAAAGATGTGAATCGAGCGAGGGAGATATAGATCGCGCGAGAGGGATATAAATCGAGCGATAGAAATATAAAGCGAGAGATATGAATCGAGCGAGAGAGAAATAAATCGAGTGAGAGAGATATAAATCGAGCGAGAGAGATGAAAATCGAGCGAGGGAGATATAGATCGCGCGAGAGGGATATAATCGAGCGATAGAAATATAAAGCGAGAAATATGAATCCAGCGAGAGAGAAATAAATCGAGTGAAATAGATATAAATCGAGCGAGAGAGAGAGAGATATAAATCGAGCGAGAGAGAGAGAGATATAAATCGAGCGAGAGAGAAATGTAGATCGAGTGAAAAAGATGTGAATCGAGCGAGAGACATGTAAATCGAGCGAGAAAAATAGGAATCAAATTAACTTTTTCACGTACTCAACAAAAAAGTGACATTTTCCTTTCGTACGATACAAAAAAACTGACTTGGTTCCCCAAACCCACTTACATCTCGCACATTTTCTAACCTAAAAATAGAGACATATTATGAGACCGAATGTGTACTCGTACACCAGAGCGAGAGAGTGAGAAAATATGGTATTTCTCGAATATTAGCGTAGGACATGTTTCCATCTTTCAGTGACTACCTTACCTTACAGCTGTAAATATTTTTTTTTTTTTTATTTTATTTTATTTTTAATTACAATACAAAGTAAATTTATATTCTAATTTTGGGTCCAAGGATAAACCGAGTGACAAAGACTATTTGGCTTGATTTTTTGCAGCGACAGACCAAAGCCTCTGGTGGGAATCGAACCCACAACCCCCACGCTGATAGGCAAGCACGCTACCAACTCGCCTACCGGGGCGCTTAGCTGTAAATATAATTTGACTCACAAACCGAAAAAGATAGAGACACAAAGATTGAGAGAATATCCGAGTTCTTGTTGAAGCAGAACGATGCGAAAGCACGATAATTCTAAGGCTGCAATTTATATCAGCAATACAGCAAACATTTGTTTCCGTTCAACACGAATCGGACATTGTGGAGACACAAGACTTTCAATGCTCAAAATCAATTGCTAAAACTGTGACAGATCAAATCAAGCAATTCTAAGTAATTAGGTCATGAGAGAGTCACAGCATTTTTGGTGTCAACATGAATTTTCACTATTTCTGTTGGTTTCTTTAGAGCATTTTAATGAAAAGTTTTTTTTTTAAATAATTTTTCATAAAAAAACAAACTAGCACTGTAATTTATTTAATGCGTGATTATCAATTCATTCACATCACATTTAAGATTTCCACATTTTGTTTTCTTTGTACACACACACACAGAGGGGGGAACGAGCGATGAGGAGGCCAACAGTAGGCCAGGCCAAGTGAAGCTAACAAAACAAGAAAACGTGATCACTTTGTTTTTCCACAAACTTTGAACTGAACGAAACGAAACAAACGAATGAGTGCAAAGTAAGGAAAATTATGAAGTTTGGGATTTTTGGCGTTTTTTGTGTGTTTTTGTTTTGGTTTTGTTTTCTTAGAGAATTTCCCACAAAAGCAAATGTAACACAGCACAACAATAACAAAAAATAAACGCGTTTAAGCTCAAATTACGGTAACCGAACACACACACACACACGAATGCAAAGACAGACAGTCTGATGAGAAGAATTTTGAAGGGGGGAACGAAAACGTTTAACACGTTTATTTGACGATTCTCCGGAATTTCTTCAAAACAAACACCGCACCAACCATGGCAAAATCTTTAACAAATGACGGAAGCAATACCGAATCCAAACAATACAATACAATACAAAAAAAAAAAACAGAAACGTTGACGCGATATCGTTGCCGGGTAGTGTCGTCGTCATCAACACGCGTCGTATGGTGGCGGCCCAACAACTGAATTTGCTTCAAGTCAATTCTCAAAGAACCCCACCAAAGACATTCATTCTCTGCGATTTGTTGTTTATCGTCATTGGCCCCGCCATGCCCAACCATTCAAAATATACACGACTACATACCGGCTGTTCTTTTTGTTTTTGGGTGGCGAAATACTCTGCAGTTTCAGTTAAAAAAGCACCGAATGTGGCCCTCTGAACAACCAGCCAAGACAACTCTCACACGAAATACGTCGAGTAAAATAAATGGCCAGAAACTACAAAAACAAAAAACAAAAACCAAAAACACTGAAATAAAGAAATTTCTAAATAATTTACCATACAGCCCCAACAACAAACGTTGTAAACATATAAAATGCCAAAAAAAAAAAATAGAAAGAAACAAACCACAACACAAACTCAGAATATCCAAGAATACGTCATGGGAGAGGGGCAGCACTTTACGGGCATTTCGGAATAGAGTGAGTGGTGAGTTGGCTGAAGCTGAAACTGTGGCTGATCTAAAAATGGCCAATGAACTAAAAATGCCAAAATATCGTTTACAACATAAACAAGATGTGATAAACAAATAATGCTAAAAAGCCCCCGGGAAGGGGAGGGTAAAATTTTTGGAAATTAAAAAATAAGTGGCTGAATTTACAATCTGTCAAAAAAAGTATCTGGATTCGATCAAACAGTCTCACGGGGATAGAATCATAGGGAAAGAATGGGAATGATTCCCCAGAATTTTTTTTTTTGGTTACATTTTTAAAATTGCAAAAATTGCAGTCAACAAAAAAGAAAATTTCCAAAACGCGGAAAAAATGACAAGAAAAATCCAAACAATGACAATATTCATATTTTATTTCAAATGTCAAAAATTTCAGTTATTTTCAAAATTTTTCAATTTTTGTTTCTGGGATTTTTTATTGGAAATGTGTAATTTGAAATATCTCCTTCTCGATAATGTGTAATTACAAAATTTCAACACTATAAAAATGTTCAAGAGAAAAAATAAGTTACGCCTGTGCTGAGTGATTTTGTTTTTGTAAATTAAAAAAAAAATAGTTTCTGGGATTTTTCGATTTTTTGGGAATATTTTTTGTGAATAGAAAAGCGCTGCTTATATTTTAGTTTAAATGTCAAAATTTCCATTTATTTTCAAAAATTTTAAATTTTTGTTTCTGGGATTTTTTATTGAAAATGTGTAATTTGAAATATCTTCTTCTCGATAATGTGAAGGAATTACAAAATTTAAACACTATAAAAATGTTCAAGAGAAAAAATAAGTTACGCCTGTGCTGAGTGATTTTTTTTTTTGTAAATTAAAAAAACGAGTTTCTGGGCTTTTTTTTCGAATGTAAAAAATCCATTTATTTTCAATTTTTGTTTCTGGGATTTTTTATTGAAAATGTGTAATTTGAAATATTTCCAACAATTTTTCGCTATTTTTTAATTTTATATTTTCAAATGGCGAAAATTGAAAAATTTCTAATTCCCAAAAACAAAACCAGCTCAATTCAGACAACATTCACTGTTTTTGTTTGTAAATTGAAAAATTGCTTTTCTGGGATTTCAGCTGGAAAATGTGTAATTTAAACAACAATTGAAAAAATCCCTTTTAGGGATTTCAACTGGGAAATGTGTAATTTAAACAATAATATAGAATTGTTCAACAATAAAATACTTAAAGCGAAGTTGGTTAAATTTTAATTCAATTTTTTTTAATAAAAAAAATGAGTTTCTGGGATTTTTGATTAGTCTGGGAATAATGATTTTTTTTTTTTTTGGAAATCGCTACTTTTATTTTCTTTCAACTGTTAATAATTTCATTAATATTCCAAATTTTTATAATTTTGTCTCTGGGATTTTTTACTGAAAATGTGTAATTTGAAATATTTCCTAAAATTTTTCCCTTTTCTTAATTTTATTTTTTTCAAATGGCGAAAAACTCTGTCAAATGACATTTATTTGCGAAAATTCTAAAAATTTTGTTTCTGGTATTTTTGATTGAAAATGTGTAATTTGAAATATTTCCTAAAGTTTTTCCCTTTCTTAATTTTGTTTTTTTTTCAAATGGCGAAAAACGCTGTCAAATGACATTTATTTGCCAAATTCTTAAAATTTTGTTTCTGGGATTTTTTTATTGAAAATGTGTAATTTGATATATTTCCTAAAGTTTTTCCCTTTTCTTAATTTTGTTTTTTTCAAATGGCGAAAAACGCTGTCAAACGACATTTATTTGCGAAAATTCTTAAAATTTTGTTTCTGGGATTTTTTTACTGAAAATGTGTAATTTGAAATATTTCCTAAAATGAAATATTTCTGGAAAAATTTTGAATTCCAAAAAAATAAAAAAAATCAGCTCAATTCAAACAACGTTTTTTTTGTTTGTAAATTGAAATGCATCCTTTTCTGGGATTCTTTGCTCTTGCGCGGAAGCATTTTTTTCTGGAAAGCACTGCTAATAATTGCGCTAAAATCCTAAAATAACATATGTTAATATTTTTTTTTAAAAATTTTAAAACCTTTGTTTCTGGTATTCCATCTTGCAAATGTGTAATTTGAAATATCACAATTTTTTCCCCTCTAATTTTTTATGAAATTATTACAATTTGTATATTTCATGACCACTCTATTTTTCCTTACCACTGAATCACCTATATGAGGCTTCCTTTTATAAAATGGCGAAATAATTCATTTTATCACCTACCTATTTTCCCCCCTTTCAGCAGTTTGTGATTCTCTGACCACTCTTTTTTTTCCTTCGATGTCATTCAACAATCATTTGTCATTTCATTTCTGTGTTTTCATTTTATTGCTGACTGCATCTACTCTTACACATGACCAAAACCAACCAGCCCAGCGGACGCGAACACAAAACAAATGGACTCCGTCCCATACACACACTAATGTCTTTTTCATTGGAGATGATAAGTTCCAAACGGCTAAAAATACCGCTCACACTCACTGGCAATGGCTAGCAAGACTTCGAAGTAGACTTTGCCGATCCATTCAGGCGAACAACAAGTGTTTTATGTCATTATTCATGTTGTTGCTGCGGTTTGACACTTGGAAGATAGACAGATGGACGGACGGACGGACGGGCGGACGAACTGGCGTATGGACAAGGAAAATGTTGTGTACTTGACAGAGCGTGTGTGTGAGTGTGTGCGTGTGTGATGCAAAACAAGTTCACTTTGTAGGTTTTATAAAATCTATGTATGTTTGTCGGTGTGTTGTTCATATTAATAGAAAGTTCTAGGAAATGTTTGCCAAGAATTTAATGGGAATTTTTTAGGGAAATGAAAACGATTCCTTAAACCCACATTGTGTAAGGGGAAAAAAAGATAAATTCCTCCAGTGTGAATACAATTCGGCAAGAAATGTATTTCAGCCACACCTGAGTTCAATTTGGGATTTGTTTCCCCGATTTTTTTTGTCATCTTCTTGATGCTGCATTGTAAAAGTGAATACAAAAATCCAAATAGCAAATTTGGTAGGAATAAACTCACATGAGATTTTTTTAAAAATATTTCTGGTTTTTTTTTTGGAAAAATTTAAATGAAAATTAAAAAAAATTATTTTAAAAATTTAACAATTAAGTTTTGTCATTTCCGGGTGTTGTTTTATTTTTGTAAAAATGCTCAATAGATTTTTCGAAAGACAATTACTTGGCAATCTACTGCACGATGAAATATGGAAAATCTTATTTCTGGGATTTTTTTAGAAAATGTGTAATTAAAAAAATATTGGCAATTTGGTTTTTTTACTTTTATTTTAATTAAAATTTTTAAAAATGTCATTTATGGGATTTTGTGATGAACATTTGTTTTTGGGGATTTTGCTTGGAATATGTGTAATTGAAAATATCTCCTTTCTGTTTTTTTTTTCACAATTGATCTGGATTAGCTTAAAACATTTTTCTATTTTAAAAAAATCTGGCATTTTTTCGGAGTAATGTGGAATGTCTAGTAATAATTTAAAACGTTGCCAAGCGGAGATTTTTAAATGAAATATCCAAAACATTATTTCTGGAATTTGTTGTTTTTTTTTTTGGAAAAATTAAAATGGAAATTTAAAAATTAATTTTTAAAATTTTAACAACGTTTTGTCATCTCTAGTCATATAATTTCTTTTTGTAAGAGATGCTCAATAAATTTTTTTTTTAAAGAAAACTGCGTGGCAATCTTTTTTATGATGAAATATCGAAAATGTTATTTCTGGGATTTTTTTTGTTGGATATTGTGTAATTGAAAAAAACTTAGTGGAATTTCGTATTTTTAATTATATAACATTTTTTTAGATTTTTTTATTTTAATTTAAAATTTTAAATGTGACGTCTCTGGTATTAGCGGTAAGAATTTTATTTCTGGGATTTTTGCTTTGAAAATGTGTAGTTTAAAATATATTTTTTTGTTCGTTTTTCTTTCTGCTTAGTTCATGACATTTTTCAAATTTTGAAAATTTCTGGGATTTTTAGGAAATTTTTAAGATTGAAGTTTCTGGAATTTGGATTTGTTAATGTGTAAATTAAAAAATTTCTTCTTTTCGTTTGTTTTGTTCTTTAATTTTGATATTTTTGATATTTTGATTTTTTTTTATTTTAATTAAGAATTTTAAAAATCGTGTTTCTTGGCTTTCTGCTACACATTTTATTTATGGGATTTTGCTTTAATAATTGAAAATATGGAAAAAATGTGGAATTCGAAAAATTACTTTGCAATTTTAATATTTTTTTTTTTTAATAGAGCATAAGTTTTAAATTAAATTTTTCAAAAATCTCGTTTTTGGGATTTATGGTAGAAAATTCGTTGGTAATTATAACATTTCGCTAATTTAAAAATTTCTGGGATTTTTGGAAAAAATGTGGAATTCGAAAAATTGTTTTGCAATTTTAATTTTTTTTAAATAGCGCATAAGTCTTAAATTTAATTTTTAAAAAATTACTTTTGTGGGATTTGTGGTGAAAATTTCGTTTCTGGGATTTTGCTTTGATAATGTGTAATTTAAAATATCGTCAATTTGTTTTTCCTTTTATTCACAATTGGTCTAGACTTGTTTAAAACTTTTTCTAATTTAAAAAATTTCTGGGATTTTTTTTGGAAAAATGTGGAATTCGAAAAATTACTTTGCCATTTTTTTTAAATGTTGAGCATAATTTTAAATTTTCAGAAATGACGTTTCTGGGATTTCTGGTGAAAATTTCGTTTCGGGGATTTTGCTTTGAAAATGTGTAATTTCCTTTTTATTTTTTTTTAATTTTTTTAGAATAGCTCAGTTTTTCGAATTAAAAATCACTTTCTCTTCCCCGAAAAACCCGTTGAACTTTTCTCCACAGTGTTGGCTCAGCACGGCCACCTTTACAGCATAACCTCAAACTCAATTGACCGATTTTGACTTTCATTTAGTAAATTAATCTTTTATCAAATGCATCCAATTATCCATACATCAATCTATCCGTTTAATTATTAGTAGTGAGGTATGATTCAGCAGCATCTGTTTGCTGGTGTTTGTCTTTCGAAATTACTTTCTAATTAACGCCAAGTCATGCCATCCCAAGTTTCTCTAATAAAAGTATCAATTTGTTTCCACTTTTGTCCAATAGAAAAACCATCGTAACTAATTGATTGATTTTTTTTTTCACCCAGCATCTTCTTGTGAATGGTGGAAGGGGGGGGTGGACTTTATCATTAAAAAGTGATAAGATTCTTTCCCTATTAAGTATTTTTCTATTTAATGACGAGTTTTGTTTTCATTAATCGCAATTTAACCTAGAATTTCTGGATTTCCTTCGGAAATTCACCAAACAGTTGGGAAATCTCAGCAGTCAGCAGTTCAGGCTGTAGATTCAAATAGTCTTTTAAGCAAAGTCATGGTGTTTTTTTTTTTTGTTTTCAGATGTCACTGGCTTTCATATTTTCTTTCCTTTCCTTTCCGTCTTTTCCATCATAAAATGAGGGTAATCTCATTATTTTTAAATTGTATTTAGAATTGTGTTTTCTTTTCATTTCAGACGTTTAAACATTTTCCATTTTTCCCCGTTTTTCCTTTCAACATTACTATCGCTGTGCTGATCTCATTCATAGTTTTGCTGTAGAGAGAGATTCATTTGTTTTTAATATTTTTTGAAAACAATTCATTTAAATTTCCCCTCCCAGATGTCCCCCTTTGTTTACATAGGAGCTTGTTTCTTGCCTAAAAATATTTTTAGTTTGTTTTCGTTTCATTCGAAATTTTCTACATTGTTTATTTTGATTTTCATAATATACATATGTACATGAATAATAATCTTGTTTCTACGAAATACAATTTCACTCTTCTTCTTCGTCGGCTCATGCCTTGGCACAAATAGTTTGCTGGTCGCTCCATCGTTCCGTCGTTTTGTTATTTTCCTTTTTTGTTTTTTTTTTATTGAATTTGCACAAATTTTCTATTCATTTATGATTCAATTAAGTTTAAAATGTTTGTAAAATATGGCGAACAAACACATGTCATACATGTGTTTGGTGGGGAGTAATTAAAAATGTTAATTTGTAAAAGTGGGGGCAGAAAGAAAAAATGTTTTTGAAAATTCACGGGCATTCATGGGCACGTATGGTCATGCCAAAAGCACATTTTTCCTAAAGACTAAATAGAGTATTTTGCCCATTTAAGTTGAGATATAGATGGCGTTAGTTTGTGTTCAGAAAGAAATTTGAAAACACAACGACCGAGGACGAGCCTAAGCGGACATGATGGGCAAAAAGTGTGATCGGACTTTTTTCACAGCAAAAAAAGAATTATATAAAATATAGATGACGGTGATCAGATTTATTTTCACAGCAGAACATTTAACTGAAATGCAGATGGCGCTGAGAAAAAGTAATTGGGGAAACACTATGCATCTACAAGTACAGATCGCGCCGTAAGACAAAGACCTAAGCGCCAAAAAGATAATTTTACAGGAGAGGGTTCTGTGGGTGGTCAATCAAAAAAAAATGTTTTTTTTTGCACCAAAAAAATTCTTAAAAATATGAATAAAATTCTAAAAAGTTGTTCTTATTATATTTCCGAATATACTAAATATTTTTAGAATTTTGTTCATATTTTAATGATTTTTTCTCTGTGCCAAAAAAAAAAACATTTTTTTTTGACAATTTTTTTTTTGTTAGCGGAAAAAAAAATTTAAAAAAATAAGAACAAAAATGTTTTAATTTGAAAAAAATTTTGTTTTGAAAAAAAAAAAGAAAAATTATTTTTTTTTTGGAAAAAAACTTTTTTTGTTGGCGCAAAAAAAATCATCAAATTCTAAAAAAAATGTTTTATTGGAAAACCCCTTACTTCGGCATAGGTCATGCCATCTGCTCTCTAGATTTTCTTTGGCTCATCCTGTAGCTCTAAGCTAAGGCCATCTAGAGGGCAGACCAGCTAAGTCTATTTACAAAAGTAGTCGTATGTCTGATAACACTAGTCAACAGTCAAAATGTACTCGGGATGCGATAATTTTTTCTGTGTAGATAACCTTGACATGAGCTCGAAAAACGCAATAAAAAAAATTTTTTTTCGTTTGGTTTTTGTTTTATTTTTTCCATAAAATCCATAAAAAATCCAAAATGAAAAAAAATGTCAAATCTTATTACTTTTACGTAAAGTCACATAACCTACCTTTACTCAATTGCGAATAAAAGCGAAACGCGTGCATCGATTCATGATCTTTGTCTCATTTTGCTCATAGGTTATGTGACTTTACGTAAAAGTAATAAGATTTGACATTTTTTTTCATTTTGGATTTTTTAAAAAAAAAAAATTTAAATCTTTAGGCAAAAAATAAGTTTTTTCCTTTATATATTCATTTTTAACTTGGAAACTGTTGCTTGTATAGGAAAACAATATATGAACAGATTAAGGGAATTGTAATTTTAAATTTTTTAAAATTTAATTCAATTAAATCGGGCTAGTGGTTCCCGAGTTATGCCGGACGAAACAAATTAACCAAAAAATTTTTTTTAAAATTTAAAAAAAAAAAATAAAACAAAAACCAAACGAAATTAAAATTTTTTATTGCGTTTTTCGAGCTCATGTCAAGGTTATCTACACAGAAAAAATTATCGCATCCGGAGTACATGAAATTTTTTTCATTTTGTTGAGTAGTGTAACTTTCCTTTTTAACTAAGTCTCTCAAAGCAAATCTGTGCCTTATTTAGAGAAATAGTTATAGCTGCCCTCTGTTGGGGAAATTTGGCATTTCACTTAGGTCATCTGCCCTCTAGATTGTCTTTGGCCATCAGACCAACTTTATTAAGGTACGAGTAATTTATTATTTGAAGACTTTTTCAAATTTCCCTAACATTTCAAATTATTATTATTTTTTTTTAAAAAAAAAAAAATTTTCTGTCACAATCAATAACGTCGTTGAGCAGCCGTCTCACACTCCAAACACCTTGACCCGATTGCCTGGTCAACTTTGTAGAACAGAAGAGAAGAAAAAACCAGAAACATATTTCCGTTACACTTTGAAGCTTTCAGTATACGAATAAACGACAGCGATAAGAATACAAAATCTTCACAAAGTATTAAGTGAATTTTTTCCGGAATTTCGAAATACAATTGTAATTGTATTTAATGTTCTCCACACATGTCATTGTAAGTGAGATAAATTTTAACGAACATTCGTAAATGAACACGAACTGAAACAAACACCATGGCGACGCGGCGCGACTCGTGCCTAGAACAGGCGATTTTTCCCAAGAAATCAAGACAACAAACAGCAATCGATAAAAACAAATTAGTTTTATTATAAATAAATATGCAACACAATCGTGGTCTGGCGGCGGAAGTTTGGAAGGAAACTTCGTAGCCCAGTACTCACATCGTCATCCTCTTCCTCGTGGGGGGAATGCATTATTTTTATTATTATTTTAGTTTTTGAATTGAATTTTTATTCGATTATATTCGCGAAATTCCGTATCGGTTTATTAATATTTTCTGTTTTTTTTTTTTGTTAGTTTCTCAACAATTCATTCACACGCAAATACTTGTTAGTTACTAAAGGCCTTAGATTGTACTCGTAATATTTTATATGTCGATTTCGTGTCTGCGTCCGTTTGTTTCGATAAAACGGTGCCGTAACCCTCTAACCCCCAAAAGGGGAGGGTGAAAAAATTAACTAATATCGTGTGTTGTCTGACAGTCGTATATGACAGGGAGATATTTGTTGGTTGGGCGATTTGGAGACAGCGAAGAATGAATATGAAATTCCATTTATTGACGTTCTATTGTTGCCGGCTCCTCGGTATACGAACAAACTATAGGCAACCGATGATGAAGGGGAATATTTTTTAATCAACGATTGGTTGTCATTGTCGGCGCGGACTGGATGATGGGACGGTGGACAAATGAAATGTAAGCGAGTGATTATCACAGCGCCCCCCACCAACAAAAAGAACAATTAAATTTGTGGTTTACGCTCAGAAAAAAATGGTTAAACGTTTTGAAGAAACAATTTTCCCTGTGGGACAGAAAAAAAATAAACATTTTTTATGGTAAAAAAAAATTAGAAAATTTTTACTCTCAAAGAAAATATTTGAAAAACTCTTTTACACTCAAAGAAAATGCAGTAAAAACTTTTTTTTACAGTAAAAACTAAATATTTGTGGAATACACTCAGAAAAAAAAGTAAAACTCTAAGCCTATTACCAGAGCACCTCCCAAATTTGTTGTTGTACACTCATAAAAAATGGTTAAAAGTCTTGTTGATGAGATAATTTTTCCTGTAGGATCGAAATATGTACATGTTGTCTTCGTAGAGACATATCAGAGCCTACATTCAGAAAAAAACGTAAAAAAATTTGTACATTAAAATTTTTTTACACTCAAAGAAAAAAATAACAACTTTTTTTTCACTCAAAGAAAATACATTAAAAACTTTTTTACATTTAAAGAAAATACACAAAAAACTTTTTTACGGTAAAAACTAAATGTTGAATACACTCAGAAAAAAAATAGTTAAAAATTTTGTTTATGAGATAGTTTTTCCTGTGGGACCGAAATACAAGTTGTCTGCGTAGAGACATATCAGAGCATACACTCAGAAAAAAACGTAAAATTTTTTTTTACATTAAAAAAAATTTAAAACTTTTTTTACACTCAAAGAAAAAACATTAAAAACTTTCTTACACTCAAACAAAATACATAAAAAACTTTCTTACGATCAAAGAAAATACACAAAAAACTTTTTTACGGTAAAAATTTGTAAAATATTTGTTGAGATACGTAAGAAAAAACGTAAAATTTTTTTTTACATTAAAAAAATGTAAAAAACTTTCTTTACACGGAAAGAAAATACATTAGCCATTTTTTTTACGGTAAAAAATAAATATAAGCGGCCGAATATCATAGCACTCACAAATTTCTCGAGATAAACTCAGAAAAAAATTTAAACATTTTTTTTTACACTCAGAGAAAATACGAAATAGTAAAAAACGTAAAAAAAAGTTGTACATTAAAAAAAATTAAAAACTTTTTTTACGCTCAAAGAAAAAAAATAAAAAAAAATTTTACACTAAAAAAAAAATTGTTAAAAATTGTCCATAAGTCGACTGACAAATACAATTGGTCATTAGTAAGTAGAGCATACACTCTTCTGAGTGTATAAATACACTCAAAAAGGAATAAAAATTGTACACTCAAAAAAAAAATTGTCCATAGGCCGAGAGACAAATACAATTGGACTATATTTCGCAGAGCATACACTCTTCTGAGCTCACAAAATACACTCATGGAAAAAATTAGTTAAAACCATTTTTTTGGTAAGCTAATTTTATCTGCGAGGAAAAGAAAGTAATGGCAAGTAATATACAAGGATTCGCAAACGAATCCGAGAACCCCTATCTCCGAATCTAAACTCTTGTTCTTTACTTCGGGATAAATATAAGATTTCCCATACAACATTTAAGTTTTATAAAATTATCAAATACTTTTGCATTTTTCTGGCCTACTCATACTTGTCCACTGTGCACATCAAACACTGGCAGTTTGCGTTTTATTGCCATCAGTTGGGATTTCATTTTTTTTCTAATTAATTATTGACGAGCGTAGTTTTCACTTTACCCCTTGGTTACCAGACCATATGTGCCTACTGCCCCCTACAACGTAAAAAGGGGGGAGAAAGACCAGTGACATGTTTTAAATCCCCATTTGACATATGAACTTTTGGTTTTCCACCCTCGTGCACCGAACGAACCAAAGCTAACAAATATGTTTCATATTAAAAAGCTTCTGGTAAATTAGTGTGAATACGAGAGATGTGAAGGTGAAGCAAAGTTTAAAGCGAATAATGCAGAGGGCATGGGTAGGGGATGTGAGAATAATTAAAATTGATTTTAAATAAACCGAAAGATCAAATAAAATGCCGGTTTTTTCTTAAATTAAAAAATAAATTTGGTTTAAATAAAAAAACATTTGTTAATAATTAAAATTAATTTTAAATAAATAACAAAAAAATATAAAAATTGTATTTTCTATAATAAAGAAATGCAAAATTTTATATAATTTTGTAATAAAAAATACTTTTGGAAAATAAATTTAGTTTAAATAAAAAAAAAATATTTTTGTAATAACACAAATGTTCAATAAATCAAATTATTATTAAATTGCAAGCCTTTTCTAAATTAAAATTAATTTTAAATAAATAACAAAAATATATAATTTTTTTCTATTTTTTTTTAAATAACTTTTGTGTATTTATTTTTAAAAACAAAAATAATTTGTAATAAATCAAAAGAAATATTAAAATGCCGATTTTTCTTAATTAAAATTAATTGTAAATAAATAACAAAATAAATAATACCCAATTAATAATTTATTTTTATTTTTTTTTTTAAATAAAAAAATAAAAAAATTTATATATTTTTGTAATAAAAATTATTTTTAATTCTAACCAAAAAATATTAATATAAAAAAAATTATTTGCTTGAAAAATAATTAATTTTATATACTTTTGTAATTATTTTAAATTAATCAAAAGAATTAAAATCAATTTGAAATAAATAACAAAAAATATTTTATATAAATTAAAAAAACTCAACATTTTATATATTTTTGTAATAAAAATTAATTTTAAATAAAACCAAAAAATTATAAAAATTACGGGTTTTTTCTTAAAATAAAAAAAGAATTATTCAAATGCCAGTTTTTTCATAATTAAAATTAATTTTAAATAAATAACAAAATAAATAATACCCAATTAATAATTTTTTTTATTTTTTTTTTAAATAAATAAAAATAATTTTTTTTATATATTTTTGTAATAAAAATTAAAAAAATTAATTAATTTTATATACTTTTGCAATTATTTTAAATTCATCAAAAGAATTAAAATTAATTGTAAATAAATAACAAAAATATATAAAATGGGTTATTTTTTTTAATTAAAAAAATTCAAAATTTTATATATTTTTGTAATAAAAATTAATTTTAAATAAAACAAAAAAATTATAAAAATTACGTTTCTTAAATTACAAAAAGAATTATTCAAATGCCACTTAATTAATTAATTAAAATTAATTTTAAATAAATAAAAAAAAATATAACATTTTTTTGATTTTTTTTTAAAAAAAAATATTTTTTTTATATATTTCTGTAATAACAACTAATTTTAAGTAAACCAAAAAATATTAAAACGGCGCTTTTTTCTTAAAATAAAAAACAAATTAGTTTAAACATAAAAAATTATTTGTTTGACAAATAATTAATTTTATATATTTTTGTAATAAAAAATAATTCTAAATAAATCAAAGGAATTATTCAGCCAGTTTTTTCATAATTAAAATTTATTTTAAATAAATAACAAAAATATATACAATGAGTTATATTTTTTTAAATAAAATTTTTTTTATATATTTTTGCAATAAAAATTAATTTTGAATAAATCAAAAAAAAAATCCAACTATTTTTCATAAATTAACAAATAAATTTAATTTAAACAAAAAAATGTATTTGTTTAAAAAAAAAACAATATAAATTAATTTTAAAAAAAATAACAAAAAATATATAAAATTTTGTATTTTTTTAAATAAAAAAAAAACAATTTTTTTTCAATGAAGTTGAAAAATATTTTTTTTTCAATGAAGTTGGCAAAATAGATAATTATAAATATAATCTGGTTTCAAATAAAAATGCTTACTTGCTCATTGAGATTTTCACACATTTCCAAACTGATGCCATTCATTTTATTGTTGTTGTTGTTGTTATTGTTGTTCTCACTGTTCAGACCCGTCGTCTTCTCTTCGTAATCACAAATTAATTTATTTTTGAAATTTTTCAAATTCTCCAATTTGAAACCGTTCGTATTGGTATTATTCGTCTTATTGTTACACTTATTGGTCAGACTTTCCAAATTTATCAATTTATTCGCATTACTACCGGTCGTGCTGTTATTATTGTTATTATTATTGTTACACTCGGCCTCGGCCAGTTTGTTATCGATGAATATGAGAGAGTTCGGACCGGAGAGCGATGGCACAATATCATCAAAATCGGCTGGATTCAAGCTGAGAAATGTCTCCTGATCAATGAGTATGGGCTGTTTACCGTAATCCGTTTCGTAGCCGCTACAGCCCAGGGAATAGGCCGAATTGCTCATAGACTGCGAGTGATTGAAGTTCAGATTGAGATCCTCTAAACTTTCGGTTGAATGTTTGTGTCCGTCGGATTTGTCACCGAAGGTCAGAGTATTATTGAGGGTGGATTTCTGGGTGTTATTCGTTGCTGACGGACCTACAAATTCAAATTGCCCGGCCCACATATCATAGGCCAAATCAATACTATCCGGTTGACTGGCGGGTTGACTTGACATGATTTGCTTGGCGAAGACTTGGAAGGTTAGAGGTGGTGACGATGGCGTTGCTGAGTATTTTGATGTTGATGTTGATTTGATTTGGTTACGAAACGAGTTCGAGTTTCTTTTTAAAGGCACTTTTTTACTTTTTTTTTTTTTTTGATAAGGAAGACTTTTTGGTTTTTTTTTAAACAAAATTTTACATGATTTTTGTTTTTCATAAATTATTATAAATTTTCTAAACGTAGAAGGAGGTTGGTTAGACTTTAGACTTGTCGAATGATAAATTGTCAAACACTTGTTAAGATTTTTTTTATTGAGACAATGGAAATGTTCTTAAACGTAGTGGTGATTAATTGAATTGTTTGCAGTTTGTTTTTATAACGAGGGGTGTGTGGTTAAAAAAAAACCATATAGGCTAAGTTAAATTAATTTAATAATCCGCTGTAAGCTCTAAAGGAGCCGAAGAGATACCAAAATTCTCTCACGAAAATCATAATATTCTCAAGAGAAACAAAATTCCCTCCAGAGATTAAAATTATTCTCATGTGATACGAGTTTTTCTAAAGATATTCAAATTGTTGTAAAAGATGTATTAAATTCTCTAAAGATATTTAAATTAATTTATAAGATGCACAAAATTATCACAAGAGTGAGATAATATTCTCAAGAGAAAGAAAATTTCCAGCAAGTGATTAAAATTATTCTCATGTGATACGAGTTTTTCGAAAGATATTCAAAATAATTCAAAAGAGGCATAAAAATGTCTAACGAGACATAAATTGTGTTAAATAAACTCAAAGAGATAGAAAAAAAATATTGTTCTAAAACAAACAAAATTGTTCTAAAATAAATAAACAAAAATAATAAACAAAGGTGTTTCTAAAAACAGAAATTGTTCTAAATGAAACAAATTGTTCTAAAAACACAAATGGTTCTAAAGAGTCATAAATTGTTTTACATAGACTCAAAGAGATAACAAAATGTTCTAAAAACACAAATTGTTCTAAATGAGACAAATGGTTCTAAAAACACAAATTGTTCTAAAAAACACAAATGGTACTAAAAACACAAATTGTTCTAAAAACACAAATTGTTCTAAAAACACAAATTGTTCTAAAAACACAAATGGTTCTAAAGAGTCATAAATTGTTTTACATAGACTCAAAGAGATAACAAAAAATGTTCTAAAAACACAAATTGTTCTAAATGAGACAAATTGTTCTAAAAACACAAATTGTTCTAAAAACACAAATGGTTCTAAAGAGTCATAAATTGTTTTACATAGACTCAAAGAGATAAAAAAAATTTTTCTTAAAACACAAATTGTTCTAAATGAGACAAATTGTTCTTAATTGTTCTAAAAACACAAATTGTTCTAAAAACACAAATGGTTCTAAAGAGTCATAAATTGTTTTACATAGACTCAAAGAGATAAAAAAAAATGTTCTAAAAACACAAATTGTTCTAAATGAGACAAATGGTTCTAAAAACACAAATTGTTCTAAAAAACACAAATGGTACTAAAAACACAAATTGTTCTAAAAACACAAATTGTTCTAAAAACACAAATTGTTCTAAAAACACAAATTGTTCTAAAAACACAAAATGTTCTAAATTGAGCTAATTGTGTAAAATAGACTCAAAGAGGGAGAAAAAATTGTTCTAAAAACC
The DNA here is from genome assembly GCA_958296145.1 of Hydrotaea cyrtoneurina. Classification (NCBI taxonomy): domain Eukaryota; kingdom Metazoa; phylum Arthropoda; class Insecta; order Diptera; family Muscidae; genus Hydrotaea; species Hydrotaea cyrtoneurina. The sequence continues at coordinate 76,412,811 of OY282515.1, forward strand.
CAAACACAAGCTGTTCTAAATGGGATGAATTGTTCTAAAAACACAAATTGTTCTAAAGAGTCATAAATTGTTTTAAATAGACTCAAAGAGATAAAAAAATGTTCTAAAAACACAAATTGTTCTAAAAACACAAATTGTACTTAAAACACAAATTATTCTAAAAACACAAATTGTTCTAAAAACACAAATTGTTCTAAAACACACAAATTGTTCCGAATGACACAAATTGTTCTAAAAACACAAAAAGTTCTAAAGAGACATAAATTGTGTTAAAAAGACTCTATCTAAGAAACTATCACAAACTGTTATAAAGAGGCAAATATTTTTAGACACAAACTCCTTCGAAAAATATCACAATGCATTCTAATAACAAACTCTTCTAAACAGACACCAGAGGTTTAACATCAGCTGTTTAAACGACACCAAACTATTCTAACGAGACACAAATTGTTTTAATGATTATCGTTGAAACGTGTCTACCACAGCAGAGCGAGTGTAGGCTGGCCTATGACACTTCCTCCATTTAATGCAAAAGGCAAAAACCATTCTTATTGGCTTAACACTTCACAGGTAATTTGAAATGTAGGCTTAACTTCAATTCGAATTATTATTATTTTATTTTCAATTTCCTTTGGCATTTAAAATTTCTGGCTAATTATAATCAATCATGAATGAAATGTTTCGAAAAAAATTAATATTACTTTTGCAAAGTCAACAGTAAAAGAAACCAGACGTCAAACGTGATCTCATTATTTCATAATTTCAATACGGAACAATTGGAAAATTCCGCCTTTGCCCTGTCGGCCTAACTAAATGTGAGTTACAGTATTATCTCTGTGGCTGTTGAGTGGCAATCATGTGGTCATTATCTGCAAATCTTTGTAGGCGGTTTGTTTCCTCGGCAAACTATTGGCAAACCATGGAATAGAGAGATACAGCAAATGGGGTCCATTACATGCATACGATACGTGGGGAATCTAGTCAGCATCGTACACACATGTCTACACCAGATATGGTTCGAAGGGGTAATTTGTAATTAAAATTTCTGCTTGGTTTGCCTTGAAGTTGAACCCACCACCAGCAGCAGCCGAAACAACAACACGTGACGAATATTGACAAAAGTAAAACAAAAATCAGGAAATGTTGTTTTGGATTTTCTTTATCAAAACGAAAACATTTGTTAATTTCTAAAGAAACTGCAGTTTGAGCAACAAATGGCAATCGCACTAAAGCCGAGTTGCCAACTACGCAGAAGGCCACCCAAGTTGCCAACCGAACGCAAGTGCAAACATTCCCCATGGATTATTGACACAAGCAAACAAACAAGTTTCCTTCTGTGGCTCACATGTCCATTTCGAATGGTAGAGGGGCGGGGAGGTGAAACACCATGCATACGTTCAAATATGTTGGAAATTTTAAAAATGTCCCAGCAAAGCCCAAGGTGCACCTGACAGGCAGTTCATGCGATTGTCGCAACGCAGCCAGAGTGCCGGTATTGCCAAATCTTCTCCTAACACCACCACCACCACTGCGACCATCAAATCGAGAGTGCAGAGACAGAGGGAAAGAGAGAGAAAGACGAATCGATCGGCATGACTGTGTGCACTGAATGTCTGGGATGCAAGTGAAAGTTGTAGGTTGAGATCACGTTGTTGCAGTTGTCGATCGTCTTGGCTTGACTGTTGTTTTCAACAATTTCGTCTAAACATCGAAATTTATGGCCATAATCATCATCCACACAAACAGCAATGACAAAGCCCAGAAAAGTCCAACTACTCTCCCCAAAATCCGGACACACTGTGATTATCATCGTGCTGTATGATGATCATCAACATAATTATCATCTTTATTTCCCGCAAAACCAAAAAAAAAACGGAAAGAAAAGAAAAGAAAAAACACACTCTTTTACGCCATGCACTATAAATAATTGGTGATGAATGAAAAACCGTCAAGTGATTGGATAAACATTTAATAATTGAAGGCCGTTTGGAGGTTTTTGTTGTTGTTGTTGTCTGTCCGTCCACCTTTCGGTGTGTTTTGTGTTGTCGTTGTTGCGGTTTTCATTTACATTCGATATCGTAAAGCGGCAATTATGATTTACGATATTCAAGTACTTTCAAATAAAACCGACTTTTTTTCTCACACACGCTTTAGGGGGGGCAAAAAATAAATGAGAATTGTAAAGAAAAATTCCTCAAAAATTCCCCCCCGAACAAAAATAAAAACATAAATAAGGAATTCCTTATTTACAAACAATAAACGAAAAAAATTTAAAAAATAAAATAAAAAAAAACCAAATGAAATGAGAGATAATAAAAATTGGCCACAGAGCAAGATCAGAAAGGAGGTGTTTCCCTAAATTAATGGGAGTAATTATGATGGGGAAGGCACATAAAAAAATCGGAAAAATTTTAAAACGAATTAAAACAATAAAATGTCTATACCAACTGTTTCGTATCATAAAAAAAAGGAAAATTTGTATCTCAAATTAAAACGAAAAAAATGCCAACGAAACGAAAAGCAAAATGTATTGCCCATTTACTGTCCAAACAAAAAATGTAAATAAAAAATGTACGATATTACGATATGAATTAGTATACATTTCCCAATTGTTTCTGCCTTAAGCATTTACATAATTATTACAAAAAAAAAAACTCAAATTATAATTTTTTTTTTCATGAAATTGGCAATATTGTTAATTTACGATATTACAAAATTGTATTGAGAATTAGCCAAATGCATGTCAAATTTTTGAGAAAGCCTCTAATTCTTAGTTTTTAAGTGATTTTCGAAAAAAAATTCAATATCGTAAATTTTTGCCATATCGTAAATTTACGATATTGCATTCTTTGACAAATCAATATGTAATCAATCAAAAGACGAGTTATGAAGTGATTTTCGAAAAAATTTAAATAATTTTTACAAAAAATATTGCGAATATCGTGAATTTTTGCCTTGTAAATTTACGATATTGAAACATTTTATTACGAATTAGCCAAATGCATGTCTACTTTATTAGTAATCCTCTAAATCTTAGGTTTTAAGTGATTTTCGAAAAAAAAATTAATATCGTAAATTTTTGCTGTATTGTAAATTTACGATATTGCGAATATCAACGCATTCCTTAACAAATCAATATGTAATCAATCAAAAGAGGAGTTCTGAAGAGATTTTCGAAAAAAATTGCAATATCGTAAATGTTTGCTGTATTGTAAATTTACGATATTGCGAATATCAACGCATTCTTTAACAAATTAATATGTAATCAATCAAAAGAGGAGTTCTGAAGAGATTTTCGAAAAAAATGCAATATCGTAAATTTTTGCTGTATTGTAAATTTACGATATTGCGAATATCAATGCATTCCTTAACAATATGTAATCAATCAAAAGAGGAGTTCTGAAGTGAATTTTCGAGAAAAAAATTGCAATATCGTAAATTTTTGCTGTATTGTAAATTTACGATATTGCGAATATCAACGCATTCTTTAACAAATCAATATGTAATCAATCAAAAGACGAGTTATGAAGTGATTTTTCGAAAAACAATTGCAATATTGTAAATTTTTGGCATACCGTAAATTTACGATATTCCGAATTTGTTTGCAGAAATTAAATTAATATCTAATCAATAGAGAGAGAGTTTTACAATATCGTAAATTTAAATTAAGATTCAAAGAATTTTTTTATTTTTAGTATAATTTTTTAATTCATTGTATTCTCCCAAATATCAATAATCGCTAGAGTTCTATGTTTCACAACGATTAAAATTTACAATATTACAAAAAAAAAAAAAATATTTTTTTTTTACTTTTTTGTTGCATTTTTTTTTTCTACATTAAATTAATTTTGATAAAAATTCAATCAAGAAATTAAATTTAACATTTTTACAGCAATTTTTCTCTTTTCTAAATTTTCACTTTTATTTCTTTAAAATTCCATTATTGGAATTCTTCCATTAAATTAATTTATATCAAAATTCGTTCCAAAAATTAAATTAATTTTTTACAAAAAATTCAATTTTTTTTTCAAAATGTTTACTTTTTATTTCTTTAAATTTCCATTATTGGAATTCTTTCATTAAATTAATTTAGATAAAAAAATCGATCAAAAAATTTAATTTATATTTTTTTTTTTTACAAAATTTTTTATTTTATATCAAAATTCGTTCCAAAAGTTGAATTAATTTTTTTACAAAAATTTCAATTTTTTTTTTCAAATGTTTACTTTTTATTTCTATAAATTTCCATTATTGGATTTCATTCATTAAATTAATGTAGAAAAAAAATCGATCAAAAAATTGTATTTATATTTTTTTTACAAAATTTTTCTTTTTATATAAAAATTCGTTCTAAAAGTTGAATCAATTTTTTTTACAAAAATTTCCTTTTTTATCCAATTTTTACTTTTTACTTCTTTAAATTTCCATTATTGGAATTCTTTCACTAAATTAATTTAGATAAAAATTCGTTCTAAAAGATAAATTAATTTTTTTTTACAAAAATTTCCATTTTTTTTTTTAAATTTTTACTTTTTATTTCTTTAAAATTCCATTATTGGAATTCTTCCATTTAAATTTAGATAAAAAATCGTTCCAAAAGTTAAATTAATTTTTCTTTACAAAAATTTCCATTTTTTTTTTAAATTTTTACTTTTTATGTCTTTAAAATTCCATTATTGGAATTCTTCCATTAAATTAATTTATATCAAAATTCGTTCCAAAAGTTGAATTAATTTTTTTACAAAAAATTCAATTTTTTTTTTTCAAATTTTTACTTTTTATTTCTTTTAAATTTCCATTATTGGAATTCTTTTACTAAATTAATTTAGATAAAAATTCGTTCCAAAAGTTGAATTAATTTTTTTACAAAAATTTCCATTTTTTTTAAATTTTTACTTTTTATTTCTTTAAATTTCCATTATTGGAATTCTTTCATTAAATTAATTTAGATAAAAAATCTATCAAAAAATTTAATTTATATTTTTTTTAAAAAAATTTTCTTTTTATATCAAAATTCGCTCCAAAAGTTGAATTAATTTTTTTTTACAAAAATTTCCATTTTTTTTTTTCAAATTTTTACATTTAAATTTCCATTATTGGATTTCATTCATTAAATTAATTTATATCAAAATTCGTTCCAAAAGTTTAATTAATTTTTTTTTTATAAAAATTTCCATTTTTTTACTTTTTATTTCTTTAAATTTCCTTTACTGGATTTCATTCATTAAATTAATTTAGATAAAAAATCGATAAAAAAATTAATTAATATTTTTTTAACAAAATTTCCAATTTATCCTTTTCTATATATCCTATCCTATTCGTTCCACAAATTAAATAATTTGTTACAATGTTTTTCTATTCTCGATTTTTACTTTTTTTTTTTGATTTATTATTTTTCCATAATTTTTGTATGCTAAATTTAGGTTATTGCTAATATTTTTTTTGTGTATTTAATTTCTTTTTTTTTTAATAATTTTTCCCCATTTCTGTTTAAGTTTTCTGATCATTTCCGAGCACTTGCTTGTGACTAACTCACATTTGGGTTTTTAATGCGAATTCTTCGTTATTTTATTTGTTTTTGTTTTAACATTTATGCAGCGAAAAACAAATTGAAATTAATTAAAATAAATGGCCACTCGACTTGTCGCTGGCTGGGTGGCTGGCTAGTCCGACCCCACCACATTCCCCTCTATAATTGAAAATATTTGTGCTTGGCGGACGGATGACCGTTTTATTTCGCTTAATTTAAATATGGCCTGCCCATTTATACTGTAGAGAACAATCTAAGGAACGAACAGACTGCTGTTCTATAGCAAAGAACAGAAAGAAAGAAGGGGGGAAAACAAACAAACTGAAGATGACTATGATGTGCGTCAGTGAATTTTTCAAAAAACTGATTCATAACATATATGGCAAACGGTGCGTTTGTCTCTCCCCCTCCCCCAAGATGACAGAGTCCGGGCAGTGATGGTGCCCGTGTCCGTGTCCGTTGAAGAGTTAACAAGAAATGATTTCATTCGGTGTGTGTGCGCTTTACTTTGGCCATTCTTCCCTTGAAATGAATGACAAACATGTGATGGCAGATATGATTTAAATGGCGACTGGCAACATCTGTTGAAGAATATTTGAAAGTGTCTGTCTTTGTTTGACTCATCAATTTAATTGATCAATTTCTGTGAGTGTATTCTTTGTTTATCCGCCGGCACATTTGATTAGATCACTTTTCCGTTGGCCATTAATATTTATTAGGCCGTTGTTTTCCATCATTCATTCACAATGGAAGAACAAGCAGCGGAAAACGTATGATATTAAATAAATAATAATCGTCTCAAATGTTGCTTTTGTTTGTATCCAAACAAAAAAAAAATCTGTTCTTTATTCATGTAACAATGAGACCATTATGACCTTAAGAGAAAAAAATATGAACAAAACTTTTCAAAATTCTATGAAAAGGCAATTGTAGATTTTCCGTGAAGGTTTCTCCATGATCTTCAATAGAAAGCAACTGTGCCGTGCAAATAAAAGTAATAAACAGACTCTTTAAGCCTTTAGAAAAATATTCATTTTCTTTTTTGTTCTTTTGCAGATCGCAGATCGTAACAAAAGATTGATTTCCAACCACGTTGTTGTGGTGCATTTAAATGAGATAAACTCACATGACATGATACTCGAGCCATTATCACCAGACAGGAGGTCAGTCTCGGAATTTACGATATTACAAGGGAACCACCGCAGTCATTGAGGGCAGGAAGAGTTTTTTTATTTTGAAAAGCTGTGTAAAAGTTGAAGAAAATTTAATGAAATGAAATATTAAATTGGATAGTGAGCAATTTTGTGTCTTCTTCTTCATTAAATGAATTTAGATCATCAAATTAAATTTTTTTTTTTACAAAATTTTCCTTTTTTTTTATATTTTTCTTCCGAAAATGGGGGGAAAATATTTAAAAATTAAAAAAAAAAAATTTCACACATTTTTCTTAACAAAGGTTTATAAGGCAGAAAAAATGTAAAAAAAAATGTGAAAAATTTGTGAAAATACCAAAAAATCACACATTTTTTCTTAAAAACGGTTTATAAAGAAGGAAAAAAAATAAGAAAAATGTGTGAAAAAATTAAACAAAAATTCAAGAAAAAAATTTAAAAAAAAATCAAGTAAAATGTGTGAAAATACCAAAAAAAAATGCTGAAAAAAAATTTTAAAAAAAATTAAGAAAAATGTCTGAAAATACCAAAAAAAAAATTCACCCTTTTTTCTTAACAAAGTTTTATAAAGCAAGAAAAAAAAATGTGTAAAAACACCAACAAAATTCACACATTTTTTCTTAACAAAGGTTTATAAAGAAGGAAAAAAATTTAAAAAAAAAAAATTTAGGAAAGATGTGTAAAAACGCCAACAAAAAATCACACATTTTTTCTTAACGAAGATTTATAAAGCAGAAACAAAATTTAGAAAAAAAAATTAAGAAACATTTTTAAAAATACCAAACAAATATTCAGGACGAAACTTAAAAAAAAAACAATTTTTCAGAAACATATGAGAAAATACCAAAAAAAAAAAATGCACACATTTTTCTTAACAAAGGTTTTTAAAGAAGGAAAAATATTTAGAAAAAAAAATTCAAGAAAAATGTGTAAAAATACAAAAAAAAAAGAAAATGAAGAAAAATGTGTAAAAACACAGTTTCTCTTAACAAAGCGGGAAAAAAAATTTAAAAAAAATAATTTAAGAAAAATACCAAAAATTACAAATTTACAAAATTATAAAAAAGGAAAAATAATTTAGAAATACCAAAAAAAATATCACACATTTTTCTGTTCTAATTTTTTCTGAAAACGTGGGAAAATATTTAAAAATTAAAAAAAAATGCCCACACTTTTTCTTAACAAAGTTTTATAAGAAAGGAAAAAATAAAAAAGAAAAATGTGTAAAAATACCGAAAAAAAATTTCACCCATTTTTCGGAAAAAAGGTTGAAAATATATAAAATATAAAAAAAAAAATATGATCCCTCAGTAAAATAATAGCGTATAATACTATACACTATTATTTAATTGAGGGGAGGATACGATTCTATTTTGCTGATGAGAAAACAGAATTTCTTTATCATTCAAAAAAAAAAATGAAATCGTGCGATTGGCCCTGCAGAAATCCATCCGTCTGGCTTGACTCACATTTCTCCAGATGTCTTTTAGACATTTCCCGAGGGCCAGATTAGAAAAATAACAGAATTTCTTTATCACCTCCATTAAAAAAAAAATTAAATCGTTCGATTTGCCATGCCGAAATCCGGATGGCTCAAAATAATAGAATTTCTTGAGCAGCTCCAATAGAACAAATTAAATCGTATTTCCCCAGATGTCTTTTCAACATTTCCAGCGAGGCTGACTAACAGAATTTCTTGATCAGCTCCAATAGAACAAATTAAATCATATTTCTCCACATGTCTTTTCAACATTTCACGACGGGTGGACAAGATAAATAATAGCTCCATTACAAAAAAAAACTGAAATCGTTTGATTTGCCATGCAGAAATTCGGCCGGCTTGGCTCACACTTCTCCCGATGTCTTTCCAACATTTCCATTTGATTTCATTGCAAATACCACCTCGGCATTTAAAGAAAATCTGCTCTTCTATATTTAAAACAATAATTTTATAATTAAATACGATTTCTTTCAACTTAAACACACATAGAGAGAAAAATATGCATAATTTATGCAAGTGAAACTTTGTGTTTTTCATTTACAGTTTGCATTTTTTTCTTCTTTTTTTTTGCTTTCATTCTCTTTGGCAATCTGCTTTGAGCACATTTAATTAGCTGTAGTGAAATGAGCAGAAATGAAATGAAATCATTAAAATATAAAAGTCATTTCGGAAAAAATTAATTTTGAAAAGAAACTAAAACGAAAAGAGATAGAGAAAAAAAAACCAACGAGGGATTTCTAAACAAAGAAAATATGAATTTCTTATCGTTTAAAAGTATAGGAAAAAAAAATACACGCTCAGACAGCAGCAAGAACTACAATCACAAGGTGAATGATGTTCGTCATAGACCTTGAACTTGTCTTTTACTCATATTTGAATCACTTTTTTTTCGTCAACATTTGAAAATTGCCCGAATAATGGGGACTCATTTGTAATTATGAAGTAATGGGCCGTAGTAGACTCTTGTACTGGGAAATCTGACCTCATTTTTATTGTCATCCGATCCTACAACTTCACTTGTTGTTGAAATTCTCAAATAACTGAAATAAAATATAATTTTTTTTTCTTTTTTTTTGGGGAATCTATAAAAGCAATTCCAAGTTCCGCATTTCACCAAGCACTTCTCACCCACCCACCCATGCAGTCAGAACAAAATTCAATTAAACTCCGGAAATACAGAACTATTTATGAATTCCATAGTAAATTGGAGACGTGCTTAACATACGAACTCTCGCTCGCACCTCTTACACCTGACCAATGCCAGCCCAAAAGATTAGAGACCGATTAGCCCGGCGTTGATGTTTAGGAGCATTTTTTCAATGAGGAAACAGAACGAAAGAAAATCTTTAATAAATATATTTTTTTTTATTACATTTACACGTGACCGAACATGCACACATCCAATTACGCTTTGGAAAAATTCTTTCCATTATTTTTCAGTATTTTTTTTCGTTCCCCATTTAAAGTTGTTCGTTTCGTGTTTGGTTTTTTTCTCTTTGTTTTATTACAGCCAAAACATAAAACTGAAATACTTGTAAGATGATGAGCAACGTACAAAAACAAAAATCTATTTTTAATTTAAGTTGATGCCGCTTTTCTGTCCGCTTGGCTATACAAAAAAGTGCCATGAAGCGTTAAATTATACATTTTCAAGCTTAGCGAAAAAAAAAAGAAGAATACCAAGGCAAAGATGGAGAGAGAGACTTGAGACGAGCTTCAGTTAAGTCATACCAGGAAAAATAAAAACTGTATGAGGAAAACTCGGGGGGAAAAATTTAAATGGAAATTATGGTTTCTTAGATATTTTGCACGTCTTGCAAAGCTCTGGAGTTCTAGTGAACAAAATCCCCCAAATGCCCTTTTCATCGTCCCCGTTACCGACAAGTTAGGCTTCACATTTGGGGGGGAGGGGGGGACTTTCCGCCTCTCTGTCCACCCTAAAATAGCGCAAACAATCAAGAGCATTTTTAAATTGTAAGCTTCACTCACTCCTCACCAAGTCCACCACCGTCCAGCCAGCCATGGCCGGTTGGCTTGCTGGCCCGCCATGCTTGGTTGAGTTTTTGTTAAGAATCCGGCTGTTTTAAGGTTTTCTTTTAAAATTCGCTAATCGTTAAACAATTGAGATCAGCTGCTGGTTAACAAAGCACCAGCAGAAGAAGAAACTCTGGTCAGAGACCATTAAAAATAGTTTTGCATTTTTTATTGTTGTTGTTGCTGCTGTTAAATTACCATTAAGCTAATGTAATGTAGTTTCTTTTCCGGCTAATGACGTTGAGTTTATATGTCTTTTTTCTTTATCGTCAAATTAAAGTTATGCTACTGTTGGGCGTAACTAAAAAATAATCTCGTAAAATGTAGACTTCGAAGGGTTTTCTCAGTTAATAGTTGTTTGGCCAAACCCAAATCTTTAATAACTCCTCAAGTAAAGTTTGGGATAATTTTTGTTTTCTATGAAAAATTAAATTTTAGAGACCAACTGATTGTTTCGAAAATTAAGTTGGATATTTTAAATTTGTTTTCCGCATATCGTAATATTTTTTTTCTAATATCATGAATTTTTTTCTAATATTGAAATTTTTTCTCTAATATCGTATTTTTTTTACAATCGTAATATTTTTTCCGAATATCGTAATATTTTTTTTCCTAATATCGTAAATTTTTCTCTAATATCGTAATATTTGTTTCGAATATCGTAAATGTTTTTCTAATATCGTAATTTTTTTTTCTAATATCATGAATTTTTTTCTAATATCGTAATTTTTTCTCTAATATAGTATTTTTTTACAATCGTAATATTTTTTCCGAATATCGTAATATCTAATATCTTAAATTTTTCTCTAATATCGTAATATTTTTTTTTGGACTATCGTAAATGTTTTTCTAATATCGTAATTTTTTTTTCTAACATCATGATTTTTTTTCTAATATCGTAATTTTTTTCTTTAATATCGTATTTTTTTACAATCGTAATATTTTTTTCGAATATTGTAATATTTTTTTTCCTAATATCGTAAATTTTTCTCTAATATCGCATTTGTTTTTTGGAAAATCGTAATTTTCCCAAAACCCTCTATGAATGTTTTTTTTTTGATGATAACTTTCAATTTTTTTTTTCAAATATCGTATTTTTTCTCATATCGTAAAAGTTCACAAAAAAATAGGAACTTTATTTTATTTAATTCAATTGAAATAGATTATAATTCAAATTTATTTGAAAATAAATTGGAACAAATTTTTTCTAATATCGTAAATTTTCAAATAAAAAACCATATGATGATTTTTCTAATTAAATCCAAGGGAAATTTATTAATAATTAATTGTAAGTAGATTTGAAACACAATAGGTTATTGAAAATGTTTTTTCTTCGAATATCGTAATTTTTTTCCAATATCGTAAATTTCCAAAAATTCTCTTTCAATGAATTATTTAATTAAATTCTTGGGAAATTAACGTTTAAATTTGCAAATAAATTGTAAAACTTAATATTTTTTCGAATATCGTAAATTTTCTAAAATTGGTTTTTTGAATACTCTAAAAAGTAAGAATTAAGAATAACTTAAATGCATTTGAAAATATTTTGGAATGGCGTTTTTTTTAATATCGTAAATTTTCAAAAAACCCATGTCCATGATTTTTTCAATGAAATAAAAAAAAAACGATTTAAGCCAGAATTGGGAATAATTTAAATATTTGAAATTTTTTTGTATTTCAAATGTTTTTTTCTAATATCGTCAATTTTCAAAAATCCAAATGAATATTTTTGTTTATTGAATTAAACTATGGCAACTAGCAAAAAGGTATTTTGATGTATTTTTTTTGTGTAAAAAATTGTAATAGAAATTAAATAATGTAATTTTCTTCACATATCGTATTTTTTTCTCGAATATCGTAAATTTTTAGGAACACAATTCTGATTGTTGATCAATTTGTTTTCCAGTTTATGGATAACAACCTTAAATTGGTGTTGACTAAAAGTCGAATAGCATGTTTTTTTAACAATATTTTTCTAATATCGTAAATTTAAAAAAAAAATTCTTGCAAAATCTTTTTCAATATTTTTTTTTTTGTACTTTCTGTTTATTTTATGAAAATCAGATCTTGAACCTTATATTGAATTTTTCTCAATTTTATAATTTTTTGTTTCTGATTATAAATCTGAAGACTTTATTGGAACCGAATTATTGATCATTTGCAAATGTTATAGGAATATCGAAAATCTTTTCCACATCGTAAATATTTAATTCTTCTTTTTAGCACTTTTTGCTATTGATTTGGGGTTTATTTATTAAATACATTTTGATTGGCTGGATTCCGTTGTAAACTATTTCATTTTAGTTTAGATTTTTAGATTCAAACTAAACTTGGTTTTCTCGTTTAATTTGATAATGCGACAGACAGTAGAGGTCATCGCCCATAACCGATCCGTATTAACGATAAGACACTATTTAATTTATTTGTTTATTTCTTTTTTTTAATAATAATCAACGCCGAAGCACCAACAATTTGAAGAGTTCCAGGTTGGGTTGAGTTTAGTTTTCCGTTTCTTTCAGTTTTTATTTATAATTTTTTGATTAATTTGCAAAATTAAATAAATTACGTTTCGTTGGCTATTTTTCTTTTGCTTATTTTAAAGACCGAACAGGAAAAAAAAACACACACACACTCAATCAAGAAGAATTTTCACAGCTAGGAAAAAGCCCGATATGCCAATGGGAAGAACAAAGCACGATGAAGAATGAAAAAACACAGAAACGTTTGTTCATCTATTTTCTAGTCACGTTTGATCAATGAAAGAAAATGCGCGATCTCGCGAACTAAATTCACGGACAACACCACAACAACTCACGAACCCCCTGCGAGTACAAACCAAACAGACACATTAAGAAGAACAAGAAGAACGGCAGCAACAACAGCAATCTTGAAGCAGACAAAATGCCCAACACAACACCAGCCAGCATCAAGAAAAATATATTCTCACACTCTGTGAAAACGAAACAAAACAAAAACAATCGTAAAATAAAAATTACGATCATAAAATAATGACGAGATCAACAATACACAATTCAAGACAGGCAAACAGCCTAGTCAGGCGCAAGAAAACCGAACCTCCTGTCCGTCCGTTCGATGTTTAATCCAAACGCCACCAGAACCAGAGCGCTGTCAGATGATTTCATTAAAAAAAGAAAAACACTGGATTGTTTCCATCGACACCCCAAAGAGATATGACAAATTTATGTTATTAAATCTTACGCTCAATAGCCGGGCAATACAATGTAATCTACATACACAGAGGAAGAGAGAGAGAGAGATGAAAAATCCACACAGTACAGCTTAACGGGAGAGGCAACTTGGAACGTGGGAGAGCACAACAGTTTAGAACCGTTGATCACACTGTTCAAAGGTCACACAAGGAAATTTCATTCTGGGATATGCCAAGAGCAAAACAATCCGAGAGAGTGTTTGTTTTTGCAACACCAGAGGGTGTTGAGTGTTTTCAGTGAGGCGAGTGTGAGTGCGAGTGTGAGTGAGGGATGATAACTGTGTCCATTAGGTATTAAATTTATTTCAATGTAGTTTAGAAATATTAATTGAAATTCATTTGTATTTCCTCTTATCATCAAAAATAAAACAAAACAACAACAAAATACATACACAAAATTGTGCTGAATAAAGCCAGCGGCAGAAGGAGGGCAATGGAGGGCCTGCATATCACTTGGAAAATAGAAAATAAGGAAATACAAAATAATGCTGGCCTAAGAGAATTGAAGAAAACAGTCTGTTAGTGAGAGGCTCAGACAAGAAACTTTGACTTTATACATATTTTTTATTTGTACTTCTTATTGTTTTATTTATATTTTTTCTTTATTATTCAGTTAATTTTTGCATATTTTATGTATTGGAATTTTTTTATTTTTTATTTTTAATTTATCAATTTCTGTTTTTTTCCTATTTGTGTTTAGTATTTTTGTATACATATTTTTTATTTCTAATTTTTTAATATTATTATTACTTTTACTTTTTATTTGCTTGTATTTGTTCCTTATTGTTCAGTTTATTTTTTATTTTTATTTAATTACAATATAAAGACAATTTATAGTCTAATGTTTGGTTCTAAGGATAAATCGGGTGACACAGGTGACCATATGGTTAGATTTTTGCAGCGACAGACCAAAGCCTCTGTTGGGAATCGAACCCACAACCCCCATGTGAAAGGCAAGCACACTACCGACTCGCCTACCGGGGCGCTTATTTTTCAGTTTATTTTCCACATATTGTTTTTCATTTATTTTTGAAATTTTTTATTTTTCATTTATCAGTTTTTGTGTTTATATTTTTTTTTGTTTGTTTTGGTTTTCTTTGTTCTTTTCTAACATACTTTTTAATTTTTTATGTTATTATTATCACTTTCTATTTGTTTATTTTTTTTTTTTTTTATATATTTAGTTAATTTTTTACATATTGTTTTTTAATTTGTTTTAATTTTTTTTTTTTAATTTTTTATTTTAAATTTATCATTTTTTGTGTTTTCCTTTTTTTTTGTTTAGATTATATTTTCATTTCTATTATTATTGTTACTATTCATTTTTATATATTTTTTTCTTCATTATTTAGTTTATTTTTTACATTTTGTTATTTTTATAATTTTTTAAATTTGCTATTTTATCAGTTTTAGTGTTTTCCTATTTTTTGTGTAGTTTTGTTTTTCTATACATATTTTTTATTTCTATATCTAATTTTTTATATTATTTTTAATTTATATTTTTTTTTATTTGTTTATTTTATTCCTTTATTTTTGGTTTATTTTTTACATTTTGTTTTTCATTTACTTATTTTTTACTTTATATTTTTTTTATTTCTTTATTTTATTCCTTTATTTTTGGTTTATTTTTTACATTTTGTTTTTCATTTACTTATTTTTTACTTTATATTTTTTTTTATTTGTTTATTTTATTCCTTTATTTTTGGTTTATTTTTACATTTTGTTTTTTATTTATATATAATTTTTTTAAAAACAATTTTTTGATTTGTTATTTTTTAATATTTTCCTTTGTTTAGTTTGTTTTTTCTATACATTTTTATTAATTTGTTAGTTTTTATATTACTTCTTATCAGTTTTTGTTTTTTACATTTTGTTAATTTTTATTTTATTTTTATGTATTTTAATTTTTTTATTTTATTAGTTATTGTTTTTCTTATTTTATATAATTTTGTTTAACGAATTTTTTTTTTGGTTTCATTCTATTTTTTTTTATAAATTTTTCAGTTTTTATTTCCCCTTATTTTAAATTTTTTTGGTTTTTTTACATTCATATTTTTTTTTAATTTTTTTATTTTAAATTTATCAGTTTTTGTTTTTTACATTTTGTTAATTTTTATTTTATTTTTTATGTATTATAAATTTTTTATTTTATTAGTTATTGTTTTTCTTATTTTATATAATTTTGTTTAACGAATTTTTTTTTTGGTTTCATTCTATTTTTTTTTATAAATTTTTCAGTTTTTATTTCCCCTTATTTTAAAATTTTTTGGTTTTTTTACATTCATATTTTTTTTTAATTTTTTTATTTTAAATTTATCAGTTTTTGTTTTTTACATTTTGTTAATTTTTATTTTATTTTTTATGTATTATAAATTTTTTATTTTATTAGTTATTGTTTTTCTTATTTTATATAATTTTGTTTAATTAATTTTTTTTGGTTTGGTTTTTTTTTAAATATTTTATTTTTATATTCATATTTTTTGATTTCCTATTTTTTTTTTTATTTTTTTGGTATTTTTTATTCGGTTCGCTTCGGTCCACTTATGTACTTCTCTAATAAGTAGACAAACACGTCTCATAAGCCGACAAATTTTTCATTCGTTTAAGTGTCCGCTAATTTTTTTTACAATTTGTTATTGTTCTAAATTTAATTTATTTAATTATTTTACACACGCAGCTGGCATAAATTCCCCGCAGCCCACTGTAAAATCTACAGCATAAGAACAAATTATTTACAGTGAGACATTAGACACAATTGCAGTCGCTGGCCTTAGTGTCTGCCGACTCTGCATGTATTTCTTATTGTTGAGAGGGCAAAACTGTCGCCAGCTTCTCAACGACCCATAACAAATACACAATTGAAGTCGGGAGAGTGAGAGGGAGCGATCAGCCTACCAGTGATGTTAACTCTAACATAAAGGATCACCGTTTATGATATGTTGTTGTTGTATATGCAAATGAGAAAAGTGCGTTATGATTAAATAAACGGAGAGCCATGGACGACAGAGTGCAATGTGGTGTGTGTATGTGTGTGCACACACTTATGGTGTATTACAGAAACCGGAAGAGTTCGACTGAGAATTAAATGTGTACAATCTTCAATTGTATAGTAAATTGTGTTCGGTTTTTGTTATTTTCTTTGTGTTCTGTGGAGAATATTTAAATTTAATTGAAATAAATCTGGGAGAGAGCTCGCATGGCTTATGTGGGTGAGGGTTCTGTTACACCCTCGTTTTGTTACTCCGGCCTCTTGTAAACAAATTGCGTTGTGTTTTATTAAGCGAAAGTGATAAAAGTTGCCCTGAAAATTCAACATATGGTACAATTGGAATAATAAAAACAAAAGCGAAGGGGGAATTAAATGGCTCTGTTTATACATATGTAGATATGATTAACAACATGTGTATATAAGTGTATATAGTATATGTATATAGTTAGGTTCGTATGTACAAAAGCTTTTCAATTTATTGCTGTTGTTGTTTTGGGGCCGAGGTAATATAATACGTTTGTACGCCGCCTTATGGAAAACGATCTCTGGTTTTCTTTCAGGTTTTGTCGATGCCTGTCTGCATGACTGGCGTATCGAAATTTTCAATTAAAAAAAAATTCATAAAATTTTGAAATGCATTTAAATGAAAAGTGCATTCGGTGAACTGAAATTATGGCACTTCATAGATCAATATGTATGGAAATTAGTTTCAAGTGTCAACCTTTGCCAAGGAGAGTTCTGAAAATTTATTAATTATGTTTTTGTATTTAAGAAATGTGGAGTGTTTTCATTATAAAAAGTTTTTATGAAAAAAAAATTTTTTTGAGAATATATTCAAAGCATTTCCTGCTTGACTTGCTTAATTATTTCCCTTAACATTCCTTGAAGACAGATGCGGAGAAAAAAACAGATTTTGAAATCATAGGCGATTTACTTTGGCTCAAAATGCCTTGTTAACCTCTCTTAGGGTTAACGTTTTATTTAATTAATTTGATTTCTAATATTTCTCCAACATTTCTCTACAATTTCTCTCCTATTATTCAGATTTTATCATCACCTTTGTGTAACACTGCCAGTTTTTCGTTTGCAACCATTGAATAATCTTTAATTACGACGTATGGCCAAAAATTTAATAATTGCCAATTAAAAGTTATCATTTTCTGTTCGAAGAAAAGAAGAAAAAAAACAACAACACAAAGATTAGTAATGTCGAGATATCACACATAGTAAAAGCAGTTAAGGTGACTGCCAATAATCAGTTGAGGTCGTAAATTTATTTAGAGAGGGGGGGAGGGTAGACCTGTAATGTGAAGTGTGAACAAGTTGCTTTGAAAGCGAGGTGTCTCAAAATTAAGTGTTTGATTAGGTATAACTTCATCGAGACCTTTTTTAAAATCAACTGTTATTGGATAGCTCTGTATTTCCGAAACCATTAACTGATTTACTGGTAAATTAGTTAGTCAACTTTATTATCTGTGATATAATTGACCAAAGAAATGATAATATTAAAAAAAAATTTAAATAAAATGTAAGACTTTGTAAGCTAATTAACTAGTCTGTTACAGTAGTCTGTGATTTTAAAAGCCCACAGTGTTCGCTCTCATTTGACACCTCAATAGCTCGAAACGGTTGACATTTGTTGGATTTATGGCCAAAACGGCAAGTTATGCTCTTATTTAATATCAATCATACGTCAAGGTGTACCATCGTCTAAGATTCAAAATCAATAGGAATTAGAATAGTTTAACTCTTAAAAACCATTAATCAAAGTGGTCACTATTAATAGCCACGATATTCAAATTGTAGGAATATGGATTTTTGAGGAACTTGTTAAGTCCAAATGAAAAAAAAATATTTATTTCAATTAATATAAATCATACGTCAACAGAAAAAAAAAACGCAATATTCAATAAAATTTAGAGGAACTTGGGGTTTTTTAGGGACGTGTGAAAACCAAGTGAAAGAAATTACTTATTTTAATTAATATTAATCATACGTCAACATTAAAAAACACAATAGTCAATGACATTTTGAGGAACTTTGGGTTTTTTTGGGGACATCTTAAGCCCAAATGAAAGAAATAATTTATTTTAATTAATATTAATCATACGTCAATATTCAAAAAAACACAATATTCAATGAAATTTAGAGAAACTTGGGGTTTTTGGGGACATTTTAAGTTCAAATGAAAAAACTATTTATTTCAATTAATATTAATCATACGTCAACATTAAATAACACAATATCCAATGAAACTTAGAGGAACTTGGGGTTTATTTGGGGACACCTTAAGTCCAAATGAAAGTCTTTTTTGGTTTAATGAGACAATTTGTCGTCAGTTTGTTAGGTGATTTACTGACATCTATTTATACTTCTTCTGATTTCCCTTTTTTTTTAAACAACTTCAGGAGAAATTTTATTGAATACCATGTTGGCAAAATTAGAGTTTCTCAAAAATACAACTACAATTTAAAAAAAACCTCTTGACAAACTTAGTTTTTCAAAAAATCGTTACAAAATTCGTATTGCAATTATTAAATATTATATGTAAATATTTCCGTAGTTTAAGGACAGTGAAGGAAACTTTCTTTACAGAAATAGAAACATTTTTCATTTAATAATTTGAAATTCAAAAAAATTTCTGAAGGACAATTTTACCATAAAAATTTGAGTGCAACGAGGAACCCTTTTTTTAAGAAATATTAAAAATTTTAAATTTTGAAATTCAAACAATTCAGATTTCCATAAGAAAATTTTATAAATTATGAACGCCTTTCCATAAATATTCAAAACTTTGCAATGAGGGATAATTTGTCCAAAAAATATTAAAATTTAACACGAACACTGATCGAATGAAACTCCCTACTTTCCGTTTTTTGTCATCTTATCAAAAGTTAGCATTTTCATTTTTTTTTTTCTACACACATTTCTAGAAATATTCTGCCGCAGGCCTCAGAATTATATCAGACCTTAAATATCGCCGATAATAATTTGGAAGCAAGCAACCCTACCCAGCAAAAGTGGTTCTTCCCCTGCATATTCTTTTTATCATTAATCCAAATACTTTGTATTGTTAATTATGTTTTCCTTTCGTGTTATCATTTTATCAGGTCTCATTAGAAGTGACGACAACTGATAATAAATAAATAAATAAATGAACAAAACAGAAACGATTATGAAAATACCACCAGCTTATATTTGCAAAATATAATTGAAATTCGAAGACTTTTGAACACTGCTTTCGTAATATTTTTATTATTTTTTTTCTTCAGATTTTGTCACTTCCTTTTCTTTTGTTTTCCATTGAAATTGGTTTTTATTTCCTTTTGCAATAATTCAATTAATCACCAGGCAGCACATGTCACCAAATGCCGCAATTTATCATTCGTTGATTTATTCGCTATTGACACGTACCACACACAATTATTCACTTTCGTACATTATTTTTAATACTTTCTTCTCGCTTTGGAGATTTCAAAAAACCACCACAAGAAAATGCGCTTTCCTGTTTTCAACGATCACTGTCCACCACTTGCTGCAGAACATTTTCGTGTATTCGGAAATAAAACAAATGACAACATCGCCCGCAACCGTCTTCCAATAAAGAACACTTCATGTTTTGTTGTGGTCTTTAACAACAACAAGAAGAACAAAACGAAAATGAGGCGAATTTATGAAACACTTGAAACTGAAACGGCGACATAAACACGGTCTGACTGCGGACTCCTTAAGACAAACACGGCTTTTGAAATAAGGAATGAAACGAAAAGAACTATAAAAAAACCAAATAACCGAAACACCAGAGTCACAATGAACGAACGGGTTCTATGTTGGGAGTGAGTGTGTGTCTCCGTTGCACTCGCTCTCTCTCGCGCTGTCTCTGTTTTTTTTTTTGTTGACGCGCTATTGTGTTTGGCGGTGTAATCACGCGTCGTGTGTTGTTAACTCGTCAAACGTTAAAAAGCATCTAAATAAAGCATAGTAGCGCTTTACAGTGCAAAGCATAATAATAACTAATAACAAAAACAACACACAACAAGAAAATAGAAAAACAAGTACGAATGAGCGCCAGAGGTGGTGGTGATGGGGGGTAAATAGTTTTTAAGGTTTGCTGCTGCTGCTACTTCTTTATATTTGCCTCGTATGGCACGGTTAAAACAATACAACAACGTCTTCTATCACAAAGGGGGAGGGGGAGTAGCCAAAGTGCATTAGAGAAACCCCATGAGAGAGAGAGTTGTGTTTGCCCGTAGTCAATATACCATCAAAGAGTTACATGGTGCCAGAGACAGAGAGCCGTGAGTTGTAAAAACTCAAAACAAACGGCAGAGATATCGAAAAGAAACAATAACAACGACAGCAACAACACAAACTGCTGACTCTACAGTGACCGCAACTTGTTTTCAGTTTGTGAATGAATTGCAGTATTTTTTTATTTTCTATTTTGAATTTGAACGACAAACAAAACCGGCATTTTTGTTTTGGGTTCACCAAAAGACAAAATCCAATGAAAACGAAACGTTGAAAATTTTTGTATTTTCTTAAATTGCTGCTAACCTCTTAATTAGCGCTGAAGCAACAATAAATATTTATTTGTTTGTTAATAACAATTATCTGGAGAATTGTTTAAATATTTTAGTCTAACGTCATATGGATTATTGGAAAAACAAAACCAAAAATTTAAAAAAAGAGGGTTGTTTATGAAGTAAGGTGACAGGTAAGAGAAGATATTGAAAACGAAATATTTTTCTCGTCCAAGATTCAAGATTCACAGGAGCTTAACCTTTAACTGATGAGGTGATTTTTTTGCACATAGTATGTGGCCTAAAAAAGTGTAAAATTTACCACCACCTCATCAGTTAAAGGTTAACAGTGAGAGCGTACAGCAATGAATTTTGGCACTGAAAAACCCCTTTAAATTGTCCAAGACTTACTTATCAAAATATTAATTTATACCGAGTCCTAATCGCAAAAACCACGTAAGCGCCAAAAAGAAAATTTTACCGGAGAGAGTTTTTTTTAAGGTCAAGCAAAATGGCCATTGAGTATATCTTTGTAACTATGAATTTTAAAAATTAAAATTTTTAATTAAAAAAAAAAAAATTAAAATTAAAAACTGTATTTTTAAATTTATAATTAATCTATTTACATTTTTTAATTTAAAATTTTAATTTTTATATTTAAAATTAAAAATTTAAAAAAAATTGCTTGACGGACAGAAATTTTTAAATTTAAAAGTTTAAATTGTAAATTTAAAAATAAAAATTTTTAATTTTAAATTTAAAAATAAAAATTATTAATTTTAAATTTAAAAATGAAAATTTTTAATTTATATTTTAAGGCAGTATGCAAATTATGGGTAAATAGTAAAAATACCACGTGTTCATAAAAATTTAAATTTAAATTTTGAGATTAGATTAAAAAAATTATAAATATAAATCTAAAAATTTGTAATTTGAAAATTTTTATGAATTCGTTGGTTAAGGTATTTTTCCCTTACTTTGCATACCGCCTTGTGTCACACAAGTCAAGCACTGCAAAAGTCGTTTGCCTAGCACCACCTTCTTTTGGCTGTTGGTTTGTCTGTCTTGGTAACTTCATCTTCGCAACAAAATACCAACAGCAGCAAAAATCGAACGAAAATATGTTTTTCCAAAAACACACAAAACAACCTAAAGAAAAAGAAACCTGCTGTCGCAGGCAGGCAGACAGACAGACAATGTACATGAATTCCAAATAATGCCAAACAAAAAAAATGGAAAAACTATTTTAAAAAAAACCCCAAACTCTGTCAACCGACTAACTAAACTAAATAAAGACTACAATGTTTGTACGAACACTTGGACAACAAATTTTTTTCGTACAAAAGCTACACACACAAACTAGGGAACGTTGTTAACCAAGTGCTAACTACGAGTTTTTTTTTTTTTTTTTTTTTGGTAGTTCTAGAATAACATATTGAAATAGTTAAACATACGATCGTTGGTGGTTGCAGAGAACCTCAAGACGGCGGACACAAAAGGTGGGCTTAACGACAACAACAATAAAAACAAACAGCGAAGCAAAAAATAAAAACGTCATTATATTGTCATGGCAACGATATAAGCGAGAACAACACAAGCCATGTTACCACCATATGCGAGCAGAGCCCACAAAAAAAAAACAAAAAAAAAAACGAAACCAGCCAAACAACAACCAACTGCTGCCTGTAACTGTGTCTATGATACAATTACGGCTCTTGATTTTATTTCGCTTGCATGGCTTACGATTTTCTACCTTAAGGTTCTGGCGATTTCCAAACACACAAAATAAAAATAAAAACATAGGTAAAAACTTCAAAGTGGACATTAAGAAGCTAAAAATGACTTAAGCTCCAAGTGTATGAATACTTACAAACCGTTTTGATTAAATCTCTATGTGGCAACAGTGAGTGGCGATAAGAAGCTTACCTGCAAATGGAAAACCAAAAATATCCGTCATTAGATAAATGTGCATTAAAGTTATTCGTAGTTATAATATTTCAGATAACAAAAGAAAAACATCAAAAATTACGAAATTACAAATAATTACGAAATTTGGTAAGATAACACAAAACGGTACATGATGTTAATTAGTACAACAGCAAGCCTCCGATGTCTACTCTCCAATGGCATTTCATTCTTGCGAATCCATTAGGAACTGTGTGATTTATGGGCAAATATCTCGATGAACCTCTTAATTAATATTAATCATACGACACAGGGAAGTCTAAAAACCAGAAGTCTATTAATCATACGACACCGGGAAGTCTAAAAACCAGAAGTCTAAAAACGCGCTATCTTACGGTAATAAGGGAAATTCTGAGCTGTTTTATGATTTGTCGGGATAGAAAAAAATCGGATCCAAAGTTCAGTCTACAGATTGACGGGATTCTAAGACTAATTTATGAATATAAGATATTTTTTTTTTGTGATAACCAGACTTTTTACTGTACAAGTTGTTGTCCAGCTGGGGACAACAGGGGCCACCTAATAACTCACAGGTGAAACCATAAGCACTCTAGCTAAATTAAAAGAAATACATCAATATGGTGATACGATCCAAAGATTACATATACGATTAGGATAATCGCAATCTCGATTTTTCAAAATTTATTTCAACAAAATCGGACAAATCGTTTTCGAGTTGTAATAAATGTTGTCTCAAATCCTTTAATTTATTTATATTTCCCAAACTATAACTCCAATTAAAAAGCAATGACCGTCATGTATAAAGATAAATTAAAATCTCAATTTTTCAAAATTTATTTCAACAAAATCGGACAAGTGATTTCAGATTAAGATGAATTTTTTGGTGGAAAAATTGCAAAATGTTCCTTCAATTTGTTTATAACTTCATTTTTGTCCATTAAAATAGTCTAGTGGTTACTTATTTCAAAAAAAAAAATGTGCTGCTGATGAAAAAGTGTATTTTTGTTAATTTTTGTTTTTAACTTTTAAAAGTTATCCCTTTGTGGGATATATATTTTTTTAAAATATCTTAGAAATTGATTTTGTCTTACGATTTATGGGATTAGTAGGAAAACACATTCTAGGTTACCAACAAAGTGCAATGGCCCAATTGTGGAAATAACTTGAAAATTCCTTATAAAAAAATGTCCGTGACATTAAACTATTTATATAATTTAAAAGCCTAAAGTGTGTTCTTTCATTTGCCGTAACTATCTTGGAAATCGCTTAAAATTGCCTAGACTTATAGCTAAATTCTCAAAGTAACCTCATAATTAATAACACTTATACGTCACGGTGTGCCAAAAGTAAAAAACTCTTTCTTTTCTTTCAAATTTAAGATACTTTGGTCTAGTTTTTTGTCATAATGGTCAAAAAAATAATATAAAAATTGCGGAATTAAATCCAGAAGAGCAGAGACACAAAGTTTACTGGATTTTGGGCAAACAATTTTTGATAATTAAAGAAATACAATAAATTGGTTTTAGTTGCCCAAGTCAATAGTAGAAGTAAAGTTACAATTGATTAGAAAATGTGTGAGCTATTGGAATTAACAAGAAGCCTGATGGGTCTTCTTTCATTTGCCGTATCTATCTTGGAAATTGCTTAACATTTCTTCGAATTATAGCCAAATTCTTAAACAAACCTCATAATTAATAACACTTATACGTCACGGTGTGCCAAAAGTAAAAAACTCGTATTTCCTTTCAAATGTAAGATATTTTGGTTTATTTTTTTGCCATAATGGTCAAAAAATAATACAAAAATTGCGGAATTAAATCCACAAGAGCAGAGACACAAAGTTTACTGGATTGTGGGCAAACAAATTTAGTTAACCAAAGAAATTCAATAAATTGTCTTTAGAAATAAAATGAATTGTCTTTAGAAATAAAATGAAAAAACGTACTTTGGCAATAATGAATTATTAAAATAAATAAGGAACGAGAGTCACATTGCCAGTACAATCTTGTGTATCACTTGTCCTAATTAACAAGCACACACATGTTCTAATTTTTCTAGTCCATTTTTGTTTTCCACTAAAAAACAAATTCACTTCCAAATCTTATGTAAACTATTTTACATAATTTAAAGTGTTGCCGAGGGCAATTCCATTAACTCGTCTACTCCTCGAGCAAAAAAGAAAAACGATCACTGGTGAAAAAAAAAAATCTAAAAATATCCAGCAAAAAACACATTGAGTAATTGGAGTAGCAGCCACAGAAGAAGAAGAAGCCACCAACTAACACATGACCGGCAATTTGGGTATTCAATTAAACTGGCAACTCTCTATACAATGAACTGCAGTCTCTCAAATAATCAAATAACAACAATGTAAAGCAATGCGTTGATTTGTTGTCAGTGTTGCCAAAGCAATTTGTTTTGTGTTTTTCTACGTGTTTTCTACGGCTGTCGCTTTTGCGTCAGAGGTGGGAAAAGATGTGTCGAACAGATATCGCCGCACTCTAGACGCGAGTTCGCCAGCGTAACCCAGAGTACATTGTGGGACGGACGACGGTTAAGTAATTTTTCTTGTCTCATTCGTTGTGTGTGTGTTTTTTAAGTTTTTTTGGGTTCTTTGTTTTTTTCTTGTTGTTGTTTGTTTGAGGCGGGTAATTTAAAGTTGTTGCTGTTGTGTTTTTCATGTTCCAGGCGCTGTCGGAAAAAAAAATATGTGAGTTTAAATGGAGTAATCGCCGTAATGTTGCAGAAAATAAATGGTTGTTGTTTCTTGTTTTCTTTTCACCGACGTTTGCGGGGAATCTCTATGGTAAAATCTGATTACCAAAACAGTTTCTTATTTCTATTTACTCTCCGTTTGTTATGCATAATTTTCCATCTAATAACGTGTGGAATGTGATGTTGAGCATAACCGGGGTGAGCCAAAAAAAAAAAAAAACTAGAGTATTCACACACCTTAATGTTGGTCGGCGGCAAGAAAATATAAACTGTGGCTAATTTTTCTAGATGAGTGATTCTTTGTTTTCAGGTTTCTTGATATGGTAATTATCAAAACCAAAATGAACTAGATCATTTGGCCAGGTAAAATTAAATTAAATTACACGAAAATCTAAAAGAACAAACATGAAGAGTTTCAAAAACAACAACGTACCATAAAACATTGAAGCAATTATAGTTGAACCTCCATAGGAAATTACGCTTGATCTGAATTGGGGAATTGCCGTAGATTCATGTGAAAGAGACACACCGAAACATTAACAGACCTAGTGAACCATTACGAAAGAAATAGAAAAGGTTTTTTTAAATAAAAATGTAATTTGTCTACTCATAGATCGAGACCAACAGCAAATAGGCAGATGACGTGGAAATGGAAACAGTAGAAAACAGCTTAACATGTCTGCTATTATTTGCAATTTTAATTATTCAAATCGCTTGAGATTTGCCGATTTTATAGGCAAATGTTTAAAGTAACTTTTGTATTAATAACACTTATACGCCACTTGGGACAAAATGGGAAAAACTCAAGTTATTCGCAAAATGAAAGGATTTTTAAAGAAAAAAACACTGAATAATCATTGTCAACATTGGAAGTAGTGCGAAAAAGTCAAAATAATCTCATGGAGAAGGAATTGAAGAAGAGAAAAGAAAAGAAAAGAATTGGAAAATTTCCTGGAATAAAACAATAAATGGGCATTTTTTCTAGAACCAAAAACTAAACTACTAAAGTGGCAATACCAGTAAAAATATTAAAATGTGTATCATTAACTTCAAAATTTTAAAATTTTTTGGGAATTTGACGATTTTGTAGGCAAATATTTGAATTAATTTTGGTATTAATAATAATAGAAAGCAAAAACTTAGAAATATCAGAAATATTTTTAAAAATTGCCACTCTTGTATATCGAAGATTTATAAGAAATAATTGCCCTGTAAAGCTTGAATTGTCCAGATTCATTTGACATTTCCATAACTGAAATCGTTTAGCAAGTGCCCATGTTAGAGGCAAATCTATTAATTAACCTCTGTATTAATATCACTCATACGCCGGGGGGTGACTAAACTTAAATCATACCTTTTAACAAGGAAGGACCAGAGCTAGGCTTTTGAAATTTTCAGTATAGTCTTGCTGGTTATGGTAATCATCTCATGGCCTTGTCCATACGACGCAGACCAACCATATTGGAGTGAATCAGAAAAGAAGATGGAAAACAATAAATATGCATATAATGGCATTGTCGATGCGACGAAGCCCGACCTTTCTTTAAATTAATTAATTATATTTGTTGAAGGACTAAGAGAAAAACAATTTTAGCTTAAACAATATTTTGAAATAAAAAATTTTGAAATATCAGAAATATTTTTAAAAATTGCCACTCTTATATATCGAAGATATATAAGAAATAATTGCCCTGTAAAGCTTGAATTGTCCAGTTTCATTTGACATTTCCATAACTGAAATCGATTAGCATTTGCCCATGTTAGAGGCAAATCTATTAATTAATCTCTGTATTAATATCACTCATACGCCGGGGGGTGACTAAACTTAAATCATACCTTTTAACAACGAAGGACCAGAGCTAGAATTTTGAAATTTTCAGTATAGTCTTAGCTGGTTATGGTAATCATCTCATGGCCTTGTCCATTTTAAGAAGCCCAATCATTCCGAAGAAAATTACAAAAGAATATGAATGCCCATAAAAAATATTAATAATAAAAACGATGCCAGTAAAATAGGCATGTAGAATAGTGTGGTAGTATAAAATCAGACCGCTTTCTCTGACATCTAGAGATTTGCCGATGAAATAATGCATCTGTAAACTACTTGGCACGTCTGCCCTCTGTATGGTCTTGGGCCTTAAGTCTCCAGAGTTATTAAATGTGTCAATCTTTAAAATCGGTTGAGAACTCATTGTACTGTAGTAAAATAACACTCATAACACTCGTATTTTCCTTAAAACTAAAGCATTTTCAGATAAAATTGTAGAACTTACTGATTGAGCAGGAACTCCCCAATGTTCGACTGGGAATCATGAAGTGACTTAAAGCTTTGGAATATATTTACATCAAGCAGATCTGCCAAAACTCAGTCTATAGTTTAGAATAATTTGAAATGCTGAATTCAATAAATCGATTTCTGTTTCCACATTTGTTTTCTTCCACCTAAATGTATTGTAGACAAACGGGTTTGTAGGAAATCCTAAAAGTATGCTACGTACGAAATAACAATTTCCTATTTTTTTATTTTTTTTATAACAACAGACAACACGACACAATAACCTCGTTCATTATGTCGGTTTCATGAATTATGGCAAAGGGTTGTGCCATTTTTAGACCAAGTCCATGTAATAGTGTAGAGAACTGAAAAGAAAAGTATACTTTTAGGGGCGTAGTTGTCATTATCAACGTTTTCTTTGGCTATCCAAGTAGGGTGCAGTGTAAATATTGAACATTTGGCTTTGGAGGAGATTACAAGAAAAGGTTTTCTTTCTTTTTTTTTTTTTTTAAAAAAAATCGATTTTCTTTGCTGTGTGTCAAAACAAGGCTGGTCTTCTGTGCATATGTTTAGCCTACTTTTAGGCTAATGAACTGCAAATGCAATTTTTTTTTTCTTTTGATTTAGCATAAATTGCATAAAACGCAGGAAAAAAAGTCAATAATTTACATAGCAATTTGCAGAGCAAAAGTTTTCATGAATTGTATTGAAATCCAGCAAAAAAAAAACAAAAAAAACACCAGCCAGCTGTCGTTCCCACCGACAGAAATGTGTTTCAACAGCGCTCCAAAGACAAATTGTTTTCAGGCTGCAAATCGCATACGATGGAAAACAAGAAACTGAGCCAACACCACATGAAATATTGACACAACCTGTATACATGTGTGTGTGTGTGAGTGTGTGAGAGAGTTTCAGTGTGGGTTACCTTAGAGGCAACACCCACCATGCTGGGCAATTATCATTAATTTTGGTTTAGAGCCGATGTGTTGGGAGTTGGAAGACACCACAAATCTTAGCAAAATGGAAACAAATTGGAGAGGTTTTTCATTGATTTAATTTTATTTTGGCGTTTCCTTCTTTCTTCCGTTTAGTATTTGCAAAACGTAAGCGGAAAACCTTTTGAACACGTGTTCAAAATATTCAATTCTTTCAGTTTCCACACACCTTTTTGGGCTGAGACCACAATTGTCTGGCTGGTTGAGTTTAAATGCTGCCAAACAGGTTAACACAACGCAAGAGACAGAATTAAATCCAATTGTTTAATCGTACCACGACCGCCAAGCACCAGTCTTAAGAATCGTAGCTAAAAAACACAATTGCATAATGATTTAAGCCAAAAGGCTTAATAACGCCAATCAATATGGCAACGCAGTCACTGCAAACCAAAACAAACATGCATGTTGGTGCACGTCCATTGCACATACGTGAAATTTTATGCAAAATTATTTCATTGTAAAGAAGAGAAAACAACATGAAGAAGCAGAAATACACATTTCACATGCAAATCGACAATTATGGTTGGCGGGTTGTCGGCCGGTGGTGTTCGTTTCCACATGGCCTAGCCAGCAAAGACATTGTACTCTCGCCAACTTGGAAATGTTTTGGGCGAAATAAACGATCACGTAATAATGTGTGTTTTGGACGCTTTTTTGGACGCCCCAGAAAACGGAAACAGGAAGTGATTGAAAAGAATATTTTGCAAAATATTCAAGGAATAACAAACCACATTTACATAAAATTTCTAAAACAAATGACAAAAATTACGTTAAACATTGCCAACAATTATAATCATCAGAAAGCTTGAAATGTCTAGATTTTGTAAGTCTTTGGAATATTTCAAATCGCTTAGAATCTGCGCAAGTTATGGGCAATTATGTAAAGTAATCTCTGAATTAATAATACTCATACGCCAGGGGGAACAATAAGGAAAACAGACAGGTTTACACGAAATGAGAAGATTAAACTACAACATAAGTAAAATAAATCGATTTAAACAGTACAGACTTTGAAATACAGCAAAAGGTAAAGGATACAACTGTTTCAAAAAAATAAATGGAATCATAGTTGGGAATTTCCCAGAATCTATAGTTGATATAGCATCATAAATAGTATCACTGAAAAGCTTGAAATTTCTAGTTTTTTTAAGCTTTTGGAATATTTCAAATCGCTTAGAATCTGCGCAAGTTATGGGCAATTATCCAAAGTAGCCTCTGTATTAATAATACTCATACGCCACGGGGAACAATAGGGAAAACAGACAGGTGTACACGAAATGAGAAGATTATCTGTTAGAGTATTTAAAATGAATCTATTTAAAGAAAACCAACCATGGAAAATAGCAAACTATCAACCAGAAAATATACTTAAAAGATTATTAGAAAATTATAATGGAATCAGAGTTCAAAACCTCCAAAGATCTTCCAAAAGGGACTTTCAAAGTTGATGGTATGGTTGATTTTACATCGGTGGAATTGGCTAACATTAATTCAAACTGTTTTGCTGTGTTCAACAAGTGTAAATTTTTTTTATCGAAATGGACGTTCTGTTCTGGCAAAGTTCCGTGATCTTCGCCTGTTTCAGATAAATGAGTACCAATTATGGTACAGTGAAAGCTCCGATGGGCGGACACCGACGGTCGCATTGGACCATTCCCGGGAGCTGTCCACGAGTAGAGCTTTTACTGTATTTGGACAGATAACAATTCAATGTAACGCAAAATGTATCACAGTTTACTGATGATTTCAGACAGGCGGAATCATAGGTCCACATTTCTATAAGAACGACATTGGCCCAGTTATCAATTGGCGATATAGATTAATTTAAAAATAGAGGTCTATCATTATCCAATGAAATCATTTTCACCCGAAACACTTCATAAACTAAACCCATTTAATAAAAAATAAAAAAAAACAGCGACAAAGTAAAAGGATTTAGAAATGCTATGGAAAAATAAAGAAAATAAATTTTAAAAAAATTCCAAAAATGTCTACCAAAATTGCCGAACCAATAACATCACCAAAAAGTCTTGAAATGTCTAGTTTCAGATGCCGTTTTAATGTCCCAAATCGGTTTGAATTTGTCCGAGTTACAGGCAATTAGGTAAACTAACCTATATATTAATAACACTCATACGCCCGGGTGAACCAAATGCAAAACTCAGTATTACCGGCAACTCAAGAGCCATAGATATTATGACAGATATCCTTAGCAACGACAATGTAGATGAAAGACTATGTAGAGGGCAGGCCACAGACAATCTGGTGGCATTATGTCCTCAGGCAGATGCGAGCGAACTTTCCGGATAAATTGAAGATTTGGAAATGTTCAGCAAACAACTTGTTGTGTCTGCTCTATGTTTGATCTTTGCAGTAAACTGTAATGTCTCCTAAACTTACAGCACTTGGAAATGTTTAGTTTCTGTTTAAATATCATCATTATCTTCCGTTGTAATCGATATCCCCCCCCCCCCCATAAACATGTTTCCCATCTGTTCGTGCCAACAATTAAATCAATTATAAACTTTACACTCGGCCAAACAATAACCCGGCCCTTATCGATATGGGAAATCTAACAAATCGACTTCGAAACACCTTCAAACACATCGCTCCCCTCCTGCCAACCATTTTACAGCACTCGTAAAAGAAATTCATTGCCAGTAAAACTGCGATTGAACGATTGAAATCCATGGTAAACTAAAGAAGAAATGAAACAATGACCTTGCCGGTGCTTAAAGATAAACGGGCAAATGGCAGTCACTGTTGGTGGAAAATAGTAACCCAGAGGCAGAGAAAGAAAGAAAAGCGTTAAAAGAAATAAATTCCACTTCAGCCATAAACAAAACCCCACAGGGTAACAGTGAGTGTGGGTGTCCACAGTTTAAACATCAGCAACACCGTCCAACGGAAAAAGTGTGACGTCCGACCAAGAGAGCTCAATCGGAGATTACTCTGTTCGCTGGATTACTAACTGCCATCAGACGACAATGGCCTCGAGTGCTTTCATTTTAAAAGAAATTAAATGTTAACAAAGACAAAATAGAAAAACTGTGGCCAAACGAAATACAGAGATCAGGCGACCTCGGTTTGTTGCCAGACACTTCTCTAGACACTCGTCCTGCCACCCATAGAAAATGTTCGGATCGAAAACTTACCTTATAATTAATATCTTGAACATTATCCAAACTACAATCGTACATTTCGTCCGTGGTATCACAGTTGGAACTACGACCAGATGAGTTGAAACTCGATGATCTGTACAGTTGACTGAAAGTAAAAAAAAGAAGAGAAAACATTATTTTAAATATTTAGAGTATTAAGAAGAGTACTAAAGGGAATAGTAATAAATTTAAAAATAAAAATTAAAATTTAAATCAAATCAAAGAGGGCAGATGTCCCAAGTGGGTTTAGTTTGGATGCACACTCTAGATGTCAGTCATACAAATGGAAAAACTTTTATGTTTAACAGTAAAAAAGTTGTCAAGCTTTCGCTTTAAAAAACTTTGAAGCTTTTAGATTAAAAAGCTTAAAAGCTTTTTACATTAAAAAAAACTTTAAGGTTTTACATTGACAAGCTTTTAAGCTTTTACATTTAAAAAACTGTTAAGCTTTTACATTACACGGCCTTTAAGCTTTTACTTTAAAAAACTTTTAAGCTTGTACTTTAAAAAATGGTTAAGCTTTTACATTGATAAGCTTTTATATTACAAGGCCTTTAAGCTTTTACTTTAAAACATCTTTTAAGCTTGTACTTTAAAAAACTGTTAAGCTTTTACATTTAAAAAGCTGTAAGCTTTTACGTTTAAAAAGCTGTAAGCTTTTACATTTAAAAAGCTGTAAGCTCTTACATTTAAAAAGCTGTAAGCTATTACATTTAAAAAGCTGTAAGCTTTTACATTTAAAAAGCTGTAAGCTTTTACACATAAACTTTGCATTTAAAAAGCTGTTAAGGTTTTACATTAAATTGTTCTTAAGCTTTTACTTTAAAAAAACTTGTAAGCATTTACTTTTAAAAACTCTTAAGCTTTTACATGAGAAAAGATTTTAAGCTTTTACATTTAAAAAACTGTTAAGCTTTTACATTAATAGGCTTTTGGGCTTTTACTTTACAAGGCTTTTAAGCTTTTACTTCGAAACAAAAAAAATTGAGCTTTTACTATAAAAAACTTTTAATCTTTTAAATTTAAAAAAGCTGTTAAGATTTCACATTAAATTGCTCTTAAGCTTTTACTTTAAACAACTTTTGAGCTTTTACTTTAAACAACTTTTAAGCTTTTACTTTAAAAAACTTGTATGGTTTTACATTGGAAAAACTTTTAAGCTTTTACATGGGAAAAGCCTTTAAGCTTTTACATGGGAAAAGCCTTTAAGCTTTTACAGTAAAACGCATTTACGTTTTTTACAGTAAAAAATCTTTTAAGCTTTTACGATAAAAAAATATCGTGTGTGATTTTTTTCTATTTCCAAAAGAGAATTTATGAGAAATAAAGAAATTATTCTCTAAAGAAATCCGATGATGTTATGTGGTACTAAAGATTGCTTAAATAAAGAGAAAATTCCAAAATTCCTCAAGACAAAATTCCATAATTTTTTTACGGCAAATATCACGGGGCTTTTTGTCAGCGGAAAAAAGCTTTATCGTGTCACACAAACAGACGTCCTATGTCCTACACAGACGTCCTATGTCGTTTGCTAAATATTTCCAAAAGAGAAAATACTATAAAGTCAGTATTTTCTCAGATCTCCTTTATGAAACTGTCAAGTGGTCTTTGCCTCGCACATAGAAAATCCTATACCTTCCCTCTCGTGAAAAAATCTGCATGGCGCTTATGTTTTCTGCCCTGGAGAATTCCACAAACATCTACCGTCTAGTTTGGAAATAAATATTCCAGAAAAGTATTAGGAAAGCGGTTCGCATGGGGAAGACAACCACCATAGAAAATGCAGAAAAGATCATCGTAACTTCGTAGAATGTAGAAAAAAAACATAGAAAAATGTCATTAATTTTTCCCACAGAGGGCAAACAATCGGCAAATTACGTTGGGATGTCTACCCTCTGTCGATTGGTACTGAAAACAATCTGCTGAATCACAATAACATTCATACGGTTTGAGGTCACACTCATGGATTATTGTTAATGGTTGTTATCTACACTAGGGCGACATCTGTTTGCTTTCTCATAACCAAATCATAACAAGAAATAAAACACCGTTCGGCGTGTGTCTCCGCTGTATAATCGTTACAGTTTGGAAAGCACTGCTATTCAAACTGTACGGGTAGTGTTGCCAGAGTAGAGAAGCGTAGTAACTGCTGTCTCACAACTAAACCGGAAAACAATGTTTGAAATGAACTGGCGATGGCACAAAAAGGGCTAAAAACGCAGAAACTGCACCAAATAGGTGACACTTTACAAATAGAGAGAGAGACAGAAGACCAAATGGGATACAAAAAAAAGTAAAAAAAAGAGGGAAAACAAATAAGTGTGAGAATTATTAAAACAACCATTGGGAAAGTGGGGAAACGGGACAGAAAATAGAACAGCTAAGTTTTAAATATACAAATGTAACAAAGAACTCAAATTAGTGGCACAAAATTCAAAAAAAATGCCAAAAGTGTTGGAAATGTTAGAAAAAGTTTTTAGGAAATCGTCCAAAAAAAGGGCGTCAACGCGATTTTAATGCAAAGACGGCGGAATAGACAAATAATGACGAGACTGAACCAACTGAACCATAGTCATGGTTAACATTTGCATGAAATAATCTTTAAAAAGTAAATGGCAGACATTGATTTATCGCTTCCCAAAACCAAATGACTAAAATAAAATTATGCTTTACAATCTAGACTTGAGTACTTACTTGGCTAAGGCATTGGAACCCAACTGCCGTCGGCCGGAGCTACGAAACGGGAAAGAAAGGAAAAAATGATAAGAAAATTAATAAAGTCAGTGTTTAAATGGACAGAAAATTTAAAAAAAAATGGTTGATGCAATTAAATTGTAATTTATATTTGGCGAAAAAAAATATAACACTGAAAAGACACCTCGGCCGGGCAGAGGTTGCCCTGGAGAACCTTAAAAAATGGTTGATGCAATTAACCGATAATTTATATTTGGCGTAAAAAAATTATAACACTAAAAAACACCTAGGCCGGGCAGATATTCACCTACAGAAAATTAAAAAAAAAATGGTTGATACAGTTCTTTTGCAATTGTTATTTGGCCTACAGAAAATTAAAAAAAAAATGGTTGATGCAATTAAATTGTAATTTATATTTAGCGTAAAAAAAATAATCACACTTAAAAGACACTCTGACCAGGCAGATGTTCATGTACATAAAAAAAAAAACTGGTTGATGCAATGAACCTGAACAAAAAAAATGGTTGATGCAATTAACCTGTGATTTATATTTCGCGTACAAAAACTGTCACATCGAAATAACACCCTGCTCGGGCAGATGTTCATCTACAGAACATTTAAAAACAAAAATGGTTGATGCAATGAACCTGAAATCCATATCCACATTATTACAAGGAAAATAAAACCGAGGAAAATAAAAAAATCTAAAAACAAAACATAAATAATAAAAGATATTAAAATTTGAATAATTTCTGGAAAGAGTTTTTCAAATTTTAATATATTTTTTTAAATGCAATTTTTTTTTTTAATAAAACTAGAAAACAAAAATAGAAACAAATTAATTGGGTTTTGGCTTTTTCACAAGTTTTTTTAGATTTTAAAAT
This sequence comes from Hydrotaea cyrtoneurina, assembly GCA_958296145.1. NCBI lineage: Eukaryota > Metazoa > Arthropoda > Insecta > Diptera > Muscidae > Hydrotaea > Hydrotaea cyrtoneurina. Next base: position 76,448,439 of record OY282515.1, read on the forward strand.
TTTATTTTTTTTAATAATTTATGTCATAATTTTCACATTTCTTAAAATCTTAAATTTGTTCGAGGAACCGAAGTACGCCAAAAAAATAAGAATAACTTATTTTGGCCTTTTTCCAGAAGTTTTTCAGATTTTAATAATTTTTTTTTCTCATACCTTTCTCTTATTTCCCACATTTCTTAAAATGTAAATTTTTTGTATTTACTTTTTTTTTGTCAAATCGCAACGTCTTCCGCGTATAATGAATTTGTAGTTTTTTTTTTTTGCTTAATTTTCTTTGGCAAATTTACAATAAAACCGATAACAAAACAAAAACAATTAAAGCACAACAACAAGCACACACAATTGATGCTGCACAAAAACCGAAAAATAAAAACAAATTTTATTTGAATTTGAATGTAAAAATGGGAGACAAACTATAAAAGCGCTCTGACGTCATCTGATGATATAAATCCACATAAACTTGAATCACTAGCGTGTGTGTGTGTTTTTCAAGCGCTAAGCGCTGACATATGTGGGCCAGTTTTTTTTTAAGGGGAAATCTAGGGAGATTGAAATGAATTCGTCAAAAATCTGCTGGTGTAAGAAATTTAAAAGAAATACCCTCGATTATACGTTGGCAAGGTTGGCAAAGGACTCTAAAATTTAAAGAAAGGTAACAAATCCTCGAGCTGTAATAATCACTTATTAAAAAGAAAGAAAAAATCTCCCAATTTTTCTCTTCGAAGTTCCGCTTTACTCAGCAATTGAAGAAAAAACCTCCCAATTTTTCTCCCTTCAAGTTCCAATTGACTCAGCAATAGAAGGAAAGACCTCCCATTGTTCCCTTCCAAGTTCCAATTGACTCAAGGAAAGACCTCCAAATTTTTCTCCCTTCAAGTTCCAATTGACCATTCAAGAAAAGACCTCCCACTGTTCCCTTCCAAGTTCCAACTGACTCAGCAATTGAAGAAAAAACCTCCCAATTGTTCTCTTCCAAGTTCCAATTGACTCAGCAACTGATGAAAAAATCTCCCTTCCAAGTTCCAACTGACTCAGCAATTGAAGTCACTCGAACGCTTCATTATCGCTTCTCAGTTGGGCCCTCAGAGAAGCTCAGGATGAACAATGATTTTGTATAGAAAATCAAGCGAAGCTTCTTTTCATTTCGCTGTTTATGTTAACAGACAAAACTCACGGTTCGGGGGGATCGCAAAAACCGCACGACGAGAAGCCAATGCAACCACAGAGAGAGTTTGAGTGCAATTTTGGATCGGAGGCTTCGTTGACCCAAATTTGTCTTTGAAAACATCATTTCTTCTTATGACGCACCCAAAACTGGCGTGTCTTTCATAGAAAAATCAAAAATTCCAGAATATTTCAATTGGGTACTCCGGTGCGTATGATTGATATTAATTCTGACTTATTTCGACATTTTTGCAATATCTTGAAAACCTCAAAAGATAGTGAGGAAATTTAAAATATTTACAAAACAAGACATTTAAGAGAAGCAATGGGCAACTCTGCCAACCACAGGGGCAACTCTGCATACCACAGGGGCAACTCTGACCATTAAATGCTATCTCTGATCTTATGACGAAATTAAGTGAATAAGTTCCCCATTACGGGAGTTGAAGGCAAATACATAACTTGTCTCTGGACGGACTCGTTGGTCTTGAATTTGTGAAAATAAACACATAATGTGATTGTTTTTGAAGTGATATTTTAACATATGGCAGAGTTCCAAACCCCGCCGAACAAGAGATATTTTAACTTCAAGTCAATTTCGTAATGGAAATGTCCCCAACGAGGTTTTAGTTTTTCATTTGAAATTCAGCCCCGAACTGTTTACTTCAAAAAACAGAAAAAAAAAACCTCCTCCGCTGAAAACTTTCTGAATTAGGGCATTATTTTCAAAATTACTATGAATTAATAACAATCATACGCTCAGGTGTACAAAATTGAGTAATTTTGGGAAATTGTCAAGAATCAAGAGAAAAAACGAAAGCATAGACGAGAAATCTTTAGATTTTTTATTTCAAATTCAGCCCTGAACTGTTTACTTTAAAAAACACTTTAGATGTTCCCTCCTTCGCTGAAAATTTTCTGAGTTAGGGCATTCTTTTCAAAATTACTATGAATTAATAACAATCATACGCTCAGGTGTACAAAATTGAGTAATTTTGGGAAATTGTCAAGAATCAAGAGGAAAAAAAAGAAAGTTTAGACAAGAAATCTTTAGATTTTTTATTTCAAATTCAGCCCTGAACTGTTTACTTTAAAAAACAATTTAGATGTCCCCCCGTCGCTGAAAACTCTATGGGTTAGGGCAGTCTTTTCAAAATAACAATGAATTAATAACAATCATACGCTCAGGTGTACAAAATTGAGTAATTTTGGGAAATTGTCAAGAATCAAGAGGAAAAATAGAAATTTAGCTTAGAAATTTTAGAAGGGAAGTCTTTGGCCTTCCAATCGGATGATTTTAATTTGGGAATAACTGGGGATTGTTTCTGAAATAACTGTGATATTTTTGAAAATTAAAATTTAAAAAATTAAAAATTATTTTTGAAAAAAAAAAGATTTCACAAAAGTAAATACTCTAAAAGAAAATGACATTTAGTTTCCAATAAACTTTGCAATTCTTGTTTGTTTTCATTGTCTTTGCCCTCCCTCCAAGCACTTTGCATACATTTAGTTTCGAGTGTTATTTAACCTAATTTAGCCTACAATTGTTTGAATTCTGCGAAAGAAATCTTTACAAAGCCTAACCTACCTCAAAAAAAAACCCAAAAAAAAGATAATAAAAAATATGCCAAACCAGACAGCAAACAAGTGGGTAGAACGCGAAACGTTGACAAAGCTTAGGAAACAGAATAAGATTGCCTTTCTCGGAATTCCTAAGACTTGGCGGTTTAATTTGGCATTTGGGTGCGAATGTAGCAAGTTTTTTTTTGTCTGCTGTGTGTGTATTTTTTTTTTGCCAATTTAATTATTTCTTTTTAAATGATTAAAGCTAAACACATGTTGATATATTTCATTTTTCTTTATCGTTTATGGTCTGTCGTTTTTTTTTTCGCTTTCACACATTTTGTTGTTATGGTTTTCGGCGTTTTTTTCTTGTGAGTCTATGGCATCATGACTGCAATACTTGAGTCACATTCTCATATTCCGCCAAAGTGCAAAAGCAAATTGAGATATTTGCTTTTGCATTGAACAAAATTTGCCGACAGTTGTTCTAATCTCCCTCAAACAAGCAGAAAAAAAGTGTTCCATATTCAAATAGTCACAACTTTGCCGAGAGAGAGAGAGAGTCAGACAACGTTTCAACAACAAAAATACAAAAAATATTTTAAAAAATCATGAAATATTGCCCAAAAATATATAGAATTTGTGCAATGTGGCCTAATGAGCCAAGCCATCGTTATAAAGTTACACTCAAAAAAAAAAACATTTGGCAAGTGAAAAAAAACAATAGAGTTAGGATTGACTTTGGGAGTGTCTTAAGTGTCTACGCCGACTGGAAAATATTAATTCCGTTATACACTCAGAAAAAAACAGTTTCAACAAATTACAAAGAAACGGCTAAAGATTTTCTGCAGAAGTTTTATATGGCTTAGAGATTACTATCTAAGACGTAAAGTTGCCAGCATTTACAAGGTTTGATGGTCTTATCAGGTTTCGAACCTCGGTTTACTGTGTGATAGTCGCACACACTTAAGATTATTCACAGAAATTGTATGACGCACAAGCACTGGATGTGTCTCTCGCACATTTGGAGGATATTTCAATTGAGTTGTCCGGTGCGTATGATTTATATTAATTATGACTTATTGGGGGCATTTTCGGTATATCTGGAGAACGGTATGAGAAATTTCCATTCTTTAAAATGTTTTCCAGACTAGACACTCTACAGTACCTAGACTCTGCTGAGCTCTTCGATTTCGTTGGCCTTTTCTATAATTCAATTGATGTTTGTTTTCCCACCCACACCAATTACTGCCTACGATTTTTCACAATTTCCCCACTAATCAAATACAAAATCGCGCATAACACTTTTTTCCACTCGTTTAATTCTTCGTCTTCTGTTTTTTTTTTTTTTGGTTTTGCCAAACATTTATCCCTGTTAACAACATATTTCCTTGTTATTAACTGTTTGTACTCTTTGTTTTTTTTTTGTTGTTGCTTCCAAATAATTTACTGCGTGTTGTTCGTAATTGAATAGTAACTTCGATAACCCAATAATTTCACGTGCATTTGAACGTTTATTGTTTGGTTGTTTCTTCTGGCGGCCACGCTTCAGTGCCCGGTTTTATCGGCTGCATTTACAAATTATACAAACGATTACGAAAGAAATTACCAACCCTCACTGCGTCCATATGGCACGGCCTGATGATGACGTACAACGTACAAAATTGAACTCAGTGAAATTCCAAAATGTAAATTTTTTTTTTTTTTAATTTCAAAGACTTAAAGTCACGGCGCAGTAAATAGCGAAAGAAGAAAACAACAGTTGATCAAACATTTGATTAACTTGTGGCGCGTCAAAGGTAAAAGACACCAACACGAGCATTGGCAGTCGGTGAGCAGTTCAGAAAAAGTGTTACAAAAGGTTGTCGGCTAGTAAGAAACACAAAATAAAACTCCATTTTTACGAATAACATTTTCATATTGTTGCTTTTTTTTTAAAAAAAAAAAATAACTGAAGTCATTGAAGTGTAACACTTAATTGTTTTCAGGTTATTTGAGTTTTTTTTTTTTTTTTTTTTGGTGTTGTTGTCTAAAGGTTTTCCGTTTGTTTTTTGTTTTATTTTATTTTATTTCGTGTTGCTAAGAATTTCATGGCAGCTCTTTTGTTTCGCATTTGAATTTTTGACTTTGCTAAGCTTCGCTTTGGAAAACATTAATTTATGTTAATTGAGTTTTTCGAAAAGAACAAAAAAAAGAAAAAAATCTAGGGCAATTAAAGTTAAATGTTAAATGTTTTGTTAAACAAACAAGAGTGGGCTTTTGTTTTGGATTATTGGATTTTTTGCAAAGGCCTTTATCTACAAATAAGGGAATGTGCTTTGGCATTGCCAAATTTGCTTAACAAAATTCAAAAATGCTGCTTCATTATTCAAAACAAGACAAAATTAATCATTTTTCCTACCGGTGCGTATGATTGATTTTAATTTGACGGGCATTTTAGGAAAATGTTCATAACTTTGTCGAATATCAACAGATTTTGAAAAATGTAATTGATTTGTAGTGCCAGCGAGTCAGTCTGTCATTCGAGTGTCCCAAGTTAAAGGAGAAAAACATAGGACAAGTTCTGTTAGAAATGATTCCCTTTGTCGGCATGGGTCTTTACCCCATAAGACGTTTAGGGAGATGCAATTATTGACTTACGATAAATTCGTCTACGAATGATACAAACCTGGGTTCTCCGAGTTACCGCCGCCCCTATTACAACACGGTCAGGCACAACAGTTCTGTCTTTTTTAAAAAAAAGAGTTCATTCCTTGATTCGATCTTCCTAATTATCTATCTTTTGTACACCGGTACGTATAATTGATATTAATTGTGAGTCATTTTGGTAAACTGTAAATAATTCGGGCAATTTTGAATATTTTTGAAAATTTTCAATTGATTTAGACTGTGGACATGTCACACTTTAATATCAAAGTAAAGTATAGCAAAAGATTTGAAAAATAATTAACCAAATGTTTGTTGGAAGGAGAAGATAAAGGAAAGGGAAGCTGTTTCATATATTTGCTGAAAGATGAACAAAGTCTACAATAGTCAATGGGGCTACTTTTCATATTCGATTTTCGGTTCTTTGGTAGCCCTTTTCATTATTGTCAACTCTGTCCTTGCAAGGTCTTGTACCCAGTTCCATTTGTGGCTAGTCCTTTCCCTGTTAATTAGATTTTTTTACGTACGTACACCGGGGCGTATTATTGATATTAATACCAAGTCATTTGGGTAAATCGGCCACAACTCGGGCAATACTCAACGGATTTGAAATATTGCAACTGTTTTAAAAAGAAAACAGAAATTAAAGAAAAGAAAAATTATATAGAAAAATAGTTTAGAAGCACTTTTAGAAATGTGAAATTAAATGAAATTCCATAAAATAAATTTTTATAGAAAAATAGATTAGAAATACTTTCAAAAATGTGAAATTAAATGAAATTCTTAAAATTGAAATTAGAATTTGTTTTATGTCAATAATTTTGAATAAAAAAATTTTATTAATTTCGTTTTCCAATTTTTTGTAGCTATGTTTTTCCTCGGTACGCCGGAGCGTATTATTGATATTAATACCAAGTGATTTGGGTTAAGCGGCCATAACTCGGGCAATATTGAACGGATTTGAAATATTTTAAAAAGAAAACATGTTGCGCTTTAGTAAAATAGAAAATTATATAGAAATAGTTTTAAAAATGAGAAATTAAATGAAATTCTTAAAATTAGAATTTTTTTTTTATGTCAACAATTTGTTATTTAATTTATATTTTGTTCTTTGTTGAAAAGGTCAACTAGAAAAAAACATTTTTAATAAAAAAAACAATGTGTATTTAATTTTGTTCCAATATTTTAGTCTTCTTTGATAAACATCCCAATGAAAAGGTCGATTAGAAAATATTGAAAAATTGAAATATTGAAATATTCAACAACATTTGTAAGCTTTAAGAAAATAAGACTTTTCCAAGGGCCCTTTGGTTTCTGTTGAGACTATTTCACATTTGGTAAATTCAAGATATTTCAAATCACTTTGTCTGTTGAAAGAATTGCCTGTGTGACCAACTTCATTGCTTTAACTTTGCCCGTTACAAAAAAAAAACGTATGTAAGACAATTTTAATGTCTTGATTGCCAAAAAAAAACTACAAAAAAAAATGGTCACCGTCTTCACACAATTATTGTACAATTTATAATTACTTAAAATTAAAGTATGTGTGAAAAAATACAAAATATCGTCCCCAAGAAACCAACAACACTTTCTTTATTTTGAGATTATGTGGAGCGTATTATTTCAATACATGACTTGACTTGGCTGGCAAAATTTCAGTTGGCGTTTTTTTTCTTTTTGTTGTTGTTGGCTGTTTGTCTTGAGTTGTAATGGTTGGTCGTTTGTTCACATCCAGCGGAGAAATGGTAATTATGTGGTTAACAACGGAAAAATTACATAAAGAAATGGAGTCATTACAAGTTGGTCAGCAAAGAAACAGACAGACAACTCATATGGAAATCTGTTGGCCATAAAACATATGAACATCAAACAATTTTGTCTTGGTGGGGCGGGGGGGATGGTGAAAGGTCGTTGGCCTCTGCGGTAAGAAGATATTAGTTTCATTAGAAAAATAATTTCAGGGTTTCGAAATCATCAGCTTTCCTTTAAAACGCTGCACTTTTCGCCAGTGACCTTTCAAAGGTTGGTGTGATTTTTCACACAGTCATGATTCGGTTACCCACTGATTTTCTCTTCCTTTCACCTCCCCTTCAACTGTCTGTACATTTATGTGTGTGAAGTTAAATTCTTTTTTATATTCTTTTTTCGGCGAAAACCTCCGGTCCTCAAAGGGTTAATAAAGTTATATTCTTTTTTTGTGAAGTTAAATTCTTTTTTTGTGAAGTTAAATTCTTTTTTTGTGAAGTTAAATTCTTTTTTTGTGAAGTTAAATTCTTTTTTTGTGAAGTTATATTCTTTTTTTTCGGTTCATAGGAAACAAGTTATGTTCGGAATATAACTTTCTGGTTTATGAGAAACAATTTATATTCGGAATATGTCTTTTTGACTCATGGAAAACAACGTTAATTCGGAATTTAAATTTTTTTCACTAATATACAATCTGAAGCAAAATGGCCAAAATTACTCTAGAGTGGGACTTAGTGCGTCCGTGGAGAAAAAATGGAAATACTTTCCACTATGACACTACCCTTAAATTAAAGCTAATAGTGACCGCTAAAAACGCTAGACGGACATTTGTCTGAAATAATTTTAGAAATGTCGAATTCTTCACCTGGAAAAGTGAAAATGGCCAAAATTACTCTAGAGTGGGACTTAGTGCGTCCGTGGAGAAAAAATGGAAATACTTTCCACTATGACACTACCCTTAAATTAAAGCTAATAGTGACCGCTAAAAACGCTAGAAGGACATTTGTCTGAAATAATTTTAGAAATGTCGAATTCTTCACCTGGAAAAGTGAAAATGGCCAAAATTACTCTAGAGTGGGACTTAGTGCGTCCATGGAGAAAAAATGGAAATACTTTCCACTATGACACTACCCTTAAATTAAAGCTAATAGTGACCGCTAAAAACTCTAGACGGACATTTGTCTGAAATAATTTTAGAAATGTCGAATTCTTCGCCTGGAAAAGTGAAAATGGCCAAAATTGGTCACAATTTGGACTTAGTGCGTCCGTGGAGAAAAAATGGAAATACTTTCCACTATGACACTACACTTAAATTAAAGCTAATAGTGACCGCTAAAAACGCTAGACGGACATTTGTCTGAAATAATTTTAGAAATGTCGAATTCTTCACCTGGAAAAGTGAAAATGGCCAAAATTACTCTAGAGTGGGACTTAGTGCGTCCATGGAGAAAAAATGGAAATACTTTCCACTATGACACTACCCTTAAATTAAAGCTAATAGTGACCGCTAAAAACGCTAGACGGACATTTGTCTGAAATAATTTTAGAAATGTCGAATTCTTCACCTGGAAAAGTGAAAATGGCCAAAATTACTCTAGAGTGGGACTTAGTGCGTCCATGGAGAAAAAATGGAAATACTTTCCACTATGACACTACCCTTAAATTAAAGCTAATAGTGACCGCTAAAAACTCTAGACGGACATTTGTCTGAAATAATTTTAGAAATGTCGAATTCTTCGCCTGGAAAAGTGAAAATGGCCAAAATTGGTCACAATTTGGACTTAGTGCGTCCGTGGAGAAAAAATGGAAATACTTTCCACTATGACACTACCCTTAAATTAAAGCTAATAGTGACCGCTAAAAACGCTAGACGGACATTTGTCTGAAATAATTTTAGAAATGTCGAATTCTTCGCCTGGAAAAGTGAAAATGGCCAAAATTGGTCACAATTTGGACTTAGTGCGTCCATGGAGAAAAAATGGAAATACTTTCCACTATGACACTACCCTTAAATTAAAGCTAATAGTGACCGCTAAAAACGCTAGACGGACATTTGTCTGAAATAATTTTAGAAATGTCGAATTCTTCACCTGGAAAAGTGAAAATGGCCAAAATTACTCTAGAGTGGGACTTAGTGCGTCCGTGGAGAAAAAATGGAAATACTTTCCACTAAGACACTACCCTTAAATTAAAGCTAATAGTGACCGCTAAAAACGCTAGACGGACATTTGTCTGAAATAATTTTAGAAATGTCGAATTCTTCACCTGGAAAAGTGAAAATGGCCAAAATTACTCTAGAGTGGGACTTAGTGCGTCCGTGGAGAAAAAATGGAAATACTTTCCACTATGACACTACCCTTAAATTAAAGCTAATAGTGACCGCTAAAAACGCTAGACGGACATTTGTCTGAAATAATTTTAGAAATGTCGAATTCTTCACCTGGAAAAGTGAAAATGGCCAAAATTACTCTAGAGTGGGACTTAGTGCGTCCGTGGAGAAAAAATGGAAATACTTTCCACTATGACACTACCCTTAAATTAAAGCTAATAGTGACCGCTAAAAACGCTAGACGGACATTTGTCTGAAATAATTTTAGAAATGTCGAATTCTTCGCCTGGAAGAGTGAAAATGGCCAAAATTGGTCACAATTTGGACTTAGTGCGTCCGTGGAGAAAAAATGGAAATACTTTCCACTATGACACTACCCTTAAATTAAAGCTAATAGTGACCGCTAAAAACGCTAGACGGACATTTGTCTGAAATAATTTTAGAAATGTCGAATTCTTCGCCTGGAAAAGTGAAAATGGCCAAAATTGGTCACAATTTGGACTTAGTGCGTCCGTGGAGAAAAAATGGACATACTTTCCACTATGACACTACCCTTAAATTAAAGCTTATAGTGACCGCTAAAAACGCTAGACGGACATTTGTCTGAAATAATTTTAGAAATGTCGAATTCTTCACCTGGAAAAGTGAAAATGGCCAAAATTACTCTAGAGTGGGACTTAGTGCGTCCATGGAGAAAAAATGGAAATACTTTCCACTATGACACTACCCTTAAATTAAAGCTAATAGTGACCGCTAAAAACGCTAGACGGACATTTGTCTGAAATAATTTTAGAAATGTCGAATTCTTTGCCTGGAAAAGTGAAAATGGCCAAAATTGGTCACAATTTGGACTTAGTGCGTCCGTGGAGAAAAAATGGAAATACTTTCCATTATGACACTACCCTTAAATTAAAGCTAATAGTGACCGCTAAAAACGCTAGACGGACATTTGTCTGAAATAATTTTAGAAATGTCGAATTCTTCACCTGGAAAAGTGAAAATGGCCAAAATTGGTCACAATTTGGACTTAGTGCGTCCGTGGAGAAAAAATGGAAATACTTTCCACTATGACACTACCCTTAAATTAAAGCTAATAGTGACCGCTAAAAACGCTAGAAGGACATTTGTCTGAAATAATTTTAGAAATGTCGAATTCTTCACCTGGTAAAGTGAAAATGGCCAAAATTACTCTAGAGTGGGACTTAGTGCGTCCATGGAGAAAAAATGGAAATACTTTCCACTATGACACTACCCTTAAATTAAAGCTAATAGTGACCGCTAAAAACGCTAGACGGACATTTGTCTGAAATAATTTTAGAAATGTCGAATTCTTCGCCTGGAAAAGTGAAAATGGCCAAAATTGGTCACAATTTGGACTTAGTGCGTCCGTGGAGAAAAAATGGAAATACTTTCCACTATGACACTACCCTTAAATTAAAGCTAATAGTGACCGCTAAAAACGCTAGAAGGACATTTGTCTGAAATAATTTTAGAAATGTCGAATTCTTCACCTGGAAAAGTGAAAATGGCCAAAATTACTCTAGAGTGGGACTTAGTGCGTCCATGGAGAAAAAATGGAAATACTTTCCACTATGACACTACCCTTAAATTAAAGCTAATAGTGACCGCTAAAAACTCTAGACGGACATTTGTCTGAAATAATTTTAGAAATGTCGAATTCTTCGCCTGGAAAAGTGAAAATGGCCAAAATTGGTCACAATTTGGACTTAGTGCGTCCGTGGAGAAAAAATGGAAATACTTTCCACTATGACACTACCCTTAAATTAAAGCTAATAGTGACCGCTACAAACGCTAGACGGACATTTGTCTGAAATAATTTTAGAAATGTCGAATTCTTCGCCTGGAAAAGTGAAAATGGCCAAAATTGGTCACAATTTGGACTTAGTGCGTCCGTGGAGAAAAAATGGAAATACTTTCCACTATGACACTACCCTTAAATTAAATCTAATAGTGACCGCTAAAAACGCTAGACGGACATTTGTCTGAAATAATTTTAGAAATGTCGAATTCTTCACCTGGAAAAGTGAAAATGGCCAAAATTACTCTAGAGTGGGACTTAGTGCGTCCGTGGAGAAAAAATGGAAATACTTTCCACTATGACACTACCCTTAAATTAAAGCTAATAGTGACCGCTAAAATCGCTAGAAGGACATTTGTCTGAAATAATTTTAGAAATGTCGAATTCTTCACCTGGAAAAGTGAAAATGGCCAAAATTACTCTAGAGTGGGACTTAGTGCGTCCATGGAGAAAAAATGGAAATACTTTCCACTATGACACTACCCTTAAATTAAAGCTAATAGTGACCGCTAAAAACGCTAGACGGACATTTGTCTGAAATAATTTTAGAAATGTCGAATTCTTCACCTGGAAAAGTGAAAATGGCCAAAATTACTCTAGAGTGGGACTTAGTGCGTCCATGGAGAAAAAATGGAAATACTTTCCACTATGACACTACCCTTAAATTAAAGCTAATAGTGACCGCTAAAAACTCTAGACGGACATTTGTCTGAAATAATTTTAGAAATGTCGAATTCTTCGCCTGGAAAAGTGAAAATGGCCAAAATTGGTCACAATTTGGACTTAGTGCGTCCGTGGAGAAAAAATGGAAATACTTTCCACTATGACACTACCCTTAAATTAAAGCTAATAGTGACCGCTAAAAACGCTAGACGGACATTTGTCTGAAATAATTTTAGAAATGTCGAATTCTTCGCCTGGAAAAGTGAAAATGGCCAAAATTACTCTAGAGTGGGACATAGTGCGTCCGTGGAGAAAAAATGGAAATACTTTCCACTATGACACTACCCTTAAATTAAAGCTAATAGTGACCGCTAAAAACTCTAGACGGACATTTGTCTGAAATAATTTTAGAAATGTCGAATTCTTCGCCTGGAAAAGTGAAAATGGCCAAAATTGGTCACAATTTGGACTTAGTGCGTCCATGGAGAAAAAATGGAAATACTTTCCACTATGACACTACCCTTAAATTAAAGCTAATAGTGACCGCTAAAAACTCTAGACGGACATTTGTCTGAAATAATTTTAGAAATGTCGAATTCTTCGCCTGGAAAAGTGAAAATGGCCAAAATTGGTCACAATTTGGACTTAGTGCGACCGTGGAGAAAAAATGGAAATACTTTCCACTATGACACTACCCTTAAATTAAAGCTAATAGTGACCGTTAAAAACGCTAGACGGACATTTGTCTGAAATAATTTTAGAAATGTCGAATTCTTCGCCTGGAAAAGTGAAAATGGCCAAAATTACTCTAGAGTGGGACATAGTGCGTCCGTAGAGAAAAAATGGAAATACTTTCCACTATGACACTACCCTTAAATTAAAGCTAATAGTGACCGCTAAAAACTCTAGACGGACATTTGTCTGAAATAATTTTAGAAATGTCGAATTCTTCGCCTGGAAAAGTGAAAATGGCCAAAATTACTCTAGAGTGGGACTTAGTGCGTCCATGGAGAAAAAATGGAAATACTTTCCACTATGACACTACCCTTAAATTAAAGCTAATAGTGACCGCTAAAAACTCTAGACGGACATTTGTCTGAAATAATTTTAGAAATGTCGAATTCTTCGCCTGGAAAAGTGAAAATGGCCAAAATTGGTCACAATTTGGACTTAGTGCGTCCGTGGAGAAAAAATGGAAATACTTTCCACTATGACACTACCCTTAAATTAAAGCTAATAGTGACCGCTAAAAACGCTAGACGGACATTTGTCTGAAATAATTTTAGAAATGTCGAATTCTTCGCCTGGAAAAGTGAAAATGGCCAAAATTACTCTAGAGTGGGACATAGTGCGTCCGTGGAGAAAAAATGGAAATACTTTCCACTATGACACTACCCTTAAATTAAAGCTAATAGTGACCGCTAAAAACTCTAGACGGACATTTGTCTGAAATAATTTTAGAAATGTCGAATTCTTCACCTGGAAAAGTGAAAATGGCCAAAATTACTCTAGAGTGGGACTTAGTGCGTCCATGGAGAAAAAATGGAAATACTTTCCACTATGACACTACCCTTAAATTAAAGCTAATAGTGACCGCTAAAAACTCTAGACGGACATTTGTCTGAAATAATTTTAGAAATGTCGAATTCTTCGCCTGGAAAAGTGAAAATGGCCAAAATTGGTCACAATTTGGACTTAGTGCGACCGTGGAGAAAAAATGGAAATACTTTCCACTATGACACTACCCTTAAATTAAAGCTAATAGTGACCGCTAAAAACGCTAGACGGACATTTGTCTGAAATAATTTTAGAAATGTCGAATTCTTCGCCTGGAAAAGTGAAAATGGCCAAAATTGGTCACAATTTGGACTTAGTGCGTCCGTGGAGAAAAAATGGAAATACTTTCCACTATGACACTACCCTTAAATTAAAGCTAATAGTGACCGCTAAAAACGCTAGACGGACATTTGTCTGAAATAATTTTAGAAATGTCGAATTTGGACTTAGTGCGTCCGTGGAGAAAAAATGGAAATACTTTCCACTATGACACTACCCTTAAATTAAAGCTAATAGTGACCGCTAAAAACTCTAGACGGACATTTGTCTGAAATAATTTTAGAAATGTCGAATTCTTCGCCTGGAAAAGTGAAAATGGCCAATATTGGTCACAATTTGGACTTAGTGCGTCCGTGGAGAAAAAATGGAAATGTCGAATTCTTCGCCATTTTCACATTTCCAGGCGAAGAATTCGACATTTCTAAAATTATTTCAGACAAATGTCCGTCTAGCGTTTTTAGCGGTCACTATTAGCTTTAATTTAAGGGTAGTGTCATAGTGGAAAGTATTTCCATTTTTTCTCCACGGACGCACTAAGTCCAAATTGTGACCAATTTTGGCCATTTTCACTTTTCCAGGCGAAGAATTCGACATTTCTAAAATTATTTCAGACAAATGTCCGTCTAGCGTTTTTAGCGGTCACTATTAGCTTTAATTTAAGGGTAGTGTCATAGTGGAAAGTATTTCCATTTTTTCTCCACGGACGCACTAAGTCCAAATTGTGACCAATTTTGGCCATTTTCACTTTTCCAGGTGAAGAATTCGACATTTCTAAAATTATTTCAGACAAATGTCCGTCTAGCGTTTTTAGCGGTCGCTATAAGCTTTAATTTAAGGGTAGTGTCATAGTGGAAAGTATTTCCATTTTTTCTCCACGGACGCACTAAGTCCAAATTGTGACCAATTTTGGCCATTTTCACTTTTCCAGGTGAAGAATTCGACATTTCTAAAATTATTTCAGACAAATGTCCGTCTAGCGTTTTTAGCGGTCACTATTAGCTTTAATTTAAGGGTAGTGTCATAGTGGAAAGTATTTCCATTTTTTCTCCACGGACGCACTAAGTCCAAATTGTGACCAATTTTGGCCATTTTCACTTTTCCAGGCGAAGAATTCGACATTTCTAAAATTATTTCAGACAAATGTCCGTCTAGCGTTTTTAGCGGTCACTATAAGCTTTAATTTAAGGGTAGTGTCATAGTGGAAAGTATTTCCATTTTTTCTCCACGGACGCACTAAGCCCAAATTGTGACAAATTTTGGCCATTTTCACTTTTCCAGGCGAAGAATTCGACATTTCTAAAATTATTTCAGACAAATGTCCGTCTAGCGTTTTTAGCGGTCACTATAAGCTTTAATTTAAGGGTAGTGTCATAGTGGAAAGTATTTCCATTTTTTCTCCACGGACGCACTAAGCCCAAATTGTGACCAATTTTGGCCATTTTCACTTTTCCAGGCGAAGAATTCGACATTTCTAAAATTATTTCAGACAAATGTCCGTCTAGCGTTTTTAGCGGTCACTATAAGCTTTAATTTAATGGTAGTGTCATAGTGGAAAGTATTTCCATTTTTTCTCCACGGACGCACTAAGTCCAAATTGTGACCAATTTTGGCCATTTTCACTTTTCCAGGCGAAGAATTCGACATTTCTAAAATTATTTCAGACAAATGTCCGTCTAGCGTTTTTAGCGGTCACTATAAGCTTTAATTTAAGGGTAGTGTCATAGTGGAAAGTATTTCCATTTTTTCTCCATGGACGCACTAAGTCCAAATTGTGACCAATTTTGGCCATTTTCACTTTTCCAGGCGAAGAATTCGACATTTCTAAAATTATTTCAGACAAATGTCCGTCTAGCGTTTTTAGCGGTCACTATAAGCTTTAATTTAAGGGTAGTGTCATAGTGGAAAGTATTTCCATTTTTTCTCCATGGACGCACTAAGTCCAAATTGTGACCAATTTTGGCCATTTTCACTTTTCCAGGCGAAGAATTCGACATTTCTAAAATTATTTCAGACAAATGTCCGTCTAGCGTTTTTAGCGGTCACTATAAGCTTTAATTTAAGGGTAGTGTCATAGTGGAAAGTATTTCCATTTTTTCTCCACGGACGCACTAAGCCCAAATTGTGACCAATTTTGGCCATTTTCACTTTTCCAGGCGAAGAATTCGACATTTCTAAAATTATTTCAGACAAATGTCCGTCTAGCGTTTTTAGCGGTCACTATTAGCTTTAATTTAAGGGTAGTGTCATAGTGGAAAGTATTTCCATTTTTTCTCCATGGACGCACTAAGTCCCACTCTAGAGTAATTTTGGCCATTTTCACTTTTCCAGGCGAAGAATTCGACATTTCTAAAATTATTTCAGACAAATGTCCGTCTAGTGTTTTTAGCGGTCACTATTAGCTTTAATTTAAGGGTAGTGTCATAGTGGAAAGTATTTCCCTTTTTTTCTCCACGGACGCACTAAGTCCAAATTGTGACCAATTTTGGCCATTTTCACTTTTCCAGGCGAAGAATTCGACATTTCTAAAATTATTTCAGACAAATGTCCGTCTAGCGTTTTTAGCGGTCACTATTAGCTTTAATTTAAGGGTAGAGTCATAGTGGAAAGTATTTCCATTTTTTCTCCACGGACGCACTAAGTCCAAATTGTGACCAATTTTGGCCATTTTCACTTTTCCAGGCGAAGAATTCGACATTTCTAAAATTATTTCAGACAAATGTCCGTCTAGCGTTTTTAGCGGTCACTATAAGCTTTAATTTAAGGGTAGTGTCATAGTGGAAAGTATTTCCATTTTTTCTCCACGGACGCACTAAGTCCAAATTGTGACCAATTTTGGCCATTTTCACTTTTCCAGGCGAAGAATTCGACATTTCTAAAATTATTTCAGACAAATGTCCGTCTAGCGTTTTTAGTGGTCACTATTAGCTTTAATTTAAGGGTAGTGTCATAGTGGAAAGTATTTCCATTTTTTCTCCATGGACGCACTAAATCCCACTCTAGAGTAATTTTGGCCATTTTCACTTTTCCAGGTGAAGAATTCGACATTTCTAAAATTATTTCAGACAAATGTCCGTCTAGCGGTTTTAGCGGTCACTATAAGCTTTAATTTAAGGGTAGTGTCATAGTGGAAAGTATTTCCATTTTTTCTCCACGGACGCACTAAGCCCAAATTGTGACCAATTTTGGCCATTTTCACTTTTCCAGGCGAAGAATTCGACATTTCTAAAATTATTTCAGACAAATGTCCGTCTAGTGTTTTTAGCGGTCACTATTAGCTTTAATTTAAGGGTAGTGTCATAGTGGAAAGTATTTCCATTTTTTCTCCACGGACGCACTAAGTCCAAATTGTGACCAATTTTGGCCATTTTCACTTTTCCAGGCGAAGAATTCGACATTTCTAAAATTATTTCAGACAAATGTCCGTCTAGCGTTTTTAGCGGTCACTATAAGCTTTAATTTAAGGGTAGAGTCATAGTGGAAAGTATTTCCATTTTTTCTCCACGGACGCACTAAGTCCAAATTGTGACCAATTTTGGCCATTTTCACTTTTCCAGGCGAAGAATTCGACATTTCTAAAATTATTTCAGACAAATGTCCGTCTAGCGTTTTTAGCGGTCACTATAAGCTTTAATTTAAGGGTAGTGTCATAGTGGAAAGTATTTCCATTTTTTCTCCATGGACGCACTAAGTCCCACTCTAGAGTAATTTTGGCCATTTTCACTTTTCCAGGTGAAGAATTCGACATTTCTAAAATTATTTCAGACAAATGTCCGTCTAGCGTTTTTAGCGGTCACTATTAGCTTTAATTTAAGGGTAGTGTCATAGTGGAAAGTATTTCCATTTTTTCTCCATGGACGCACTAAGTCCCACTCTAGAGTAATTTTGGCCATTTTCACTTTTCCAGGTGAAGAATTCGACATTTCTAAAATTATTTCAGACAAATGTCCGTCTAGCGGTTTTAGCGGTCACTATAAGCTTTAATTTAAGGGTAGTGTCATAGTGGAAAGTATTTCCATTTTTTCTCCACGGACGCACTAAGCCCAAATTGTGACCAATTTTGGCCATTTTCACTTTTCCAGGCGAAGAATTCGACATTTCTAAAATTATTTCAGACAAATGTCCGTCTAGCGTTTTTAGCGGTCACTATTAGCTTTAATTTAAGGGTAGTGTCATAGTGGAAAGTATTTCCATTTTTTCTCCACGGACGCACTAAGTCCAAATTGTGACCAATTTTGGCCATTTTCACTTTTCCAGGCGAAGAATTCGACATTTCTAAAATTATTTCAGACAAATGTCCGTCTAGCGTTTTTAGCGGTCACTATTAGCTTTAATTTAAGGGTAGTGTCATAGTGAAAAGTATTTCCATTTTTTCTCCATGGACGCACTAAGTCCCACTCTAGAGTAATTTTGGCCATTTTCACTTTTCCAGGCGAAGAATTCGACATTTCTAAAATTATTTCAGACAAATGTCCGTCTAGCGTTTTTAGCGGTCACTATTAGCTTTAATTTAAGGGTAGTGTCATAGTGGAAAGTATTTCCATTTTTTCTCCACGGACGCACTAAGTCCAAATTGTGACCAATTTTGGCCATTTTCACTATTCCAGGTGAAGAATTCGACATTTCTAAAATTATTTCAGACAAATGTCCGTCTAGCGTTTTTAGCGGTCACTATTAGCTTTAATTTAAGGGTAGTGTCATAGTGGAAAGTATTTCCATTTTTTCTCCATGGACGCACTAAGTCCCACTCTAGAGTAATTTTGGCCATTTTCACTTTTCCAGGTGAAGAATTCGACATTTCTAAAATTATTTCAGACAAATGTCCGTCTAGCGTTTTTAGCGGTCACTATTAGCTTTAATTTAAGGGTAGTGTCATAGTGGAAAGTATTTCCATTTTTTCTCCACGGACGCACTAAGTCCAAATTGTGACCAATTTTGGCCATTTTCATTTTTCCAGGCGAAGAATTCGACATTTCTAAAATTATTTCAGACAAATGTCCGTCTAGCGTTTTTAGCGGTCACTATTAGCTTTAATTTAAGGGTAGTGTCATAGTGGAAAGTATTTCCATTTTTTCTCCACGGACGCACTAAGTCCAAATTGTGACCAATTTTGGCCATTTTCACTTTTCCAGGTGAAGAATTCGACATTTCTAAAATTATTTCAGACAAATGTCCGTCTAGCGTTTTTAGCGGTCACTATTAGCTTTAATTTAAGGGTAGTGTCATAGTGGAAAGTATTTCCATTTTTTCTCCACGGACGCACTAAGTCCAAATTGTGACCAATTTTGGCCATTTTCACTTTTCCAGGCGAAGAATTCGACATTTCTAAAATTATTTCAGACAAATGTCCGTCTAGCGTTTTTAGCGGTCACTATAAGCTTTAATTTAAGGGTAGTGTCATAGTGGAAAGTATTTCCATTTTTTCTCCACGGACGCACTAAGTCCAAATTGTGACCAATTTTGGCCATTTTCACTTTTCCAGGCGAAGAATTCGACATTTCTAAAATTATTTCAGACAAATGTCCGTCTAGAGTTTTTAGCGGTCACTATTAGCTTTAATTTAAGGGTAGTGTCATAGTGGAAAGTATTTCCATTTTTTCTCCATGGACGCACTAAGTCCCACTCTAGAGTAATTTTGGCCATTTTCACTTTTCCAGGTGAAGAATTCGACATTTCTAAAATTATTTCAGACAAATGTCCGTCTAGCGTTTTTAGCGGTCACTATAAGCTTTAATTTAAGGGTAGTGTCATAGTGGAAAGTATTTCCATTTTTTCTCCACGGACGCACTAAGTCCAAATTGTGACCAATTTTGGCCATTTTCACTTTTCCAGGCGAAGAATTCGACATTTCTAAAATTATTTCAGACAAATGTCCGTCTAGCGTTTTTAGCGGTCACTATTAGCTTTAATTTAAGGGTAGTGTCATAGTGGAAAGTATTTCCATTTTTTCTCCATGGACGCACTAAGTCCCACTCTAGAGTAATTTTGGCCATTTTCACTTTTCCAGGTGAAGAATTCGACATTTCTAAAATTATTTCAGACAAATGTCCGTCTAGAGTTTTTAGCGGTCACTATTAGCTTTAATTTAAGGGGAGTGTCATAGTGGAAAGTATTTCCATTTTTTCTCCATGGACGCACTAAGTCCCACTCTAGAGTAATTTTGGCCATTTTCACTTTTCCAGGTGAAGAATTCGACATTTCTAAAATTATTTCAGACAAATGTCCGTCTAGAGTTTTTAGCGGTCACTATTAGCTTTAATTTAAGGGGAGTGTCATAGTGGAAAGTATTTCCATTTTTTCTCCATGGACGCACTAAGTCCCACTCTAGAGTAATTTTGGCCATTTTCACTTTTCCAGGCGAAGAATTCGACATTTCTAAAATTATTTCAGACAAATGTCCGTCTAGCGTTTTTAGCGGTCACTATTAGCTTTAATTTAAGGGTAGTGTCATAGTGGAAAGTATTTCCATTTTTTCTCCACGGACGCACTAAGTCCAAATTGTGACCAATTTTGGCCATTTTCACTTTTCCAGGCGAAGAATTCGACATTTCTAAAATTATTTCAGACAAATGTCCGTCTAGCGTTTTTAGCGGTCACTATTAGCTTTAATTTAAGGGTAGTGTCATAGTGGAAAGTATTTCCATTTTTTCTCCACGGACGCACTAAGTCCAAATTGTGACCAATTTTGGCCATTTTCACTTTTCCAGGCGAAGAATTCGACATTTCTAAAATTATTTCAGACAAATGTCCGTCTAGCGTTTTTAGCGGTCACTATAAGCTTTAATTTAAGGGTAGTGTCATAGTGGAAAGTATTTCCATTTTTTCTCCACGGACGCACTAAGTCCAAATTGTGACCAATTTTGGCCATTTTCACTTTTCCAGGCGAAGAATTCGACATTTCTAAAATTATTTCAGACAAATGTCCGTCTAGCGTTTTTAGCGGTCACTATAAGCTTTAATTTAAGGGTAGTGTCATAGTGGAAATATTTCCATTTTTTCTCCATGGACGCACTAAGTCCCACTCTAGAGTAATTTTGGCCATTTTCACTTTTCCAGGCGAAGAATTCGACATTTCTAAAATTATTTCGGACAAATGTCCGTCTAGAGTTTTTAGCGGTCACTATTAGCTTTAATTTAAGGGTAGTGTCATAGTGGAAAGTATTTCCATTTTTTCTCCATGGACGCACTAAGTCCCACTCTAGAGTAATTTTGGCCATTTTCACTTTTCCAGGTGAAGAATTCGACATTTCTAAAATTATTTCAGACAAATGTCCGTTTAGCGTTTTTAGCGGTCACTATAAGCTTTAATTTAAGGGTAGTGTCATAGTGGAAAGTATTTCCATTTTTTCTCCACGGACGCACTAAGTCCAAATTGTGACCAATTTTGGCCATTTTCACTTTTCCAGGTGAAGAATTCGACATTTCTAAAATTATTTCAGACAAATGTCCGTCTAGCGTTTTTAGCGGTCACTATAAGCTTTAATTTAAGGGTAGTGTCATAGTGGAAAGTATTTCCATTTTTTCTCCACGGACGCACTAAGTCCAAATTGTGACCAATTTTGGCCATTTTCACTTTTCCAGGCGAAGAATTCGACATTTCTAAAATTATTTCAGACAAATGTCCGTCTAGAGTTTTTAGCGGTCACTATAAGCTTTAATTTAAGGGTAGTGTCATAGTGGAAAGTATTTCCATTTTTTCTCCACGGACGCACTAAGTCCAAATTGTGACCAATTTTGGCCATTTTCACTTTTCCAGGCGAAGAATTCGACATTTCTAAAATTATTTCAGACAAATGTCCGTCTAGCGTTTTTAGCGGTCACTATTAGCTTTAATTTAAGGGTAGTGTCATAGTGGAAAGTATTTCAATTTTTTCTCCACGGACGCACTAAGTCCAAATTGTGACCAATTTTGGCCATTTTCACTTTTCCAGGTGAAGAATTCGACATTTCTAAAATTATTTCAGACAAATGTCCGTCTAGCGTTTTTAGCGGTCACTATTAGCTTTAATTTAAGGGTAGTGTCATAGTGGAAAGTATTTCCATTTTTTCTCCACGGACGCACTAAGTCCAAATTGTGACCAATTTTGGCCATTTTCACTTTTCCAGGCGAAGAATTCGACATTTCTAAAATTATTTCAGACAAATGTCCGTCTAGCGTTTTTAGCGGTCACTATTAGCTTTAATTTAAGGGTAGTGTCATAGTGGAAAGTATTTCCATTTTTTCTCCACGGACGCACTAAGTCCAAATTGTGACCAATTTTGGCCATTTTCACTTTTCCAGGCGAAGAATTCGACATTTCTAAAATTATTTCAGACAAATGTCCGTCTAGCGTTTTTAGCGGTCACTATTAGCTTTAATTTAAGGGTAGTGTCATAGTGGAAAGTATTTCCATTTTTTCTCCACGGACGCACTAAGTCCCACTCTAGAGTAATTTTGGCCATTTTCACTTTTCCAGGCGAAGAATTCGACATTTCTAAAATTATTTCAGACAAATGTCCGTCTAGAGTTTTTAGCGGTCACTATTAGCTTTAATTTAAGGGTAGTGTCATAGTGGAAAGTATTTCCATTTTTTCTCCATGGACGCACTAAGTCCCACTCTAGAGTAATTTTGGCCATTTTGCTTCAGATTGTATATTAGTGAAAAAAATTTAAATTCCGAATTAACGTTGTTTTCCATGAGTCAAAAAGTCATATTCCGAATATAAATTGTTTCTCATAAACCAGAAAGTTATATTCCGAACACAACTTGTTTCCTATGAACCGAAAAAAAAGAATATAACTTCACAAAAAAAGAATTTAACTTCACAAAAAAAGAATTTAACTTCACAAAAAAAGAATTTAACTTCACAAAAAAAGAATTTAACTTCACAAAAAAAGAATTTAACTTCACAAAAAAGAATATAACTTTATTAACCCTTTGAGGACCGGAGGTTTTCGCCGAAAAAAGAATATAAAAAAGAATTTAACTTCACACACATTGTACATTTCACCTCGCAACAAGGTCAGTTGGCATATGTTCGTTAAATTTAGCAATTCTTTGTCGAAACACAATGCGTTTTTTTTCTGCCTCTATTCTATTTTTTAAAACCAAACAAAAAAAGCACCGTATGACAAATTGATTTCGTTTCCCTTGTAGCGCATATTCGTCGTAATCGATTGCACATTAGCGCCGACACACGTTAGACATTTTTTTGTTGTTCTCCGAAGAAACACCAAACAGCCAACATTGTTAAGGTGAATTTGACATTTTACGCCGGAGGTTAAGTGAACCTCCAGAGCTAACAAGCCATTGATTCATCGTAGACAAGGTGTGTTCCCTACTATATTTGGTATGTGAGAGCTCTTGACACCCCCCCTTGACACCCCCTCTTGCCTAAGGTTACCGAGAGTTTGAAAAGACTCCACCGTCGTCTGATTTTTGGTGGTTTTTCAACTTCTTAACATGTTTGAGTGGAATTTAATGAACGTTCGAAATTCTTTTGAAAAATTAAATACAAACAGCAAAAGAAAACCAAAAATAATGATCACCTTTTGATTTATGTTGAATTTATGAGTCAAAGGCAATTCGTTGTGTTGTGAATTTCAATGCGTCTTCGAGGGATTTGTTGAGTTATGTGAGATGGGGATTAAACGAATGAAGTTGGGTGACATGTCAACATGTTATTGTGCGGATTAAGGGCTGAGTGAACTTTTGTAGTCTCAAAGCTTTTCAATAGCTTTCTAGAGAAAAGTGGTATTATAGCAAAACTTATTCCCTTAAAAGAAATAACAGAAAAAGGAATTTTACTTTTAAATTGCTTTGCTATTTTTCTTCTAGAGAAAAGTGGTCCTTATAGCAAAACTTATTCCCTTAAAAGAAATACTACGAAAAGGAATTTTATTTTTAAATTGTAAATGATTACATTTTCCACAAAGAAGAGTTGCCTGCACTTATTCAGCCGCTAAGCATATTGAAATCCGTTTGATATTGCTTGAGTTATGGCTAATTTTCCACAAATGTCTTCCTTTCCACTCAAAAGCTCTTTGAAAGCCTTTGTAAATTAATCGTTATTGGAGCTAGGGCAAATGATATCTCAAAGAGGACTTGCTAACGCTTATTGGCATATAAAGTTTTTTCACATCTCTTGGAAATTGATCGAGATATGGCAAATTTTCCAAAATGAGTCTCATATATAAGCCTTCTTTGAATGTAAAGCTTTTTGAAATCTCTTCGATATTTCAATTGGGGCAAATTTTTCAAAAATTAAATCTCAAAGCAGACTTGCTAACGTTTATTTGTATATAAAGTTATTTCAAATCCCTTGGAAATTGATCGAGCTATGGCAAATTTTCCAAAATGAGTCTCATGTATAATCCCTCTTTGAATGTAAAGCTTTTTAAAAACCCATCGACATTTCAGTTATGGCAAATTTTTGAAAAATTAAATCTCAAAGTAGACTTGCTAACGCTTATTGGCATTTAAAGTTTTTTGAAATCCCTTGGAAATTGATCGAGATATGGCAAATTTTCCAAAATGACTCTCAATTAATATCAATCATACGCTCCGGTGGCATTTTATAAAAATAACTTATTATGAATACTTTGTGATAACAATTACATTTCAGATCAAATTGGAGAACTCAAATTAACTCACTGCCCGGGAGCTTCTTTTAAAATCGACTTCGAATTACTAAGGCCTTCTCTTGAGAAGTTTTACATAGCCAAGAGTCTACTGTCTTAGTTGCAAAGACGCCGGCATTTGCGTGTTAAGAAATGGCGGTTAAGAATTGTAATTGTCTGAGGGCCTTTCGTAATTGGAAAAGCATTTGAATTTTATATTATTCAAATGCGAGTTAGTGAACTTTTTTTAAAAAATAATTGCAACCAAAAAACTTTTTTTAAACCGCTTGACAATTTGTCGAAATATAAGTGGGAGAAGAGTTTCCAATATTACTCTGAAAGCAGAGTTCCTGATACTGAAATAGAGTTCCTGATACTGAAATTGCATCACAAATTAGATCTGAAAGCAGAGGCTTATTTGCATATAAAGTTTTTTGAAATCTCTGTCTCAATCTCTGGACAGCCATGAAGGTAGAGATTGTTACCGTTGATCAGATCTCTTCCACTCTCTCTAGGTGATGGTGAAAGATTGGGTTCGTCCTTTAATTCTGGAAGACGAGGTCATACTTTGCTGGGTTCCTCCTACAATTCACGATGACAAAGCCATACTCACACAGATCAAGCGACAGAACATGGAGGTTGGGTCCTGATGCTCAGCTGCTGAATACGATTTTCTTAAGCACTCTTGTCCAGAAACTGGTGAACTGAGCTACGGTTACAAATGGCTTTTAAAAATGCCAGAAATCTTTTAAACTATTCGAATAATGGGCTTTTTAAGAATTCCGTACACCCGTACGTATGATTGATATTAATGTGGAGTTAACTCGGTAATCTAGCCATAGCACAGGGAATTTTGAAGGGTTTTGAAAAAATCAAATTGATTTTCAAAGCCAAGATGTTGTATTGTCAACAAACGGACAAAATTGAAATGTTAGGTTTTTGGTTTTAGAAGAAGGAATGAGGAAGAAATGTTAAGTTTATTGTTTTAGAAGGAATGGAAAGCAATTTTAATTTTTTTTGCTTAAGAAAAATTCTAACAAGCTGGTGTAGTTGGATTGGGCATGTGCTGAGGCAACCTTGGGGCAATATCCCCACGGCTTCCTTGGGTATTCGTTGGCAAGGATGGCGAATTCAAAGTTGACGAGAGATCTGTAAGTATTTCAGAGATTGTGCGAAGAGACTGGGGTTTTTGAGCCCGTTTTATATGGAAATATTCAGCATTTTTCCTTGCTTGAATGGAAAAAATTGTCTAACCAATTAAATGAGATGTCTAACCAATTAAGTCTAACAATTGTTTTAAAGGAAACTTTGCTCAGATATTTTTGATATTTAAAAGAATACTTGCTTAGAATCTTAGAAAATAATGTGTAGTGAATTTATTTGATTTGTGCTGTAAAATATCTGTTAAGAAATTAGAGCTTTGTTGTGAAATTTCTCTTAAGAAATTCGAGCTTTATTTACATCCTTTTTTGTCTGTGGACCACCCAACATTTTCTGTGAATATAAGTTACGCCTTGATTAACATTTTATTTCACCGCATATTGTCGGATTTCTTCTTCACACTGAATGCATTTTCAAGACATCCGACATGAAGACAAATTGTTCACATTACCCGGCTTTAGGATGCCCGCGCAACAATCCATTGTGTGAATTTGATGAAAGCCCACACACCACATCAGCATCATCATCATCACCTCAGACCGAAATGCAAACCCACAAAATCATCAGATTAAAATACGCGTACAACGTGAAATGAAACGCTCAGGCCAAGATAGAAAAACTGGCAAACGCATATCGTGTGCGAAACTAAAGATGCACTTTGCGGTTTTGCTGATGTGAATGTTAACAAAACGGAAAAAAATAATTAAGAAAAGACAGGCGAGCAAATAAACGCGAAAAAAACACATACGCAAAAACTCCAAACCAACATCAGCTGGCGTTGCCATGAGAATTGTGGAAAATCCACAGCAGTTATAAAGAAGCGTTATCAGAGTTTTGCGGAGAAAAATCAACGCTAATAATCTTTTTTTTTTTTTCGGCACAAAAAAACGGTTAAACATCGCCGCAAACAATATAAATTATAACGTTGAGCAAATGTTTAACTTTAAATGACAATGACAAGTTGATGAAAACATTTTCATCATCTCATCCAATGGAGGCAACTTGGTGGCCCAGCTGATATGAGAATAGCGTGCAAGCCAAACAAAGTCAACAAAAATATGAAAGGCCCCAGAAGAAAGTGTAACGACTGAAATACATTTTATTTAAAATAGCATTTTGTGCCGAGTATTTGTTAAATTACTGCTGACAAAGAAGAAGAAATGTTATCTCAGAAATACAAAATATTATCTACATTATCTAGAGAAACTCCTATCGGGAATATTTCAAAATCAACTGACACATACGGTTAACTCAAAAAACAATTTGCAGATAAAGTAAATTGTTAATAATCTTTATAATCCAAAACGCCAATCGACAGACAAACCAAACGATTGCCACAGAAAACAGAATAGAAACAATTCATGTTTTTCAGAAAAAATGTGCCCCCTAAATGTCAGCAGTCAATTAATTAAACAATATTTCATTAAGAAGAAGACAAAACAACCTAGTTGGTAACATTGACCTGAATGTAAAACTTGAAGTTTTGTTTGGCTTAATGGCAAAACTAAAAAAAAAGCAACGAGAAAAAAAATATTTAAACAAAACAAATTTATAGAAGTTATAATAAAAGTGATTTATGTGGAAAAAAAATTAACTAAAAATGTTTGAAATGATAAAAGAATTTAAACCAAGACAATTTGTCAGAGAAAAAAATTAGACTCAGTCACTTTTTTATAGAAAAAAAGTGAGGCTCAGCCACCTTTTTTTTTATAGAAAAAAAGTGAGGCTCAGCCACCTTTTTTTTTATAGAAAAAAAGTGAGGCTCAGCCATCTTTTTTTTTATAGAAAAAAAGTGAGGCTCAGCCACCTTTTTTTTTATAGAAAAAAAGTGAGGCTCAGCCACCTTTTTTTTTATAGAAAAAAAGTGAGGCTCAGCCACCTTTTTTTTTATAGAAAAAAAGTGAGGCTCAGCCACCTTTTTTTTTATAGAAAAAAAGTGAGGCTCAGCCACCTTTTTTTTTATAGAAAAAAAGTGAGGCTCAGCCACCTTTTTTTTTATAGAAAAAAAGTGAGGCTCAGCCACCTTTTTTTTTATAGAAAAAAAGTGAGGCTCAGCCACCTTTTTTTTTATAGAAAAAAAGTGAGGCTCAGCCACCTTTTTTTTTATAGAAAAAAAGTGAGGCTCAGCCACCTTTTTTTTTATAGAAAAAAAGTGAGGCTCAGCCACCTTTTTTTTTATAGAAAAAAAGTGAGGCTCAGCCACCTTTTTTTTTATAGAAAAAAAGTGAGGCTCAGCCACCTTTTTTTTATAGAAAAAAAGTGAGGCTCAGCCACCTTTTTTTTATAGAAAAAAAGTGAGGCTCAGCCACCTTTTTTTTATAGAAAAAAAGTGAGGCTCAGCCACCTTTTTTTTATAGAAAAAAAGTGAGGCTCAGCCACCTTTTTTTTATAGAAAAAAAGTGAGGCTCAAACACCTGTTTTTTATAGAAAAAAAGTGAGGCTCAAACACCTTTTTTTTTTTTTTTTATAGAAAAAAAGTGAGGCTCAGCCACTTTTTTTTATAGAAAAAAAGTGAGGCTCAGCCACCCTTTTTTTATAGAAAGTGAGGCTCAGCCACCCTTTTTTTATAGAAAAAAAGTGGGGCTCAGCCACCTTTTTTTTATAGAAAAAAAGTGGGGCTCAGCCACCTTTTTTTTATAGAAAAAAAGTGAGGCTCAGCCACCTTTTTTTTATAGAAAAAAAGTGAGGCTCAGCCACCTTTTTTTTTATAGAAAAAAAGTGAGGCTCAGCCACCTTTTTTTTATAGAAAAAAAGTGAGGCTCAGCCACCTTTTTTTTATAGAAAAAAAGTGAGGCTCAGCCACCTTTTTTTTTATAGAAAAAAAGTGAGGCTCAGCCACCTTTTTTTTTATAGAAAAAAAGTGAGGCTCAGCCACCTTTTTTTTTTATAGAAAAAAAGTGAGGCTCAGCCACCTTTTTTTTTATAGAAAAGAGTAAGGCTCAGGCACCTTTTTTTATAGAAAAAAAGTGAGGCTCAGCCACCCTTTTTTTTATAGACAAAAAATGAGGCTCAATTTTTAAAATTGTTTAAAACAAAACAGTCTTTCAACTACTCAGCTCATTTGCTGTTGCTGTTGTTGTTTGTTTCTTTCTTTTAAATTATATTAATTACTTTGTTAAAAACTTGGCTACATATGTTTTTGAAAACAATTTCAACATTTCGATTCAACGGCTCTTCTTTGTACAAGTTTTTGTTTTATTGCAAACAATTTTCACAATGAAAGTTAATAAGCAACAAAAAGTAACACAACAACAACAACAAAGCAGCAGCAACAATACAACAAAATAATTAACAACAATGAAAAGCTTTCATTGCGAAAAAAATGGGGGTAGTGTAAGAGAAAGAGAGAGAATTACACGCATTAAATGTTTAAACAAAATGTAAATAAAAAAAAACACAAAAGAATGAATGAA
Organism: Hydrotaea cyrtoneurina; assembly: GCA_958296145.1. NCBI lineage: Eukaryota > Metazoa > Arthropoda > Insecta > Diptera > Muscidae > Hydrotaea > Hydrotaea cyrtoneurina. Next base: position 76,477,376 of record OY282515.1, read on the forward strand.
ACAAACACGAATCACGTGAAGAAAAGTATTTAACAAGCACTTTGTAAAATCTACAAATTTTACCAAAGTTCAAATGAAATGATTCAGTTATGTTTTGACGGGAAATTAAGGGCAGACTCAGCAATGAGAATGCATTTGTTTTTTTGAAATTTCAATAAGTTTAAAATATTATTAATAAGTTTATAAAATTGTTTTTGTTTAGTGGAAAAACTGACTCAGAACTGTAGTTTTTTTTTATTATAGAAAAACTTTGTTTTTGTAATAGAAAAAGCTGACCAGAGTTTAAGCACTTTGGCTCTACTACAAGTGCAACATTTTAAATATTTTAATCGAGAATGCAAAGCGTAAACAATTGTAATCTGCCCATCAAACTCCCCCTCTTCCGCTCCTCTTGAAGTTATGAAAATATTTTCAACATTCGTTCATGACAATTGTTCTTGACAATAAATTAGATTTCAGTTTTATGTCAGCCACAATCGTTATGACTTGTTCGCACTAAACAAAAGAAGTTTCACATTAATTTTGAATTAAATCAGCATAGAAAAAAAAAGTTGAACGAATGTTACTGAATCACACATGAATATGAATTTGAGCGGAGGGGCGAAGAAGTTGAAAACCAGTTTTTATAGTTACTGTGGATATTTTAAATATTTATTCACTTTTCATGTGATTTGCAGGAAAAGTAAATCAGATTTAGATTAAAAAATTAGAGTTTTACTCACAAACAAATAAAAATGAGTTCGAATTTTTAGAAATAAGAAAACAAATTTAATTTTAGTTTTTATAAACAAAAATGTAATTACAGATTTTAAAAATAATAAAAACAACTTTAATTTTCTTTTTCAAAAACAAAAATGTAGTTTTATTTTTTTTAAATTAAGAAAAACTAATTTAATTTTAATTTCGAAAAATAAAAACTAATTTAAATTTTTTAAAAATAAAAAAAAAATTTAATTTTAATTTTTAAAAACAAAAATGTAATTTTAATTTTTTAATGATAAGAAAAACAAATTTAGTTTTAATTCTCTTTTTCAATAACAAAAATCTAATTTTATTTTTTAAAAATATGTAAAAATAATAATAAATAAAAATTAATTTTAATTTTTTCAATATAAGAAAAACAAATTTAATTTTAATTTTTAAAAACAAAAATGTAATTTTGGTCTTATAAAAATAAAAAAAAAATTGGATTTCATTTGTATGAACAAAAATGTAATTTTAATTTTCTAAAATTAAGAAAAACAAATTTAATTTTAATTTCGAAAAATAAAAACTAATTTCAATTTTTTAAATTAAAAACAAATTTAATCTTAATTTTTAATAACAAAAATGTAATTTTTAATTTTTAAAAACAAAAATGTAATTTTAATTTTTTAAAATTAAGAAAAACAAATTTAATTTTAATTTCGTAAAACAAAAACTAATTTTCATATTTTAAAAATAATAAAAAGAAATTAAATTTTTATTTTTAAAAATATAAATTAATATTCATTTTTCAAAAATAATAAAAATAAATTTAATTTTAATTTTGAAAACAAAAATGTAATTTAATTTTTTAAAAATAAAAATTTAATTTTAATTTTTTAAAAATAATAAAAAGAAATTAAACTTTTATTTTTAAAAATATAAATTAATATTCATTTTTTAAAAATAAATTTAATTTTAATTTTGAAAAATAAAAATTTATTTTAATTTTTTTAGAAATAAGAAAAACAAATTTAATTTTAATTTTTAAAAACAAAAATGTAATTTTAAATTTTTAAAAATAATAAAAAAAATTAAATTTTAATTTTTAAAAAGAGAAATGTAATTTTATTTTTTTAAAAACAAGAAAAACAAATTTAATTTTAATTTTTAAAAACCAAAATGTACCAAAAATGTTTAAAAATAATAAAAACAAATTTAATTTTTATTTTCATTAACAAAAATGTAATTTAAAGTTTTTAGAAATAAAAAAACAAATTTAATTTTAATTTTTAAAAACAAAAATCTAATTTCATTTTTTTAATAATAAGAAAAACAAAATTTAGTTTTCGTTTTGAAAAATAAAAATTAATTTTAATTTTTTTTAAAAATAAGAAAACAAATTTAATTTTATTTTCGAAAAATAAAAACTAATTTCAATTTTTTTAAAATAAAAAAAAAACAAATTGAATCTTAATTTTTAATAACAAAAAAGTAATTTTAATTTTTTAAAAATAAAAAAAAACAATTTTGAAAAAGTGAAATGTAATTTTAATTTTTTATAGATAAGAAAAACAAATTGAATTTTCATTTTTAAAAACCCAAACCAATTTTTTTAAAAATAATAAAAACAAATTTATTTTTCATTTTCATAAACAAAAATGTAATTTTATTTTTTTAAAAATAAGAAAAACATATTTAGTTTTCGTTTTAAAAAAAATAAATTTATTCTCATTTTTTAAAAATAAGAAAAACAAATTTAATTTTAATTTTTAAAAACAAAAATGTAATTTTAGTTTTTCAAAAACAAGAAAACAAATTTAATTTTCTTTTTTAAAAATAATAATTTTAATAAGTAAATGAAACGATCGTGGGACAAGAGTAGGGGTTAGGGGTTGGAAGAACTTAATTAGAAGGAAAATCGGTCAATTGTCTGGCCGACCCTGGCATCCCGGCACAAAGTTAGTTTATAGTTAACTATAGTTTATAGTTAACCTCTAAGGCCCAATAAAAGAGATCTTCGTTTTTCGTTTAAACTAAAGTTAAACTTCAAATTAATTTGTCTGTCAATGTTAAAACGCAGTTTAATCGCCCAATATGGGCCGTTTAAACCACTTTTTAATGTCCATGTGATTGTGACAGCACTCAACGAAAGAAGAAGAAGAATCAAAACTTTTTTGGTTCACCAAATTCCACAATTAAAAATAATTACAGAAAAATGCTGCTGTGTAATTTTTTTGAAGCTGGAATTGATTTCCGACCACCGCCAGTTCCATACATGTGTCCTTTGTCATATTTTTTCTAAAAAAAATCCTGTGTGACCAAAGTCCACTACAAAAGTTTAATATTACTTTAATTATTTACCGGAAATGTGGATGACTTTGACTGACAGTCTTTCATGTTCAAACTCAGTTTTATTGAAAACTGAGTTTTATGTACGATCTCATTTATTGACCCTTAATGGCTGTAATGGCATTACCATCATTGTCTATTCATTATAGTGGTATTGCCATCTCCAATAGTGAATTGTAGATGGCGCTGCTCAGTTGGGAAAATTCCAACTGGGTGTTATCTTCTTCTAACTAATTACTTGGAATTTCTCAAGGGTCTAGCCGATGTCTGCGGTGTGACAGTTGGGTCCCTTGTGTTAAAAGCGAAGCTTAATTCCTTAACGATATGATAGGATAAATACGTTATTTCTACAATTATTTCTTAAAAGAAGTCAAACAAAATGATGAGTCAAGTGCCCCGGTAGGCGAGTTGGTAGCAAGCTTGCCCATCAGCGTGGGTTTGGTCTGTCGCTGCAAACATTAAGCCGTATATAGTCTGTATCACCCGGTTTACCATTGGACACAAAATTAGAATATGAATTGACTTTGTATTGTAATTAAATAGAAATGAAATATAAAAAATAATATGAATATTCCTTACACACAATTTTTGATTTTTATATCTTTCTTAAAAAAAAAGGAACAAATTTTTTTTTGAAATAAATTAAGTTTTTTTTATTATTTTTTCGATCTTAGAGTTTTTTTTTCTGTTCGAGCTCGAGATCAGTGAATTATTTCTATTTTTTGTTCCCCAAAATGTTCCGCAATACTTTTTTTCAAAGCACACTTTCTAATGTACCAGTTTCTCATGTGACCAATTTAAAAAAAAAAATTAAACTGATATTTCTAATTTTACAGGAAAAAAAATATCTTTCCGCTTTCTGTTTCCGTTTTTAAAGTGACCACTTCTGTTATTATTTTAAAAAAAATTGGATTTTTTTTTTGTTTAAAAAATTTCCTTTTTCTGATTTCTGCTTTTTCTGACAGCTCCGTAATTTATTTTTTTAAAGCACACTTTCTGTTTCTGTTATTTTTGCGACCACTTCTGTTATTATTTTAAGAAAAACGTGAATTTATATTTTTTTGTTTTACAAAAAAAAAATTATAATTTTTTTTTCTATAAAAAATTCCAATATCTTTTCAAATCTAACTTTCTGTTTCTGTTTTTCATATATTTTTTTTTTCTATAAAAATTTCCTTTTTCTGGATTCTGTAAAGCACACTTTCAAATCTCTCTGTTTTTCATGTGACCACTTTTGTTATTACTAAAAAATATTTAAATTTATATTTTTTCATGAGTTTTTGGTTTTTATAAAATATTATAAAATATTGCGAAATATTTTCCAAACACACTTCTGTTATTGTTTAAAAAAAATTAAACAAATTTTCTTTTTCAACAAAAAAAAAATACCGCAATATTTTTTTTAATCACACTTTTGTTATTATTTTAAAAAAAAATTAAAATATTGCGAATATTTTTTTAATCTGTTATTATTTAAAAAAAATTAAATAATTTTTTTTTTATAAAAATTCATTTTTGTTGTTTCTGCCTTTTCTGACTGTGTTTTTTTTCCAATAAATCACACTTCTGTTATTATTTAAAAAAAATTATAAAATATTGCGAAATTTTTTTTAACCACACTTTTGTTATTGTTTAAAAAAAATATAAAATTTTGGGAAATTTTTTTTTAAGCTGTTCTTATTTAAAAAAATTTCATGATTTTTTTTTTATAAAAATTCATTTTTCTTTTTTTCTGCTTTTTCTGACTACTTTATGTGTTTTTTTTAATAAAAAAATACTGTAATTTTTCGGTTCATTAAATTAAATTAAAATATTTTTTTTTTTTCAATTTTATAAAATTTGTATTACTTTTTCACATACGATTTCTGCGGCTCTGATATATTATTTTCGACAATCCAAACATTTTCTGTATATTTTGCAGTAATTACTAAAACTGTAACAGATAATTTTCCCAAAAAAAAAAACATAACACCAACAATTTATTAAAACAAATACACACTCACAAATAACAACAACCGAAAACACTTTACACTTTCAAAATCATTAAAGCGTAACAGAAAAAAAAATAAAAAAAATATTTTTAATAATAATAACACTGAATGAATGAAAACTAAACAAAACAGCCCAAAAACAAGCACACGTCACAGAAAGCAGATGAGCAAAAAACAACAAACACTTGTGAATGGAGTATTATAACTCAATTTGAAAAAAAAAAGTGTAACTTTTCACAAAACCCATAAAAATTGGCATAACTTCCGTTTCCGACAGACGAAAAGCGGCCGCATCAGCAGCTCATACGAGAATGGATGGGATGGGATTGCTTAAAAAACGCAATTAATCACAAGCCCCCTCCCTCCCAAATAAAACCCACATAACATTTATGATGGAAATCTTATAAATTAAAGATTATGATTATCAGTTGATTTGGCCGGCAGTGATTATTTAATCAATTTCTTTTCTTCTTTCTTGTTGGTGCTTATGTATTTTTCCACTTTTTTGTTTGTTTTTTTTCTCCACTTTTGGGATAAATTCAATTAAGTCACCACAAGTTGTAGATGCCGTCATTAGCATTTTTTGTTTTTTTTGTATTTATCGTTTTTTTTTACTATCATTATTATTACTCTTATGATTATTTTCAATTTACATTTACGTACTTTAACCTTTTGTGTGAAATTTTGAAAGATTTTTGATTTTTGTGGTCGCTACGAACGACAACAAACGCGCGCGTAAAATGCCAACAACAACAACGACAGCAAAAAGAGCCAAACTAGAAAAACCTTTGCGGGTTTACCGAGATTTACTTTTAACTCGACTTTTGTTGTTTGTACTTTTGGCTTGAGCGCTGTTGTTGTTTTTTTTTTTCTTTCCGAAAATGTATACGAAACGGTTGTTAAAAATGAACGTTAAGCGGCGTACGTTCCGTCGGTTTAAACGTGTTTGAGACAACTGAAGCGACACGGTCGACAAATGCCAAAAACAACCAACCGTGCATTCCAACGTACCGGCAATCATAAACACCACCACATGTCGGAGAAGAAAATTAGTTAAAAACATAAAACGAGAAAATCAACACGAAAAGAGCGAACATTTTCTTTGTGCTGGAGAAGTAATGAGCGAGCGAGACAGGGAGAGAGAGCGTGTGTGTGTGAGTGAGGACAAAAGAGACAACGAAAAATAACGACACACAGGCGTTGCAGCCACGCGCACTTATAAATGTCTTACAACATGTTTGATGTTGCACACAGCAGTGGAACCTTTGTAACTCCACTCGTAGAAATTCGTAAAAACAAAAGTTGCAAAATTTGTATCGAAATCGAAAAATATTTACACAAATCTAACATCAGAAAACAATTTTTTTAATTTACATTTTCTTAAATGAAATAGATTTTTTTTATATAAAAAAACATTTTATATAAAACAATTATATAAATTCATACAAAATAAATAATTTTTTTATAGAAAAAAAGAATAATTTTCTTGTATAAAAAAAATAACTTTTTTGAAAAAAAAATCATAAAAACAAAAGTTGTGCGAATATAATTGCAAAATGTTTATCGAAATATATCGAAATCGAAAAATATTTACACAAATCTTAAATCAGAAAACAATTTTTTTAATTTATATTTTCTTAAATTGAATATATTTTTTATGTAAAAAAAACAGTTTATATAAAATAAATAAATTTTTTATATAAAAAATATTTTTTCATACAAAAATAAATAATATTTTATATAAAAAACGAATAATTTTCTTGTAAAAAAAAAAATAACTTTTTAGTAAAAAAAAAATTTGTATACAAAAATATTTTTTTAAAATTTTTTCATACAAAACCAAATAATTTTTTTATATAAAAATAACGTTTTTGTAAAAAAAAATATTTTTTTTAATAAAAAAATAATATTTTTTTTTATAGATTATTATTTTATATTAAAAAATTAAGAAAACGAATTTGATTGAAATTAAATAATTTTTTGTATAAAAATATTTCTTGATATTTTTTCATAAACCATTATTTTTTATATTAAAAAATTAGGAAAAAGATTTTTTTTTAAATTAATTTAAAAATTTCTCTAAACACAAAAAAAAAAATTTTTCAAACACAAAAAGGATTTGTTTAAACAAAAAACCATATTAGTAAACTAAAAACATATTGTTTTAAAAAAAATATTCTTTAAAAAAAAATATTTTTTTAAAACAAAAAAATATTTTTTTATTTTAAAAGTATTCTTTCAAATACCCAAAAGGATACGTTTAAACAAAAAACAATATTTTTAAACTAAAAATATATTTTTTTAAAACAAAACAATATTTTAGTACAATTTAATTTTTTTTTATTTAAAAAAATATTGTTTTAAAATAAATAAAAAAATAAATTTTAAATGTATAAAAACAAATTTTTTTGAAATTTAAAAACATTTTTTGAAAATGAAAAAAAAATATTTGAAAATAGAAAAATAAATTGGAAAAAATCATTTTTAAAATAAGAAATTAACCTATTACAATTAAAGAGAAATTCTTTAAAATTATATAAGAAAATGTTTAAATTGAAAAATTATTTTTAGAAAAAAAAAAGAATTGTTCAAATAAAAAGAGTTTTTTAAATAAAATAAGAAACTTTTTCAACAGAAAAAATATTTTTAGAATAAAAGAATACTTGAAATTAAAAAAGAACTTTTTAAAATATTATTTTTTTAATTAAGAAAATATTTTTTTTTTAAATAAAATAAGAAACTTTTTCATTGGAAAAAATATTTCTAGATAGAATAAATGAATTTTTAAAATAAAAAGAGTTTTTTAAAATATAGTTTTTTTAATTAAGAAAATATTTTTTGAAAAAAAAAAAAAAAAATTTAAATAGAAAAAAATAGAATAATTTTTATAAATAAAATAAGAAACTTTTTAAGAAATAAAATAATAAAAGAATATTTGAAATAAACAGATTTTTTTAAAATATTATTTTTTTAATTAAGAAAATATTTTTTTAATAAAAGAAAAGAAACTTTAAAGAAATGTCAGATACTGTCGGATAAATTTCCACATTAATAGCGACCTAGCGGGTCTAAACAAAAATTCACTAGATTTTTTGGGAAAACCCCTAGACTGCATACATACGGAATGATATCAAAAAAATATCAGACTTAAAGATATTTATGGCATACTTTTAGGCCACATATAACACATAACTTTTGTATTTAACTTTTGTATCGAAATAAAACACTTTCCTCAGCCTGAAAATAGTGTGACATCTGTAACCTTTTGAATTAAAAAACCGTTGCCTCCCTGAGGTAGGCAACAATTAAGCACAACCCAGTATCCCAGCTGAGTATACTACTTATGTTCAAGAGCAAATGGATTGTAGTCAACATTTACAGCATAATTTTAGGGGAGGGAAGGCCTTAAGAAGAAGGCCCTCTCAAGCAATTAACGACGATTTCTCTTCTTAGCGAAGTTCGTCTTTGCCAGCAAACTTGAATGGAAAACCGAACAATACATCAACTCTACATATTTTCCCATAATTATTGAGACTCTGACTAACTATTAAAAGGAGGCGAAGAAACAAAAGCAACAACACACAATGAAACTCGACTCACACGCGTAAATGCTTAATTACAGTCGATGGCAAAGAATATCTTCCAGCCATGTTTGTTGGCTGTTCTACCTCTTCTTCGTCATTAGCCACATTGCAGTCGACGGTGTTGCTTTTGAGAGGGGGGAGGGGGTGGGGTTTCCCCCGCTCTCCATTTTGGCCTTAAAGTGGTGGTGCTGGGAAAAATGCACTCAAGTGTTGCAACGACAATGAACGTCAACGAAGATGCAACGCGTCGTACGGGGACAGACGAGTGAGACCTTTAACAGCCAAAGAAATTTGTTAAAATTAAACGACGTTTTTTTCCGAAAGTGTTTAACGAAATGTGTTCTTTAAACTAAACACACACACAAAAAAAGCAAAAATAATAGTGAGAACCATTTGAGATCCCAGAACATGTTTTCTTCAATGAAATTATTTTGTGTGAAATTATTTCGTTCATTTGTTTTTCTTCAAAGTTTTTTGTTGGGTTTGGGAAATTCTTTCAAAGATTCTAGTCACGTTTCAAGCGGAGTTTTGCTTTTGTTTTTCTTTTTTTTTATTGTTGGCATTGCTAAGAAATTGTTCAGTTTAATTTGTTGTTGTGTTGGCACAGAGTGCGCCGGCACCATCATGTCCTTTATCTGGGTGTGTTCTCACGTGAAAATGTGCAGAGTGGTCTTTTTTGGCAACGACTTTTTTTTTGTGTCTGACTGAAGTTCTATTTAAACTTGCAGTTGCGTTTATAATTTAGAGTTTTTGTTTGAAACTCAGTCTTATATTCTTGTATTGTTTAACGCTGTTTTGTGGTACTCATGACTCTTGTCAAAATATGTGACAGATTTATATGTGTGTGGTCGTTTAAATGTTCCAAATTGGTGGTATTTTGAATTTCTGAACTGATTTAACACAATTACACATTCTTGATTCCGATGATAATGGCTTTAGCGGAGGATACAAGCCTCGTAATATTTGCCGTAGAAACAATTTATTGGATTTTCTGTTGACGCGCTATTTGAGAGGGCTTTAGTACCACATAATATCATCGGACTTTTTTAGTGACTAATTTTCATTGACTTTTCATGTTAACAGCTTTTAGTAGACGGAATTTTTTTTTCAAATAGAAAAAAAAAAACGCTGGCGGTTTAAATATCAATAGAAAATGAAAAAACTTAAAAGCTTTTTTAATGTAAAAGCTTAAACCTTTTTTTAAATGTAAAAGCTTTAAACTTTTTAACGTAAAATATTAAAAGGTTTTTAATGTAAAAGTTTAAATTTGCGTTTAATGTAAAATATCTACTAGTCATGCTGTTAAATGTAAATGCTTAAAAGCTGTTTAATGTAAAAGCTTTAAAGCTGCTTAATGGAAAAGCTTAAACGATTTTTAATGTAATGTAAAAGCACTTTTTAATGTAAAATATTAAAATGTGTTCAATGTAAAAGCTTAAATTGGTTTTTAATGTAAAAGCTTAAAAGCTGTTTAATGTAAAAGCTTCAAAGCTGCTTAATGTAAAAGCTTAAACGATTGTAATAGCCTTTTCATGTAAAAGCTTCAAAGCTGTTTAATATAAAAGCTAAAAAGTTGTTTAATGTAAAAGCTTTACACTTTTTAATGTAAAATATTAAAATGTGTTCAATGGAAAAGCTTAAATTTGTTTTTAATGTAAAAGCTGAAAAGCTGTTTAATGTAAAAAAAAACTTTAAAGCTGCTTAATGTAAAAGCTTAAACGATTGTAATAGCCTTTTAGGTTAAAAGCTTTTTTATGTAAAAGCTTAAACACTTTTAAATATAAAAGCTTACACGCTTTTTAATGTGAAAGCTTCAAAGTTTTTTAATGTAAAAGCTTAAAAGCTTTTATACTGTACAATGTCATGGACAAAAAACATTTGACAACCTTTCTTTTTTCAAATCACAGTCTGAATGAATTACAGCAAAAGCTCCAAAATAGAGCAAAAGCTCTAAAATGATTACACATATTAGAAAAATTTTATTTATTCATCTTAATAGATTTTTACCGCATAGCCTTCCTTTGACTTAAAAGCTTTGTTGAACTGTAATTCGTAAACAGAAAAAAGCTTTTAGCTAAAAATAAAACTTAGATATTACTAAACGAATTAAAGACAATGCTCTGAATAAGATCAACCATATGGTATATGGACAATTTCTTTGTCTCAAAGCGCCAGAAAAACGTTTAACTAAAAAATCTAAAAGTTTTTCTGGTGCTTGGCTTCGCTTAATTGAAAATATTCAATGAGTGGAAAAAATAGATTGTCTGCCGACGTTCGATCTATAGTTTGAAAACACATTAAATGACTCATTTTATGGATTCTATATGACTTTTTGTAACATAAATTTCATATTTCGCAAAGTGTGTGAAATCACTTGAACATTTCTGCTTCAATGCCGTCTACAATTCCCTCTAAAACCAACTGAAGTCCCACAATTCTAAGCTGCCGACTCCTAGACTCTACAAAATCATTCCAGCCATTCTCTTGGGCTAGATCAGGTCATGCCAAGCATGTACGAGATCAGTTTTCACATTGAAATTCTAGACTCAAGTCAAGTTTCTGAGATGTGTGTGTTTGTGCGTGCGTGTGTGTGTTGCCACATTTACGGTCTCAGCCTTATCGCGAGTGAAACGATTACATCGTAAGCAATAACAACAACAAAAAACCGCAAAAATTGTAGCAGAATGTGGTGGTGACACGACACGACCGGCAACACAAAATCCATCCAAGGAAACCTTTAAAATGTGCAACAGCGGCCACAAACTCGTTTCCGTCGTCGTCGTCTGATGCATTCAACAGTTGCCCTCGTCACATTTGGTGGGTTCGCTGGCTGCGTTTTTTTCTCTCTCCAGCTCTCAACTGTTTCAGGCAAAAACTGCATGTGAGAATTTTGAACATGATAATTTTTCGAAAGCTCTCGGGCGACGGAAGGGGGGAAGGCATGAAATACAAAATAGTTACAGAAAAAGCCTTACCACGTTAAGGCTTGATGGAGGGATACAACAAAAACCAACTCCGTTTGTATGTAAGCCACATTCCAAAACCATGACGCTGTGACGCATGCGCATGCGCACCACCAACACAACTACGGATGGATGGATGGATGACTTACCCAACCAACCACTACAACAACAGGGCAAGCCAAGACGAGCCACAAAGAACTAAAGCCATCCATTGAGTCAACACATGGAGAAATAAAAGATGGCTTTCTGAGCTGGTGACGATGACGATGACGACGTTCATATTCATCATGAAGTTCTTGTTTTTTTTTTTTTTTTTTTTAAACCGCAAACCAAGAAGTTTTGGTTTTGTATGTTAAGAGGTTTGTTCTTCTGTAACCGGTTTTAAATTTAAACATAACTTTTTCTTCTTCTTCCTCATCTTCATCGTCTATAAAGAAATTTCTGCTTAAGACAATTGTGTTTTGTGGTTGTTCCCCCTGCCAAGGCGATAAGGACAGACGGACTACGAAATAGTTTTAATGTTTCTGCTCCAAATTCTTTGGTGACCAACTACGAGAAGAAGAAAAAAGTAAAATTTTATTTCGCTTTTGCAAAATCATCTGCAGATAACATCGAAAAGGCACATCCGTTTGTTATGCTTCTGAAATGAATTCGGTTAAACGTATTGGCCCAAATAGTCAGAGCCAGAGAACAATTAACCACACATAAAATCCACTACTAATCAAGTACAATTAATCGGCTTGGAATGCCGCATAAATTCGGGTAGAATTTGCTCTAAGTACACAAAAAGTAATTAAAATACCCTGTAATTAGGGAAAGCCATGAGAAACTTGGGTGGTTGGCAGTGAGTTGGTTTAGGGGTAACTACAAAGAGGGCTGTATAGTAAAGCAAGGAAATTCCCCTATATGCCTCATTTGGTTTTCCAGAAGGCTTTGACTATACAAATTTGGTTGGCCAACGCGGGAACCGACACTGTCTTAAAAACAATGCCGATATCCTCCCCGAATGCAGGACTGATGTCCCTGTCATCCAGGAAAGACAATGGAATGGTCAAAATCAAAAACTGCAATGTCTGGTATGTTGATTTGGTGTGAGGAAGTGGATACTCCATCATTTTCGCTGTACATCAGCGGACACCTAAGGGACTGAGAATTTTGTCCGCATATGAGAACAAAAGTGTCCGTTTAAGAGAGGTGTCAGCAAAGAGAGAATACAATGTACAGCGAAAATGATTTGTAGTCAATTAAAAGCTTTAACTAGCCTAAAAGTCAAGTGGACGCAAAAAAAAGCTTTTAATAACTCAAAAGCTAAATCCACAAAAACAAATTTAAGTCTGTATCATATGAAAAGCATTTTATTAAAGCTTAAGTAAAGCTTTTAATTAAAGCTTATGTAAAGCTTTTAATTAAAGCTTATGTAAAGCTTTTAATTAAAGCTTATGTAAAGCTTTTAATTAAAGCTTATGTAAAGCTGCTAAATAAAGCTTATGTAAAGCTTTTAATTAAAGCTTATGTAAAGCTGTTAAACAAAGCTTATGTAAAGCTGTTAATTAAACCTTATGTAAAGCTTTTCATTACTAAAAAGCGTATAACAAGAACTTTTAATTACCGAAAAGCTTATAATAAGAAGCTTTTAATTGTTGAAAAGCTAATAAGAAGTTTTCAATTATTGAAAAAGCTTATACGAAGCTTTTAATTATTGAAAAGCTTATAAGAATCTTTTAATTATTGAAAAACGTATACGAAGCTTTTAATGATTGAAAAGCTTATAAGAATCTTTTAATTATTGAAAAAGCTTATAAGAAGCTTTTAATTGTTGAAAAGAAGCTTTTAATTAATTGTTGAAAAGGTAATAAGAAGTGTTTAAGTATTGAAAAACGTAAACGAAGATTTTAATGATTGAAAAGCTTATAAGAAATTTTAATTATTGAAAAGCTCATAAGAAGCTTTTAATTATTGAAAAAGCTTATAAGAAACTTGTAATTATTGAAAAAGCTTATAAGAAGCTTTTAATTATTGAAAATAAGCTTTTAATTAATTGTTGAAAAGGTAATAAGAAGTGTTTAAGTATCGAAAAACGTATACGAAGCTTTTAATTAATTATTGGAAAGCTTATACGAATATGTTAATGGTTGAAAAGCTTAGAAGAATCTTTTAATTATTGAAAAACTTACAAGAAGCTTTCAATTATTGAAAAGAAGCTTTTAATTAATGAAAAGATTACAACAGTAAGCTTTTTATCAATGAGTAGATTATAAAAATAAGCTTTTAGTTAATGAAAAGATTATAGCAATAATCTTGAAACGATTCTAATTCTACAAAAGCTTATAACTGTAATATAGCCCAAGCCACTTCAAAACGAATACAGCCTTGCGCTTGTTTTTTTTTTGTGCAAAAGCTTCAGACACTATCAGCCTTTCCACAAAAGAAAACACTTACAAAAATGATTCGTAATTATGTTCCCTTTTTGATGGGAATTCATCTACTTTCTTATGAAAATGAAATGATAATGAGTTTTATTTCCGAACGATGTGTTTTTTAGTAACGAAAAACGGAGAAAAGCTTTCTTTGCCGCCACAGCGTCGAAGATAGAATAGGTTGTAATTGATTTTCTGTAATATTTAAGGGATTAAATAAAATGTTTATGATACTGTATGTGTTATGACTTGGGAAGTGATTCTAACTTAATAATGGTTAATAATTTCCTTCACTTATCACACGGCACCTTTGACCGTGTGAAAGAAATAGTACGCGATGAGGGATGAGAGGATAGTTTAAGCATAACAATAACACACAAAAAAAAAAGATTTGTGGGTTATTAAATGAAGGCGCCTCCCCGAGCCAGTAAGTTAATCTTTCACCAGACACAGGGTGGTTATGGTCTGTTACAGTGTTCTGTCCCAGATAAACCCAGTGTGCCATAGATTTAAATAAATATAAATGTGTATTTACAAAACCCAAAGAAAATTATGATTATGTACAAAAGTCAATAGTTTGGTTATTAGCATTTACACCCAGTCTAAACACCAAAGCATAAATTGGTAACACAAATTTAAAGAAATATTCAATTCTTCTTACTGTCTCATTGATCCCCAGCGACGGTTGGCTAAACTGTCCGGGTTTCTGTGAAAAGAAATTGGCAATAAAGAGAAAAATGAATAAATAAGAAAACAAAACAAAAAGAAACATAGTTTTAATTAAGATATCATCAATAGAGGGCGGGACTGAGCAATTTGTTTACAATTTAAAGAGCATACAAATAAAAATAATTGCTGATGTAAAAGAAAGACTCTTAAACTCAAACGTTGGTACTCTTGCTAACAAATAAAGAGCAAATTAACAAATAAGAGAAATAAAGAGAAGCTATGAATGAGGAAGGAAAGCGTTCTCTTAAGTATACCGTAAGAACAACGAACACAACCATGTGGTTGGCGCTGAACGAATTTCTCGTACATCTGTCAAGCTAGAGCCACGATGTCGAACCACAATGTTCCCAAGCTTCCTAAGACCCAATAAATGAGATCGTAGACCCAATAAATGAGATCGTGTATTCAAAATACGCTGTAATGACGTTTGTGGAATGCCCAATTCCAAAGAACGACGAAGAATGGACAAACCTCGGTTTTCTTCCAGCAATATTCTCCGTTGTTCTTGAGCTACGTGCACGGGTTTTATTCTTCACATCACTAACTTGTCCCAACAGCTCGAAACTTTCTCCACCAATTTCTGTATTGCGGTCCGACAAGATGCTTCAGGACGACCCAAAAATGCTGTAGTTTTGCGAACTGTGGCTGCAAGATTTTCATCATTTTTGTAGTGAATTTTAATAATTTCAGTGCGTTGTTGAAGCGTGTATCGTTCCATTTTTAGTAGTGGCGTAGTAATGTCAAATGTCAAAGAAAAGCTTGAAAAGTGACAGCTACCGAAATACCGGGTGATTCAAAATAACACCACTTGTTGGAAACCCCTTTAGATCTAACATGCGTCCCCATTTATTTATCCACAAGTCTGCGTTAAGTTCCCTTTACGGTATAGCACATGTCATCCGATTTAAGAGTTATTAAAAGCAAGAGAGAGACAGAGAGTGATAAGAGAGCTAACGTGTGCTGCAAAATATAAATACACTGAGTAAGAGCAGCACTTGACCACTTGTTCTCTCTGTTTTGGAGCACCGACATCAAACAAAACAAAAACAATTCGCTGCCACTGTTTGACGCGGCGCAAACACAAATAACTGAATTGTTGTGTATGGACGCTGTCGTTGGCGGTGAGGCCGTCAGTGTGTGACTGACTGACTCATGCCGTACATGGACTGGATACATTTATTTGTACTCGTTTTTATTTTGTACGGTTTTACCAGCCACAATACTCCGTCAGGGTAGTTGGGTCAAGCGACTTTTGTTGATTTTCTCGCTTTTGCGGCTGCAACTGAAATAGACGTCAAAACGACAGCAGTCGCGGCCACAACAACGCCAAGCACAGATTCCGATTCAGCGTAAAAATGGCAAACCGGTTTACAATGGCAGTCAGTACGTACACCAGCGTCGAGCACAGCGCCAAATTGAAAACAAAACAAAAAGTGCATACAACACAAAACAGAAAGCAAAACACGAACAAAAAAAACCGAAATTGAAATTCATATGAAAACAAAAGATGGTAATAAAACAGACGATACGTGTGAGTGTAAACCAAATGTTGGAACGATGGGGGGGGGGAGGACATGTGAGCATGTGAGGGGGCTGATGAAACCGGTAACAAAAATAAAGCAGAAAAAAAACGCTAAATAATAGACAACGACAACAACTGCGGATGGGACGCAACGGAACATTACGTCAAGAGACAATGAATGACAAATGTACGTACGTACGTACGTCGAAGTCTAGAGACTATGCAAACAACAAAAACTCCCCCATGCCGCCCAACAACTCTATAATTTAGCATTAAATGATACGAGTATTAAACAATTGAGCAGTTAACAGAAACTTAATAATTCTTAGAATGCTAGTAATGCCAGCAGCACTTACTTGGTGGGCGTACGTCTCAGACTCATGCGTGCCCAATTATCGCGTGGTATGAAATTCAAGTCATCATCGCTGAAAGTAAAATGAAACAAAAAGAAAAAAAAACAAATTAACGAAAACTCAATTAAAATCGATTTGCTAAAAGAAAAGCTGAAATTTTTTGCTAAGCAGCGATACACATGAAACTGTGACGCAACATAAAGCATGTAGCGTCTGTCCGGCCAAGCCCACACACTACCATACAACACATATGTACGTAGTTTGAATTGTTGCCATTTGTTAAGGAGCTTAGCAATTTTCATTTACACCTCATTTGTTTTGACTCATTAAAAACTAATTATTGACCACGACGTTTTGTATCGAACTGAAGGCATGTGTCAGCCAACACATGGCCGACCTGAAAGATATTAATAATGAATACCTATCAAATGCTAAAAATAGAGCAACGGCATGAGTGACGCCTCATGGCGGTACTATGTCGCAGTGGCAGGGAAGGAATGCAAATGTGAATAGTTCTGACGTTTCGACGGGCATATTTTCGGAGGTTTGCAACGAGGTAATTCAAACAAGAAGGGTTTTTAATTGTAACCTAGTCCTATTAAGTATATGGTAGACTATATATAGACGGTGTATTTTGGCACCTGTTAGAATAAATATGGGTCACGGCGATATTAAGGAAATTGACCCACCAAAATGTACTTAGAATATTTCAAAAGAAGTGTCCTTAAATGAAAAAGTCATTCGATTTTGACAGGAGACACAGTCTGGATTAAAAACGAAAATAACTTTTGCCCAAGGAAAAGTAAAGTAAATCCCAGAATAATCATTAATCTCAAGAAAGAAAAAAAAAAGAATATTCTTTTCTTCGGGAAAAGACGAAAATTTCCTGAGGGAGAATTAGAATATTTTCTGAGGGCAAATACGAATATTTTCTGAGAGAAAATACGAATATTTTCTGAGGGAAAAGAAGAATCTTTTCTGAGGGAAAAGAAGAATCTTTTCTGAGGGAAAAGAAGAATATTTTCTGATGGAAAAGAAGAATATTTTCTGATGGAAAAGAAGAATCTTTTCTGAGGGAAAAGAAGAATCTTTTCTGAGGGAAAAGAAGAATCTTTTCTGAGAGAAAAGAAGGAAAAGGAGAATCTTTTCTGAGGGAAAAGAAGAATCTTTTCTGAGGAAAAGAAGAATCGTTTCTATAAGAAAAGAAAAAAGAAGAATCTTTTTTTTTTGGGAAAGATAACAATCTATTATGAGACAAAAGGAGTCTTTTCTGAGGGAAAATATCGTTGATGGACGAATCGTATGGAAATAGAAATGTCATCTCAGGGGGAATTTATTTTTTACCAGGATGGACGAATCGTATGGAAATAGAAATGTCATCTCAGGGGGAATTTATTTTTTACCAGGAAAACAGCTAGTTTTAGTAAAAAACAAGTGGACAAATAGTAAGTTCGGCCGGGCCGAATCTTATATACCCTCCATCATGGATTCGTTGCATTTCGATACCCATATGTCCATGTTTGTAAGGGGCCGGTTTTTGGGCCGCTCGTGACCCGATAGTCCCAGGAACCCGATCACAAATTTTATCCAAATCATGAAAATAAATGCATATTTGGGTTCGCGAGAAAATTTCGTTGCATTTCGATACCCATATGTCCATGTTTGTCAAGGGACGGTTTTTGGGCCGCTGGTGACCCGATAGTCCCAGAAACCGGATCAAAAAATTTAGGCAAATCATGAAAATAAAGGCATATTTGGGTTCGTGAGTAAATTTCGTTGCACTTCGATACCCATATGCGCATGTTTATCATGGGCCCTAAGGGTCCACGGAACCCATGAGCACGCCCATTTTTGGGATTTTTTTCCCCATCTATAAATTATATAAACTTAGAACAATTTTACCAAAAAAAATCAGATGTAGTGAAAAAAAATATTTGAAAAATTTGATTATGGCCGGGATATATTTAGTCCCGTAAAGGGGAACTTTTTCCCCTTTGGTCCGATATTGCCCATTCTCGAAGCTTATGGGCAAAAAACAGCTTCCTACAAAATTTCAGCTTCTTAGCGTTGGTTGTTCGCACTCTATCGTGATTTCAACAGACAACAGACGGACATCGCTAGAATGTCTTAGAATGTTACTGTTCTGTTCCTTCATGAAATGTTAAGGGAAATAAGTAAGTAAAAAAACTGAAAAAGGTTTCCCAAAAAACATTTGTTGAAAAAAAATTGCTAAATCGAGTGTCTAGAAAGAGAATGAGTTGTTTCCCCCAGGAAAAAACGCAATTTATTCAAGCGGCTGTTAGCTAGGATCCCAAGGCAAGGAAGACTCTGCTTACTTTTTGGAAACACGAACTACGAGTTTTACCAACTCTTCATTAATTATTATTAACTTATCGCCCCAAAAAAAATATGCAATACTCACTGTTGCGGTGTCGATGAGTTGCCATGCGGTGCCAGATCCAATTCCACGCCAGAGCTGCCATTTAAGTTGCCATTGCCATCGGCAGTGGACAAGCCATGATCGACATGATCTTCGTGATGGGTCGAGTGCGACAAATGTATGCTGCCCAATTCATTTTCACCATAACCCTCAAACGATTCACCATCCGATAGAGATGAACACTGTGATTTGCCGGGATCTGTGCTGGAGGGCGGACTGGAGGGCACCGAACTATTTTCCGCGGAATCCGTGGTGGCAAAGAGATAATTGTTGTTGGGAGCAGTGGCCGCATTCGGGTTGGACTTTATACCAGGCATGGGAGCCATAATGCAGTTAATGTGGGTGTTGACTATCGAATGCTGAAAAATGCAGAGAAATTTAAAGAATTAAATAAAATCATAGAGGTGTAGTTAATAAGGCAAGATAGTGTTTATGTTGATTGTATGAATAGTCAAGTGAACTGGTATTGGTATTATAATTAACCCAATTTCCTAAATATATAACGAGCACATTTGAAATAATTTCAATCCTTGACATAAAAACCTCAATGAAGCCCCTCATACTTCCAGCGCCCAGTACGGGGACAGCAACTGACGAGTAAGAGCAGAAAAAAGTCATTAGTTACATCGACCAACAACCTTACTTGCTCCCTACGTCGGGCGATGACAAGGCAGACAGACGTTCCGACTCACACACACACACTGTAACCCAAATAGTTTGACATACAAAATTATTGTCAGCTACAAATCAATAGATATTACAGATATCCCCCCCCCCCCCCCTCCCCCCATACATGTGTTTTTATTGCGGTTCGATATGTAAATTTTCTTTCTTATATTTCTCTTTGGTTGCCGGGTATTAGTTTTCATGTCTGTGATGATTCAAGAAAAGAAAAAAAGAAAAACTCTGTTTTTCGTACATGTATTCAAATTACCGACAGAGCTCATGTTAAATTTCCTGTACGCCAAGGCAGGCAGGCAGCCAGGCCGGCAGTCAGTCAGGCGACCTGTTGATTTGCCATTCAATCCAAATACACAAAAACACAATGTTGGCATTCAGGTAAGCAAGAAAAATCAACAACAAACGATTACATTTGAAAGTACTAGACACGCCATATTTCATCAACAGACAAAAAAAACGGGCGGCAGGGGAGAAGAGCAACATCAGCAGCAGCGGTGGCAGTTTAATATGAAAGGAAATGAATTACATTTATTTGGACACGAAAACATTTATGACTACAATGGAAATTAGTTGTACCAACCAAAAAAAAAAAAAAACCAAGAAGAAAGAGTGAACATTTTCGAAATATTGAACGAGTTATGATTGAAGGTGGAGATTTACTGGAGATATACATGGAAGTCCCCATACAATTTATTGAATTTAAAGAAATAAACACAAATCCCTTATTCGATGGTTTATTCGCAGCAGCTGACATTGCCAGTATTTATGGAAAACAATTACATTCATGTGGCTGCCTCGGCTGGCTTCGCCTGATGTGATTGGTCCCAATTCTCCAAGATCTGGGTAAAGATTTACTCTATTTTCCTCGGAGCCTGATGAGTCAATGAAGCCACTTCTACAAAATGTCCACCAAACTGTCACTCTCTGCGGATGTGATGGGTTTTTCCAATCCCCACATAGGGCAGTTTTACTTGTTAACAGAATACGCAATTGTCTGGTATGGTTAGAAAAATGGTTGGTGCAACTATTTTGCTAGGATTGTTGTGGTTTTCAGTGATTATTGCCTTTCCTTGCAACAGAAGGAAAAGAGAATTAGAAATTTTCAGATTTTTTTTTTTAAATGGTTGATGCAACTATTTTACTAGGATTGTTTGGGCATTCAGTGAGTTTTGCCTTTCCTTGCAACAGAAGGTAGATGGTCAAATTATTATTCTTTGGAGAAAAAAAAAGTTAAAAAATGGTTGCTGCAACTATTTTACTCAGATTGTTGTGGTTTTCAGTGATTTTTGACTTTCCTTGCAACACAGGTAAAGAGAATTAGTGTGTTCAGAAAAAAAAAAATTTAAATGGTTGATGCAACTATTTTGCTAGGATTGTTTGGGCATTCAGTGATTATTGCCTTTCCTTGAAACAGAAGGTAGATTCGAATTATTATTCTTTGGAGAAAAAAAAATAAAAAATGGTTGATGCAACTATTTTGCTAGGATTGTATTGGTATTCAGAGTTTATTTAGTTTCCTTGCAACAGAAGGTTGAAGGTAGAATTAGTATTCACTGGAGAAGAAAAATTGTAAAAATGGCTGATGCAACTATTTTGGTAGAATTGTTTGGGCGTTCAGTGAGTTTTGCCTTTCCTTGCAACAGAAGGTAGATGGTCGAATTATTATTCTTTGGAGAAAAAAAAAAGTAATAAATGGTTGATGCAACTATTTTGCTAGGTTTGTATTGGTATTCAGAGATTATTGCGTTTCCTTGCAATAAAAGGTAGATGGTCGAATTATTATTCTTTGGAGAAAAAAAAATACAAAAATGGTTGATGCAACTATTTTGCTGGGATTCTATTGGTATTCAGAGATTATTGAGTTTCCTTACAACAGAAGGTTAAGGAAATTAGTATTTTTAGATTTGTATTTTCTGGAATTTTTTTTTTTAAAAATGGTCAATGCAACTATTCTGCTGTTATTGTTGATCGGTATTTTGAAAATTCATCGGTGCCAAGAAAATTATAAGATAAATCCAACACAAAAACATTTTTTATTGTCTTCAAAAAAAAAATGGTTGATGCAGCTGCTATTGTCACCTAAATATTTGTTTAAATAAAATAATTATTTGTAAGACTTATTCTGGGCATAGAAAAATGGTTGATGCAACTATGTTGGGTATTCTTGTGGGGTATTTTGGCCAAAAAAAATAATGGTTGATGCACTAAATATTGCTAGTTAAATATTTTTGAAAAGAAAGTCTTATTCCTTGATCGCAGAATAATCAGTTTCTGTCATAGATAGAAAAAATGGTTAATAAAGTTGTTGCATCAACCATTTTTCCGTTGTTTCACTAGTGTGGTTTTTATTACTTAGACATTTTTCGGTTTCACGCAACACAATTTAGTCAGAACACGTATTTTCACACCTAGGTAAATAGAAACAAATGGTTGATGCAACTATTTTGCTGGTATTATTGTGGGGTATTTTGGGGGAAAAAAAAAAGATTCATATTTTTGGAAATGAAAGAATTATTTTTAAGCCCAGAATAAGTATTTTCTGTCAGATATAGAAAAATGGTAGATGCAACTATTTTGCTGATTTTTGCTGTGGGGTATTTTGGCCGGCAATATTTTAAAATGGTTCCAATGCAACAAAAAAAAACCTACAGCTGGCAAAAAAAAATGGTTGATGCAAAAAATGGTATTGCCGGTATTAAATGATATGTTTTCAGTTATCTATCGCCGTTACGGTTGACAGACTTAAAATGTAGTCAGAATACGTATTTTCCGACAAAGATAGACAAAAAAATGGCTGAGACAACTATTTTGCTAGGGAATGCATATCCTTTGGCAGATATAGCAAAATGGTTGATGCAACTATATTTAGTCACTAGTAAGTTGTAATACGCCTATGGCGCCCGTTAATTTGCTTGAGAAAGTATTTGTTACTTAATTTGTTAATGAGAAAACTATTTTGTAAAAAAAATTTCGAAAAAAAAAATTAGTGAAAACAAATTTTTGTTGAAAAAAAAATTTTTGTTGAAAAAAAAAATTTTTGTTGAAAAAAAAAGTTTGTTGAAAAAAAAAATTTTTGTTGAAAAAAACAAACTTTTTGTGGAAAAAAAAAATTTGTTGAAAAAAAAAATTTGTTGAAAAAAAAAAATTAGGAAAAAAAAAAATTTTTGTAAAAAAAAAAATTTGTAAAAAAAAAAATTTTGTAAAAAAAAAATTTGGTAAAAAAAAAATTGGGGAAAACACAATTTCTGTACAAAAAAAAAATATTATTTTTTTTATTATTATTTTTTATAGAATTATTATAGAATGCCTATTTAAATTCCTACGTACTGCGTGATAGAGTCAGT
Organism: Hydrotaea cyrtoneurina; assembly: GCA_958296145.1. Classification (NCBI taxonomy): domain Eukaryota; kingdom Metazoa; phylum Arthropoda; class Insecta; order Diptera; family Muscidae; genus Hydrotaea; species Hydrotaea cyrtoneurina. The sequence continues at coordinate 76,500,436 of OY282515.1, forward strand.
GAATCAGTGAATCAGTGAATCAGTGAATCAGGGAATCAGTGTATCAGTGTATCAGTGAATCAGTGTCGAGGGTAAATATATATTAAGATTTGTCACTGTTGAATGCAACAACAATATAGGCAGAATTTAAATTTTGCTTAATTTCGATGCTAATCTCATAGTTAAATTCTTTCAATACCTCGACTCTGTAACGAACGACCTCCAGTCTGATGCAATTGTTCCATTTGTCTTGTCCTAGTTCATCTTCGCAGATTTATTTTAAATTTCTGAGCTCATTACAAAATTGGTTAGTCCAAGAGGAAAATGATACGAAACAGAGGTTAAAAATTTGCAAAAAAAAAAAAAAAATAATAATAATTTGCGGTCTCTTATCATCCACAGCAATCTTGAGATCTTCAGCCAATTGTAGGAAAATGCTGGATAGAAAAATGGGAGAAAGGGACAAACTTTTGAAGTGTGCTATTGAGGGGTGGAGACGAGGAGGTTCTTTCACTGCCCCTGCACTGCAACTGCCGGCCACCACTGTGTCACCGCTGGGTTTTCTAGGCAGTTACAGTCATATTTGCTTCCTTCTCTTACAGAGAATATAAGCACACTTATCATAGAAAAATATTCTCCGGAGAGAAAATGAATATTCTCATTTCCTAATGATTTCCTTTTAATTTTTTTCACCACGTGTCACTTTCAATTACCGCTCGGCCATTTCGCCCATCATGTTGAGGGCGTAAACACCAATCACCAATTTCCTACAATTTCTTTGTATGTGGGGAAGAGCAATAACAACAACGCCAACATTCAAATCGTGCATTTCATAATAATTATTCAATATTCATTTCCATATTCAATATTATTATGATTGATTAATATGCATTGTAAGTTCCAAAAAAAACCAGAAAAACACACACACATTTCAATTGCTTAATGAAGTTGGCGCTGGCTTGCCCGGGGTGGGGTGGGGTGGGGTGGGGCGTAGGTTATGCAAGTTCGATCGGCTGTCTTTGTTAATGGCTTTTCTCCATTCGAGCATATTTCTACCTTTCCCATGGGCGGTGATTATGGAACGCCAGGCCAACATAAGAAACCAACATGTGGTGATTATTGTGTTGTTTTTTCTCCATTACTTCTTTGTTTTTTTTTTTTTTTAAAGAAAACATTAACCTCTTGAAAGACAAAGGGAGTGGAAAAGAATTTTCGAATATAATGGAAAATATTCTTACAGACATTCTTTTTTTTTTTTTGGTGAAAATACTTCAGTGTTTGCCAAAACTAACACCATCGCTTATTACACAACGCTTGTTATCGGAAGATGTGATCTTCAGGCAGCCCTGATGGTGATCAATTTTTCCAGGGGTTTTCTGCTTTTCTTTTGAAAAGGCGTTAACAAACATTTACGGTTATGAATGTGTGCTTAGTTAATGGGGTGGATTTCTACAACTTGTGTACATCCCTTAAATCATTATCTCTGCCAACTACCTGCTGCCGTTTGGCTGTGTGGCCTTTCCCAGATGATCTATTGTTTGTAGGCCCTCTTGATAACACATGTCTGCGATATCGCAGGTCTACAAGATTTGTGTCTGCTATTGATGAAAAATCACAGGGCATTTTGTGACAAGTGGCCCCTCTTAGAACTCAAGGGACTGAGTGGCAAAGCATGCGGTGTTTTGAAGAGAAATCTTGGGAAAAATATTAAATTTCAATTGATTACAATTTTGCACTACAAATAATGTTATCGTATGCCTGGAATGACAATGATATCTCTGAAGAATTATGAGGATGTGGTTCATGGAAGAAAAAAGAAAAAAACCATGGTCTTGTCTTAGTAGGACCGGATTGTATTGCAATTTGGAAGAGAGCCGTTTGTTGACTCAGAAATTTACTGATTTTCTTCATTTAGGTTTTTTTTTTGTCAAAGAAAAAATTCTAGGAAAAACTCTGGGAATACATTTTCCATTAACTGGAAATGGTAAAATTACCATCATAATTTCCATAAACAGAAATTCATGTATTCTCAGGGAAAGACTGATCTTTGCCATACAAAATCAAGTAGACAATTTGTCATTAAGATCATCATTAATATTGGCCGAAGATTGAGTCCTTAAATAAATCTGCAACATTGTCTTTATTTCAAAATAAAGAGGGTTAATGGGGTTAAGGGTTAATGGATGTTGTCGTAGTGATGCATTTTCATTTGCTTACACACAAAACATTCATATAATTTTTAGGATACGTTTTCCAACCCTTACAGCTCCATGTCCTTGTAGGGTTTCCAAATTTCCAACAAAAAAAATCTTGTTTCAAAATAATAAAAAAACTAAATACAAAAACAATTTTAAAAATTTAAATATAAAAAAAAACTAAATACAAAAACAATTTTAAAAATTTAAAAAAAAAATTGTTTGATTCAAAATAAAGAAATACAAAAACAATTTTCCAAATTTAAATAAAATATGTTCTTTTAAAATAAAGAAAAACATAAATAGAAAGAAAACTTTTCCAAATTTCAATAATATTTCTTGTTTCAAAATAAAGAAAAAATAACTAAAAGGGTCCGCCATCTAACGTTTTTTTTTCAACTAGTGCTTATTGCGTTTTCGTTATTTTCGTTTACAAAAATTTAAGATAAGGATATGGGCAACATTTGGTTTCAACAGGACGGCGCTACACCAAATACCAAAACAATTTTAAAAATTTAAAAAAAAAATTGTTTGATTCAAAATAAAGAAATACTAAATACAAAAACAATTTTCCAAATTTAAATAAAATGTGTTCTTTTAAAATAAAGAAAATCATAAATAGAAAGAAAACTTTTCCAAATGTCAATAATATTTCTGATTTCAAAATAAAGAAAAAATAAGGAAAAAATAACTAAAAGGGTCCAACATCTAACGTTTTTTTTTCAACTAGTGCTTACTGCGTTTTCGTTATTTTCGTTTACAAAAATTGAAGAGAAGGATATGGGCAACATTTGGTTTCAACAGGACGGCGCTATGTGCCACACAGCCGAAGCTACACTCGATGACATCAGCCTCACAGCTGATGTCGTTAGGCTACTGCATGGGCAGCCATTTGAATGACATCATTCTCCATTATTAACCGGAAAGATTGTACTTTCAAATAGAAAAAAAAAATTTTGAGAAAATATTCAGTAGTTTTTTTTATAGAATTTTCAAAAAAAAAAAAAAAAAAAAAAAAAAAAAAAAAAAAAGTTATTTGGCGGACCTTGTAGAAATACAATTTTTCAAAAAAAAATTTTGCATCAACCATTTTTTTTTTTTTTTGGCAACACTACCATATTCTTCTTGCATTGCAATAGCAATACCAACCAAATAGTTGCATCAACCATTTTACTTCTATCTTTGACTAAATTCTGTTGCAAGGAACCGCAAAAATGTACTAAATGTCAAAATAATAGCGGCAAAATAGTTGCCTCAACCATTTTATTTCTATCTTTGCCAGAAAATACTTATTCTGATTAAATTCTGTTGCAAGGAACCGCAAAAATTTACTAAATGTCAAAATAATAGCGGCAAAATAGTAGCATCAACCATTTGTCCATGTGTGAGAGAAAATATTTACTATACAGTAGGGTGGAGTGAAAACATGTTTTTTTTTTTAATTTTAAAAAGTTAACCTCGGAAAGAGATGTAGTCTGGGGTCCTAATGAGGGGAAAAAAAAAGAAAAAAATTTTAAAAAATTGTTAGGGGTCGCGCCACTCCCTCGAAATTTGGAAATTATCGCTATTTTGGCGTTGATTTTAGAAAAATCCTAAAAATTAACGACTTAACTTATTCGAAATTTAAATTTAACTTATTCAGTGCCCAAACAAAAGTATTTGAGGCAAATATGAGGATAATCGACTAATATTTGTAGCTTTGGTGGCGATTTCATTGTTCAGTCAATTTTCTGAAGAAGGGACGATTTGACTTATTTTACTTTTTGAAATTTTTGAACAATGAGAAAATTTTTTTTAAATTTTTTCATGCCCTTATTTCATTGTTTACGCTATTGCAAACATTTATTGACATAAAACTTTTTAGGATTTTTCTAAAATCAACGCCAAAATAGCGATAATTTCCAAATTTCGAGGGAGTGGCGCGACCCCTAAAATTTTTTTCTTTATTTTTCCCCTCATTAGGACCCCAGACTACATCTCTTTCCGAGGTTAACTTTTTTTTTGTTGGTTTTGCAACATTTAGAAATATAAAAAAAAAAAAAATTTGCTTCAACATTTTTTGCATCAACTATTTTTTTTTGGATTTTTCTGTAGTAATTTTTTTTTCAACAACTCCAAATAGCACGCAGCAATCTAAGGCAAATTTTGCTCACAGACCGAGCACTATTCGCTTACAAGGCTCAATTTAATTAGCAATTCTAGGCGCAACGACATGGACAACGATTTTGATGGAAAAATTCAATTTTCTGACCAACTTTTTTTTTTTGACCTTAGGGAACGCAACACCCGCACGTGATCGTTGAGAAACCAACACATACTCGCCGGAGAGAGACAGTTTTGTGCGGTGGAGAAGTTGGTCCATTTTTTCTGGAAACGACGCGATGAGGTTGACAGTGAGACTTGCAGAGTCATGGTAAACTATGTGGCATGAACTTGGACGATGGTTAGTTTCACCAAAATGCCGCTTCATGATCACAGTCTACGTCTCAATCGTTTGGACTCGCTTCCAATCAGATTTGACATCTAGAGCTCTATTAGTTAACTCTTAATCGGAGTTCATGAATCCCCTTAACAATTGTCTACACTTTTCCCACCAAAAACGCTGTTCACACCAGAAAATAAAACCGATTTTACGCTTTCTAAAACGATTTTTTTTGATTTGATCAAACAGAAAAAGAAAAGCAAACAAACACACAACAAATCAATGGAACAATAATTTACTTTCAATTTTCTTTCTTTCTGGTATTTTGTAGTTTTTCTCTCTCTCTCTCTCTCTCTCTCTTTGGCTGCTTTGTAAATGTCTTAAAAGAAATCTAAATTAAAGTACAATTTAAGCCTTTCATGTACAAATTGTACGCGTCTTTTATTTCTATTGTGTGTGTGTGTGTGTTTTTTTGTCATTGCGATGCCAACAATTAAGCAGAAAAGTAAACTTATAATTTGTCATGAATGGAAAGAAGGAAAGAAAAGAAAGAGGCGACAAGCAGAGGGAGTGGGAGAAAACCGCAAACCAAAACTCGGTGTTGTCTAAACGGTTATTGAACTTGGGTTTGTCGTCTGTTAAACGGCATTGGCATAAAATAAGTCATTTGCCAAAAACCTTGTCCCCCCCCTTACGACGCATATTAATTAAGGTATATTTAACATTAATGATTAAAACAAAACAAATACGAAAAATACCCAACCTAAGGCAACCGACAGTTCGCATAACCTTAACGTCATTTCCATAATTGCTGTGCGTTTACGGTTTAAACTACAGTTAAGCAAGTCTTAGTAAATGTCAGTCATGTCTTCTACAGTTGAACTCTAACTTTTCGTAATGCTTTAAATTGTTAAATTTGTTTTTGCATTTAATGGTTCCCCGGAAATCGACCTAGTTTTAATGATTCCAGTGAGCCGCCGGCTAAGGTGTCAAAGTTTCCGGATGAATACGTTTTCGTAGACAAAGTTTGCACCATGAACAGCAGTCGGAGCCCAATAAAAATAAGTTTTCTATAGAAAAAGTTTGTGGGAGTGGAAGTTTTTTTGTGGAAAAATTTTTCGGAGTCAAAGTTTTCTAGTGGACAATTTTTCGGAGTCGAAGTTTCCAAGTGGACCATTTTTTCGTAGTCGAAGTTTCCTAGAGGAACATTTTTCGGAGTCAAAGTAACCTAGTGGAACATTTTTCGGAGTCAAAGTTTTCTAGTGGACAATTTTTCGGAGTCGGAGTTTCCAAGTGGACAATTTTTTCGTAGTCGAAGTTTGCTATAGGAAAAGTTTTCGTAGTCGAAGTTTCCTAGTGGATCATTTTTCGGAGTCGAAGTTTCCTAGTGGAACATTTTCGGAGTCGAAGTTTCCAAGTGGAAAATTTTTTCGGAGTCGAAGTTTGCTACAGGAAATGTTTTCGGAGTCGAAGTTTCCCAGTGGAACATTTTTCGGAGTCGAAGTTTCCTAGTTGACAATTTTTTCGGAGTCGAAGTTTGCTACAGGAAAAGTTTTCGGAGTCGAAGTTTCCTAGTGGAACATTTTTCGGAGTCGAAGTTTCCTGGTGGAAACATTTTCGGACTCGAAGTTTAATTGAACACTCTTTCCTATCGAAAAATATTTCATACATAGTGTTTTCTATAAAAAAAAAGGTATCTGAAGACCAATTTTTGATAGAAATTTTTTCGCAGTGCACGTTTAATAGAACACTCTCTTTCGTAGTCGAATTTTCCCGCTCGAAAAGATTTGGTAGACAATATTTACTGTATGAAACACACATTTTCTATTGAAACATCATTAGGAGTCCTATATTCCTACAGGAACATTTTTCGGAGTTCAAGTTTTCCTTTGATACAAATTTCTTAGGAAAAATCTGTAGGAAACAGTCGTCGAAAAAGATTTCTTAGACACATTTTCTATGGAAAAGCTGTTTTTTTCTAAATAAAAAAACAATTTTCGGAGTCACAGTTTCACATTAGAAAAGTTTTCGAAGTTGAAAATTCCCACTGAAAAATATGTTGCCACAAACTGTGTTGGGGACCACCAAGAACACAAGTTTCCCACAGAAAACAAATTTCGGAGTTGACGTTTGGCGCTGGAAAAGTTTTCGGAGTCGTAGTTTCCCATCGGAAACTATATCATAGACACATTTAACGATCAAGAATGTTGTCGCAACACTAGATTTCTGCTAGGTAAAATTTTCGGAGTGCATGTTTGCCATTAGACATTTTTCGGAGTCGAAGGTTTTTTGCTGGAAAAGATTTCGTGGACAATGTTTCTACTGGGAATGTTTGCAGCGTTGAAGTATCCTACTGTAAACAACTTTCGGAGTCCGCGATTTCCAGAGGAAAGAATTTCGGAGTTAAAGTTTTCCCTTGGAATAGTTTCTGGAATGGAAAATATCCAGTTTGGTATACGAACGGTTGTAAGAATCCATGTCTTGCATAGGAAAAACTTTCGGAGTTGAAGTTTTTCACAGCAAATGTTTTCGGAGTTGACGTTTTCTACTGATAAAGTCATCGTAGGCGAAATATGCGATAGGAAAGGTTGTCATAAACCATGTTTCCTGTAGGAATTACTTTCGGAGTTGAATTTAAAAAAAAAATAACAAAAAACTAATCGTTGTCCAAAGTTTCTCTAGAAAAAAGTTTCAGGTGACCACGTATTCTAGAGATACCTTGGACTAGTTTTAGTTTTTTTTTCTGAAAAAGTGAATTCTGAAAATATTTTATGAGAACGGATCAGTAGAAACCTTACTCCGAAAATAGTTCCTACAGGAAATACGGGTTTCAGAGACCATATTTTGTCAAGAAACCCAGTTTAGAGAGCATGTTTTCTACAGCAAATAAGTCCTATCGCATACTGCACTATCATGACTTTATCAGTAGAAAACGGAACTCCGAAAATATTTCCTTTAAAAACCTTGGGCTCAGAAAGTTTTTCATATAGAAGACAAGGATTCCTAAACACATTTCTTATAATAAAAACTATTCCAAAAGAAAACTTGAACTTCGAAATGGTTTAATGTGGAAAACCTGAACTCCGAAAGTCGTATCCCGTAGGGTAGTCCAAATTTTAAACATAACCGTTTGTATGAGAACCTCTCAGTGCTGGTTATCACCTAACCGGTCATTGAGAAAATGAACCTCGGATTTTTTTTTTTCGTTTATTTCATCCATTAACACAGTTTCAATTGTGAGCTCTCTTTCCGAATTACCACCCAAACACAAATTATGCAATTATGAATTGTTTTTATTTTTTAGTTTTTTTTGTAACATCATTTCCGAAAAGTCAACGTAATTTGAGCGTAAAAACTGAAACACAAACGCCATAACAATTGATATTTAAAAATGCATTTCGAACGTGAGAATTTATGAAAAATCCCAATCCAATCTAACTGCAATGCAGTGCATATTTTTCCCAAGATTGTCTTGACGACTGACGACTGGCTGACTTGTCTATCTGTCGCGCTGTGTGTGTGTGTGTGTATGTGTGTGTTTTTAAAAGCTCATGCAAAAATCGTGAGTATTCATGAATATTCAACAGTTATAAACCGAAGCAAAAAACAGAAAGAAAAACAACAGCAACATCAATTAGATGGAAAACCTATTTCGTTTTCAGAGTTTCGTATTCACACATGCATTCATAATTATTTTGCAGCGGTTATTTTTCTTTTCTTTTGTTGTTGTTGTTGTTATTGTTATTGTTTGTTTGTAAGTTTGTCCATATGTCGGTGCCTAAATATGTGCATAGTTTTGTTTGCTAGTGTATGAGAGTTGTCATCATCTACGCTTAGATGAGTTTGTGTTGTTTTTTAGTTTTTGTTGTCTGCTGTTAAGCTCGGTCGCTAACGTCGACGATGTTGCCACTTTGTTGCAAGTGTTGGTAGGAAAACGGATTTTGTTCGTCAGTATTGCGGTCAGATGATCAGCTTTTGGTTTTTGCCTTTGTTATGGTTTTTCTTCTTGGTTTTTTTTTTGTAAGCTAAGAAAACGGATTCAAAGATGGTTTGTCGGCATTCGCAATTGCCATGTTCGAACAGCAACAAAAAAAAAACAGGCGGCGCTTTTACAAAAATGCCAACTGCTTTAAATGAAGGCTACAATTTAAAATTGATAATGAAACCGTTTTCAATCTCTGATTAAAAACTAACCAACAGTTTCCATGTTTCCAATTCTTGCTTAGCTCTTGACCTGAGATTCAGTATGTCTTCTACACTCAATTTAATTTACTCAATTGCTTTACTTAAATTCAGTAAATTGTCTAAACTGAATTTGAATATATTTTAAACTAAAATTTAAGTTACTCAGTAAATTTTCTCAATTTAAACATGTTTTGTTAACTAAAATTCAGTAAATTTTCTAAACTCAAGTTGAACTGAATTTAAGATACATTTTCGAAACCGAATTTGAATGTATTTTGAACTAAATTTAACGTTTTGTTAGCTTTACTTAAATTCAGTAAAACTCAAGTTTTAATATATTTTGAACTAAATTTAAGTTTTTTTTTGTGTGTAGTCAAATTCAGTAAATTTTCTAAATTTAATTTGAACAAATTTTGAACTAAATTTAATTTTTTTTTGTTTACTCAAATTAGGTAAATTTTCTAAGCCGAATATATTTTAACTAAATTTAAGTTTATTTTTTTTTTACTGAAATTAAGTACATTTTCTAAACTCAAACTATATTTAAGTTTTTTTTTCACTCAAATTAAGTAATTATGTATTCTGAAGTAGTTAAATTTTCTCAATTTCAAGATATTTTGAACTAAATTTAACAGTTTTTTTTTTGTTTACTCAAATTTGGTAAATTTTCTGAACTGAATATATTTTGAACTAAATTTAATTTTTATTTTGTCGACCGAAATTCACTGAATTTAAGTATATTTTCTAAACTCAAACTATATTTAAGTTTTTTTTTACTCAAATTAAGTAAATTTTAAAAACTCAATTTGAATATATTTTGAACTAAATTTAAGTAGTTAAATTTTCTCAATTTGATGATATTTTGAACTCAATTTAACGGGTTTTTTTGTTTACTCAAATATGGTAAATTTTCTAAACTAAATATATTTAATTTGAACAAATTTTGAACTAAATTTAATTTTTTTTTGTTTACTCAAATTAGGTAAATTTTCTAAGCCGAATATATTTTAACTAAATTTAAGTTTATTTTTTTTTTACTGAAATTAAGTACATTTTCTAAACTCAAACTATATTTAAGTTTTTTTTTCACTCAAATTAAGTAATTATGTATTCTGAAGTAGTTAAATTTTCTCAATTTCAAGATATTTTGAACTAAATTTAACAGTTTTTTTTTTGTTTACTCAAATTTGGTAAATTTTCTGAACTGAATATATTTTGAACTAAATTTAATTTTTATTTTGTCGACCGAAATTCACTGAATTTAAGTATATTTTCTAAACTCAAACTATATTTAAGTTTTTTTTTACTCAAATTAAGTAAATTTTAAAAACTCAATTTGAATATATTTTGAACTAAATTTAAGTAGTTACATTTTCTCAATTTGAAGATATTTTGAACTCAATTTAACGGGTTTTTTTGTTTACTCAAATATGGTAAATTTTCTAAACTAAATATATATATATAAATATATTTTAACTAAATTTAAGTTTATTTTTTTTTTACTGAAATTAAGTACATTTTCTAAACTCAAACTATATTTAAGTTTTTTTTTCACTCAAATTAAGTAATTATGTATTCTGAAGTAGTTAAATTTTCTCAATTTCAAGATATTTTGAACTAAATTTAACAGTTTTTTTTTGTTTACTCAAATTTGGTAAATTTTCTGAACTGAATATATTTTGAACTAAATTTAATTTTTATTTTGTCGACCGAAATTCACTGAATTTAAGTATATTTTCTAAACTCAAACTATATTTAAGTTTTTTTTTACTCAAATTAAGTAAATTTTAAAAACTCAATTTGAATATATTTTGAACTAAATTTAAGTAGTTAAATTTTCTCAATTTGAAGATATTTTGAACTCAATTTAACGGGTTTTTTTGTTTACTCAAATATGGTAAATTTTCTAAACTAAATATATTTGAAATATATTTTGAATTTAAGTATTTCTTTGTTGACCGAAATTCACTGAATTTAAGTATATTTTCTAAACTCAAACTGTATTTAAGTTTTTTTTTTACTCAAATTAAGTAAATTTTCAAAACTCAATTTCAATATATTTCGAACTAAATTTAAGTAGTTAAATTTTCTCAATTTGAAGATATTTTGAACTCAATTTAACGGGTTTTTTTGTTTACTCAAATCAATTTTCTAAATTTAATTTAGAAAATTAACTAAATTTAACGTTTTTTTTTTGTTTACTGAAATTAAGTAAATTTGCTAACCTTAATTTACATACATTTTGAACTTAATTCAAGGTTTTTTTTTTGTTAACTCCAATAGTTCGAACTAATATTTACCTTTATTTATGGTTACTTAAATTCAGTAAATTTTCTAAACTGAATTTGAATATATATTTCACTGTACATTCCCGCCATTGAGTACACAAAATGATATCATACACAGTTCACAGAATTGGGAGACCTGGGATTGTTTACGACCTGGGAATTACGAACAAAGTAAAAAAAAATGTGTAACAGAATTAATCAATTATTTCCCACCTACACGATCAACACGTCCGATAATGTCACTAAAAAACAATATCATTTGTTATGGAAAATGTGCTGACAATATGTTCGCACCCGATTAAGTTTTGAGGAACTAAAATTCAGCGTAAACTTGAAGGAATGTCTTGGGAACTCAAACTCATACTTAAATAATTTACTTAACTGCTGTTTACTTTTATTCCAAAACTGCTACATGCGTTCATTTTTCACAGTTCCGATATTTTGCTGAACCCCCCCTCCCCCCCCATAAAAAGACAAAGTGGACTATCATATTTCTTTAATTGTCTACTTTGTAAATATTTCCCAACCTTTGGCCGAGTGTCTTGTCTGTCCATTGCCAAATTACCACAAATTTCATTGAAACTTTCCAGATTACACCGACCGACTCATAAAACGAAGAACAGTTAAACAAAAAAACAAAAAAAAAACGAAAAGACAAACAACAAATTATGCAATAATTTAAGTGCATAAAAGACGTCTGCAGCTGTATTTCGGTTTCATATTTCATTTCCACCACTTCACAAAGTATTCGGAGGGAAAAAATACAAAAAAAACCTGCATGGAAAGAAAAGCAAAACTGCATCAAAAGTTTGCCAAAACAGCCGACTGAAACTGTTCTTAAAAACATAATCGCAGCATATTTAAACACTTGAGCACTTGCGGCACTGTCTGCCTTCACTTAAGCAAGCACTTGGGCCGGGTCTGGTCTGGCCGGTCGTCCGCCCGCCTGCCTCACTTACTTATCTCTTCAAGTGGAGGAGTGCGTTTCAGTTTTTAATCTTTAAATATTTTATCTGTTTAATGAGAAGTGTAAGTGGGCACTTTTGAAAAACAAAGAGCAAGAAATCCTGCAGGTAATGGCAGACACTGTAAAGGATGTTTATTAAAAGCAAAGGATATCCGGTTGTGAATAAATAACAAAAGGATTTTTGAGGAGTTTAAAAAAGATGTGCTTTGGTAATTTGGATTTTTTTGTTGAAAGAACAGAAATGCAGGAAATTTTAGCGGGCATCAACAGTTTTTATTAGGAAATCAGACGGGCCTGAAATTTTTTATAAGAAAATCGGACATGCCTGAAATTTTCTATAAGAAAATCCCACGGGCGTCAAATTTTCTATAAGAAAATCCGACGGGCCTGAAATTTTCTATAAGAAAATCCGACGGGCGTCAAATTTTCTATAAGAAAATCCGACGGGCGTCAAATTTTCTATAAGAAAATCCGACGGGCCTGAAATTTTCTATAAGAAAATCAGACGGTCGTCAAATTTTCTATAAGAAAATCCGACGGGCCTGAAATTTTCTATAAGAAAATCCGACGGGCCTGAAATTTTCTATAAGAAAATCGGACCGGCCTGACATTTTCTATAAGAAAATCCGACGGTCGTCAAATTTTCTATAAGAAAATCAGACGGTCGTCAAATTTTCTATAAGAAAATCCGACGGGCCTGAAATTTTCTATAAGAAAATCTGACGGGCCTGAAATTGTCTATAAGAAAATACGACGGGCCTGAAATTTTCTATAAGAAAATCGGACGGGCGTCAAATTTTCTATAAGAAAATCCGACGGGCCTGAAATTTTCATTAAGAAAATCCGACGGGCCTGAAATTTTCTATAAGAAAATCCGAAGGGCCTGAAATTTTCTATAAGAAAATCCGAAGGGCCTGAAATTTTCTATAAGAAAATCCGAAGGGCCTGAAATTTTCTATAAGAAAATCCAAAGGGCCTGAAATTTTCTATAAGAAAATCCGAAGGGCCTGAAATTTTCTATAAAAAAATCCGACAGGCCTGAAATTTTCTATAAGAAAATCAAACGGGCGTCAAATTTTCTATAAGAAAATCCGACGGGCGTCAAATTTTCTATAAGAAAATCGGACGGGCGTCAAATTTTCTATAAGAAAATCGGACGGGCGTCAAATTTTCTATAAGAAAATCCGAAGGGCCTGAAATTTTCTATAAGAAAATCCGACGGGCGTCAAATTTTCTATAAGAAAATCCGAAGGGCCTGAAATTTTCTATAAGAAAATCCGAAGGGCCTGAAATTTTCTATAAGAAAATCCGAAGGGCCTGAAATTTTCTATAAGAAAATCCGAACGGCCTGAAATTTTCTATAAGAAAAGTCCTTCCTTCTCCTTTCCCATTCCTCTCCCCGGAGATCTTTCATTAAAACTAAATTACTCTTCAAAACATTCTCCACCTACGGAATATTTCTCTCCCCTAACATTTCACCACAATGGAAATTAAAGAAAAACGCCCCCCCAAAAACAAGCAGCAGTCGACTTTTCTCATATCTGTCGTCAATGCAGAAATTGCAACAAAATTTCTGGTTAATTAAATCCACCCCTCAAAAAAATAAAAACAAACAGATTTGTCAACAGCTCTTTTTCCCAAATCCCTGGGAGATTTTCAATATCAATGAACGGTGCCATCAGGCAGATGATAATGTGAATGAAAATGAAAAAAATAAAAAAAACAGAAAATCTGAATGATATTGAGTAGGGTCGTGTCGGACGCATGTGTTACGGAGCCGTGTAATTAACACCACCAAATGTTTCGTTTCTTGTAAAAATGTGATGAGCAACACGAGCGACGCATACTTTGGTCGACATGTAAGGGGAGAGTGTGTGGGAAGGGGAGGGGAGGCGAATGAATGAAATGCCTAACAAGCAATGCTGCTAATAATAACGACTGAGGAAGAGATCTTGAAGACAGAGGATTATTATGGGACTAATTAAAGGAGGTTCTTAAGGAAAGAAGGATTTATATTTCCTGGCGACTCAGCCTCCAATCGATCGCAATTCACAACACACATTTATTAAGTCTTGGCCTGCTTAATAAATGATTTCCAAACACACAGTGTGAAGAATATTTAGAAAAATAGTTTGAATAAAATTTAAAAATTCTGAAGATTGAAATAATTTCGATTTAGTTGTGGTGATGACTGATGATGGTCGTCCTCTGGTTTATGAGAACTGCAACTATCCACAGACACCAGCTGTCCAAATCGTAAGCTAGAGCAACATAAATTATATGAGACACGCAGATGCCAATGCTCATAAGACGCCACCGACCCTCTGAGCCGCCATCACATTTCTGCAATGTATTTAGAGCCTAGGCCCACTATAGCACAAATTAGGCCCTATGAAAAATAGACGAAAAAAATCTCATACAAAATGGGGGATATTCTTCCGAATTTTCAGATAATACAAAATTTTTTTTTTGGGGGATTTTTCAGAATTTGTTTTTGTTTGGTTTTGCAACATTTCTGGGACTTTCCTTGCAAATTAAAGGTAATACGGCTTACCGGTTCCTTTGGCCTATCGTATTATTTACTAAATGTAATCTTTCCCACAGAAATGTACTGTGTAGAGACCCCTTGGCTCATCGAAGTATTTAGTAATAAGTCAATCAGTAGTCACTTTCCTGCAGAAAGTTCCTTAACTCATTCATTAAACGGAAGGATTGTACTTTCAAATAAGAAAGGAAATTTGGGAAAATATCCATTAGTTTTTTTAGAATTTTCCAAAGAAAAAAGTTATTTGGCGGACCCTGTATATATATTTTGTGAAAAATATCAACGGACTCGAACCCTTTTTTATTAAATATAAAACTTTTTTTAAAAAATGTCTTGGTCATGAATGGGTTAAGGCCTTCTTGGCCAATAGAAAAGTACGGCATAGATTGCCCTTGTCGTGGCTAGAGTCTGGCTAACACTAGATCTTTAGTAAAAAACCCTCCAACCCCCTCTCCGAACCCTCCAAAAGGTCTCAGACAGGGTGACAGCTTATCGTACCCCTCCTCCTGAAAGCAACTGCTCTGAGTTCCCTTGGTTCATCGTAGGATTCGTTAAAATTCAGGAGTGTCTCTCATTCTGAAATATATTGCGTGTGTCCCCTTGAACCTTTGGAGTATTCCCTAAGAAACCCAAGAAACCCACGATATTTCCTAAGATATGTATGAGGATCCCTAAAAAAATACAATGAGTTCCCCTGAGAAACCCAAGAACCCCAATGGATTTTCCTAAGAAACCCTATGTATTTTATTGAGTTTCTTTAAGAAACCCACGAGATTTCCTAAGAAATGTACGAGGATCCCTAAGAAATCCGATGAGTTTCCCTGAGAATCCCAATGAATTTTCTTGAGAAACCCAATGGATTTTTTCTTCAAAAGAAACTCAAATGGTTTTCCTAAGAAACCCAATTGATTTTCCAGAGATACCAAAGGTTTATCCCTGAGAAATCCTATGGGTGTCCAAAATCGACGCAGGGCGTTTCCAATGAGTTTCCCTAGGAATCCCAATAGATTTTCCGTAGAAATAATATGACAAAACTCTTTGTTTTTAATTTCTGACTTTTAATCAATTAAATTTAAATTAAATTGAAATCAATTAAAAAACTATTTGTTGAGACAATTAATATGACAAAACTTTTGTTTTTCGATTTTCTCCTTCCAAACCATAAATGCTGATTAATTAAAAAGGAAAAAGTTGACCACATTTATTTTTGTTAATTGTATCAACGAAACATTTTATCAATGCGACAAAATATTTTTATAGATTTATTTGAAAAAGAAATTTTTTTTTTAATTTTCTTTTTGCTGTTAATTATTGTTTTTATGAATATTCATAGAAATTGTAAATATTTTGTTAATATGACAAAATAATTTTTTTTAATTTTCTTCCAAACCATAAATGCTGATTTCCAATTAATTAAAAAATATATTTTGTCAAGACATTTTTTTTTAATTGTATCAACGAAATATTTTGTCAATATGAAAAAATATTTTTTATTGATTTATTAAAAAAAAAAATTATTTTCGTTCATTTTTTTCTGATTTTATTTAATTGTGACAATTAAATATTTTGTTAATATGACACAACTCGTTTTTTTAATTATCTCCTTCCTAAGAATGAAAGCTGACTTACAATTCATTAAAAATTAAATTTTGCAAACACAAATATTTTTTAACTGTATCAACGAAATATTTTGTCAATATGACAAAATATTTTTAGTGATTAATTTTAAAAAAATATATATATTTTGCTTTAGATAATATTAATGGGAATAATTTTTAATTGATTCAATTAAATATTTTGTTAATATGACAATGTTTTTATTTTGGATTTTCTCCTTCCTAAGCATGAATGCTGACTTTCAAATTAATCAAAAAAGAACTTTTGTCAAGAAAAATATTTTTGTTAGTTGTATCAACGAAATATTTTGTTAATATGACAAAAATCACATTTCTTCATTGTAACAGCGAAATATTTTGTCAATATAACAAAATTTTTTATTGATTTACTTATAAAAAAAAAGTGTTTGTAATTATCGTTCTTTTTTTATAAACTAATTCCTTATAATTATTTTCCCTTTTTGTAGGTTTTTTTTTTTAAATTTGACAAAAACTGACCTTACTTTTTCCCCAAGCCTCAGAAAAAAACCAACGAATTTTTTCAATTTCTTTTAAATATAAAATCTAAAATATTTTCTAACTAGATCAAAATCCTATTGCCTATAAAATCCTAAACTCCCCGTTTAAATATTGTTCGGTCTTACGTAGATCTACTGGCAAAGGGAACATCTCTGCATTGTTGACATGTTCTGGCAAATCGAACATAAAAGAGTTCACATACGGACACAAATGGGGGCCCCATAAAATATTTGACACAAATCCATTTGTTGTATTTTCTTTTTATTGATGTTTTGTTGTTTTGCTAGTCAATTTTTCCTCAACCCATGTCCCATGTCTATTTGTGTCTAAATAGAACAGAAGGCAACAAAAGTTTCCCTGTCCAAAATATACAAATTCAAATTCATTCATTTAAATGAGATCACAATCCGGGGGAAAATCAAAATCTGAACGGAAAAGAGCTGTCGATAGAAATTACCTTAGAGAGAGAGCGTGCAAGTGTTGGCATTTGTAAATATTTATTACGACTTTGAACTTTCGAAGAAAAGAAAACAAATTGAAATTGAATGTTAATATGAGAAATGATGGGGTGGTGAAAGGAATAGCGGGGAATTAGTTGGGATAGATGATATGACTAATGGAGAATCTTATCGTTGGAAAAAACTGATCTGAACGCCAACTAAAGTAATTAACTTAAAATATATTAAAAACTAGTAAGTTGTAATGCGCCTATGGCGCCCGTTAATTTGCTTGAGAAAGTATTTGTTACTTAATTTTAAAAATTTTGTAAAAAATATTTTGAGAAAACTATTTTGTAAAAAAAAATTTCGAAAAAAAATAAAAATTTTGTTGAAAAAAAAATTTTTTGTGGAAAAAAAAAATTTTGTTGAAAAAAAAAATGTTTGTTGAAAAAAAAAATTTTGTTGAAAAACAAAGTTTGCTGAAAAAAAAAATTTTTGTGGAAAAAAAAAATGTTGTTGAAAAAAAAAAATTTGTGGAAAAAAAAATTTTGTGGAAAAAAAAAAAAATTTTGTAAAAAAAAAAAATTTTGGAAAAAAAAAATTTGGGAAAACACAATTTCTGTACAAAAAAAAATATTATTTTTTTTATTATTATTATTTATAGAATTATTATAGAATGCCTATTTAAATTCCTACGTACTGCGTGACAGAGTCAGTGAATCAGGGAATCAGGGAATCAGTGTATCAGTGAATCAGTGTCGAGGGTAAATATATATTAAGATTGTGCTTCCTTTGGGAAAAAATTTCACAATTTCTCCTTTGTACTCATGCAGTTTCTTTATCCTCCAGAAAAGAATGGCAACGAATTTCTTATAGATGAGAAAATGAATGAATGTCTTTCCGTTTTTTTTCGACTGGGACTCACATAAATAACACTCAACTGTCGCAACCACACACCACCCCTTCAAATTAGCCTATCTGGAGATCAGGACAAACTCTGCCAAAAAAAAGTTACAAGACAAAAGCCATTTCTCCGAGATCAGATCACATCAGTTCAGATCACTGAAAAAAAAAACTCTGTCACATTCACAAAATTGTAAATTGCAACAAGAAATTATCGGTGACAAGTTTCTGTTCTTTGACAATGTCTGTGTGTGTGTGTTTTTCCCCCCTGTAATTCTGTAGTTTTTCTTCTTTTTTTGGTGGATTACAAATAGTAAGAGGACGGAAATATGGCAAAAGAAAATGCTGAGGCGGAAAATGAAACACAGAGGAAAAACACCACTACCACACACCACACTACCAACAGCAACAACATTGTGGCAGAAAATACAACATTTTATTTTTAGTTGAAAGAAGTCACAGCAATTTTTCAGGCCTTTTTGGAATCTGAAAATGCAATAAAAATACTTTTTGTGTGTGGGGAGCACACATTAAGTCAGTCAGTCAGCGGCGCACACTAAACACCACCCCACATTATGGCTTGCCCACAAGCAGAACGAGAGCACGAGCAAGAGCCCGAGATGCCGGCACATGACTTGGAAATTTATTGCCAAAGAGGAGTGTGAAATGTATCCAAAGTAAAAATAAATCTCTTTAGTCCATAAATGATTGCGAGAATGAATGGAAGGGGAATGAAAACCCGAAAACCACTTAGTCAACGTTTGTCAGGTTGGAGGGATTTTCTTTTTCTTTGGCTGCCTAAAGCGGTTATCTAACGAGGAAAAGTTGTCATTGCTTTTTTAGGAGTTTGCTTAGAATTACATTTATAAAAAAATGTTCTGAGTGTATACGAGTTTGTCCTTTGACTTTTTTTTTTTCTTGGCAAATTTTAATATTTCTGGAGTATGCTTACAGTTTCTAATACAAAAAAAGCTTTTGCATTAAATTAACTAATTTTTTTTCGAGTGTACTAAAATAGTAGATTTACATTTTTTGTATCGTCGATTGTCTTAGTTGTTACTTTCGATTTCCTTAATAAACAGACTTTTCTATTAAATGAACTAATTTTTTTTCGAGTGTACGAAAAGTTTTTTTTTTGGGATTTACAGTTTTGGTGGTCATTGGCTTATTGTCGATTGTCTTAGATGTTACTTTCGATTTCCTTAATGAACAGACTTTTCTATTAAATGAACTAATTTTTTTTCGAGTGTACAAATTTTTTTTTTTTTTTGGTCTGCAGTTTTTGTAGTCATTGGCTTATCGTGGGTGTTACTTTCGATTTCCTTTATTTTTCTGGCCGTAGATGCGATTTGGGCGTGTTATTTCCTGTAAATGACTCATAATCACTTAAATCGTCACCACACAAAATAAGCAAATGAGCTGATATGAAAGAAAAAGAAGACAACAAAGATAATTTTTTGTAGATTCATTTTTATTTTAATGATAGTATTTTTATTTCCTTAATGAACAGACTTTATTTGTTTGGGCGTAAACAAATTTTAAATTTGATTTAATTTTGTCTGCGTTTGTTTGTCCTGAATCGTAGTCCGCTACAAAAAAATTATTATTCTAAATTTTCTTTAATGAACAGATTTTATTTTTTTGAGTGTACTTTCGTAAATTTTTTTAAAATTTGATTTCATTTGTTCTCCTTTGAGAGTTCTATACAAAAAATATGTACATTAAAATTTTCGTTAATGAACAGATTTTATTTTTGTGAGTGTATTTCATTCAATTTTATTTTTGGTAAGAGTTTTGTTAGAGTTTCCTATAAAAAAAAATTTAAAAAAAAAAAACAAAAAATATTTATGAAAGTATTATAATTGTCTTAGTGTACACCGAAGTTTTTTTTAAATTATTGCAGTTTTTAAGTTTGTCGGACGTTTGCTTAGACGTTCCTATAGAAAAGTGGTTAATTGTATAGAATTTCCTCAATGAACAGAAATTATTTTTTGGGTGTATTTCATAAAATGTTGCAAATTTTAATTTGTTTTTAAGAGTTTGGTTAGAGTTTCTTGTACAAACATTTTTTTTTTAAATTTCCCTAATGAACAGATTAAAATTTTCTGAGTGTACGAATTTTTTTTTTAAGTTTTTGCAGATTTTAAGTTTTGTCAAAGTATCGTCTAAGCAGATTCTATAGAAAAGTGATCAATTGTATAAAATTTCCCTAATGAACAGATTTTATTTTTTGGGTGCATTTAATCAATTTTGCAAAAATTTTATTTTTTGAGAGTTTTGTTGGAGTTTTCTAAAAAAAAAACAAAATAAAAAAAAAAAAAATATTTCTTTAAATTTCCTTAATGAAAAGTGTTTTTGCGAGTGTATTTCAATCAATTTTGCATTTTTTTTTAATTTTTTAAGACTTTCATTAGTTTCCTATAGAAAAAAATAATGAAAAAAAAAACAAAAAATATTTCTTTAAATTTTCCCACTGAACACATTATAATTTTCTGAGTGTATATATGTTTTCAATTTTTGCAATTTTTAAGTTTGTCGGACGTTTGCTTAGACGTTCATATAGAAAAGTGGTTAATTGTTTGAAATTTTCTTTTCAATCGATTTTGCAAAATTTTAATTTTTTTAAGAGTTTTGTTGGAGTTTTCTATAAAAAAAAATAAAATAAAAAAAATAAAAAAATAAAAAATAAAAACCAAAAATATTTCTTTAAATTTCCTCAATGAACAGATTTTGCGAGTGGTGTTAGACTTCCTATACAAAAAAAAAATAAAACAACAAACAAAAATATTTCTTTAAATTTCCTACTGAACAGATGATATTTTTCTGAGTGTACACCAAAGTTTTTTTTTAAATTATTGTATTTATTATATTTTTAATTTTTTCGGAGTTTGCTTAGGCGATCCTCTAGAAAAGTGGTTAATTGTATGAAATTTTCTTAATGAACAGATATAATTTTTTGAGTGTACTTCGATGATATCTCGAATTTTTGTAGATTTTTTATTGTTAGAAGAGTTTCGATAGAGCTTGCTATTGAAACAGAGAGTCTATTACATTGTAATTTTCTTAATAAACAGATTTTAATTTTTTGAGTGTATGATGAAAAAAGTTAAATTTTTTGTTTAAATTCTTTTAAATGATTATTTCTTGAAAGGTGTCTTTACAAACGGTGCCTTCTGGGTCCTGAAGAAAGGAAGTTCTTGCATTCAATTTTCTTAATTTTTTTTCAATGTAAAGTTTTGAGAAAAAAAGTTTAATTTGTTCTTTAAAGTCTTTCAAATGTTTCTTTCTTGAAAAGGTGTTTTCTGTGTTCAACAGAAAGGAAGTTTTTGCAATAAATTCAAACACTGGAAACTAAAATATATTTCAAATAAGTACAACAAATAGTTTGCGCTTACAATTGTTGGAGTCCCTTAATCCAGCACGTACATTCATATTGGTAATTTTATTATGACTTTAAACATAAGATAAAAATAATTATTAACAAGAGCTAGAATACGTGTTATATTTCAAAAACAAACAACATTTTTCATTGAATGTAAAACGGCGAACATTTTGAAACAGGTGGGGAGAGAGGATCAACAGGCAAATAGGGAAAAGAAAACACAACACACAGACAGTCCTGTGAGGACACAGTTCGGCAAACAAACATCGGCGGCAACGGATGTGGCGACCTAAAAACTCACTAAGGAGATTTCACTTAGGGTTTTTGGAAATTTGATGCACACACGCACACTACAGGCTCATTTTCTGTAGGTGCCGAAGGCTTCTCTGGGTTTTTCCTTTTGTGTTGACATATTTAAATTGTGTTCGCACAATCAAAAAATCCCACATCCTTGTGTATGTCCTTTTTTTTATTTGTGTTGTTAAATACCTCCGTTACGCCGACTGCACAACAGAAACGTGTCATCTTAGGAAAATCTGGTCGTGTGTGTTTTTCTTTAAAAAAAAAAAAACAAATTTGGCACTTTAAGCCTTGAAAGGTTTTCGACTTGTTCGTCAGCTTACGTCCTTCCGCCTGTCTTTTCGAATGACACAAATGACAATTGTCGTTGGATTGTTCTCTGTGGCAAACGTCATTGTCCGTCTGTTTGTCATGTGTGTGTTTTGCCTTTGGTGCCCTACTACTTCTGTGGCAGAAGAAAACACAAACCAACAGAAATAACCTCCGAGTAAAGAATGGTCGAAGACGAAGGAGAAATCAAAAAAAAAAAAAAATAAAGAAATACATTAAAATTGGCAACGTATGTGAGTCAAGGTGAACAAACAAAAGCTAAGTTTTTAATATGACGCCAGCGAATCCGCAACGAAAGCAAAGTGCGAAACTTTTAAAAGAAGTTTGGTGCGATACTCAGGCCATCATTTTTTTGTTTTTTTTTGGGGATGGGGGGGGGTCAGTGATAAGACCTCATTTGCCTAAAGTGGAAGAATAATTTTGGGGCCGGTTAGATCTTTTTCAAGTGCTGGAGATGAAGGTGGAAAATGACGATGAAAGGTGGAAGACGAAGGTTTGTAAACATACAAAGAATCATGGGATTCGAAAGGTCCTTCGCAAGTGGTGGTTGTGGCTTTCTTCGCCATTTCAATCCCCCACAGTTCTAAGTACAGTAGAACTACGTTTTTATGTTTTTGTCTTATAAATGACTACGTTTCCTGTATTTTAAAACAATATTTGCCTTATGTATCTACCTGATTTTTTTTTACTCATTTATTGTATTTTTCACTCCACCCTCTTTAAAATCGGCAAAGAAACTCGGTTAACAGATTCCTGTCCCTTTTTTTTTGAAATATTTTGCAATAGCATTTAATTGAACTCGCTGGCATGTGACCCAATTACCAATTACCGGTTTCCGCGCCCGCATAAAAATGCACCGCCACACACACACACCCTTTAGCTCGGGCCACAAACAGTTAAAGTTGCAAGTCAGCTTTTGATGCGAAAGTCAAAGTGAAACAATGCCAATCAGGCAATTCATGTTCATTAAGTGACTGGGGAAAAGTTAGGCTTGTGTAGGCAGGCTAACTGGCGGGTTGGACAGACAGACAGGCGGACAGGTAGATGGGCAATTTAAAGTCCAAAACAAATTCAATTTAAAGTTGCAAAACTACACTCCAACAACTTTAAGTTTGCTTATTAAGACAATGCAATAATGTTTTTTTTTTTTGAATGGGGCAGACTTCCAACGATTTTAAATCTACAAAACTCAATATCGATAAAGATATTTCACTGTCGATAAAGATATTTCAATGTCGATAAAAATATTTCACTGCCGATAAATATATTTCAATGTCTATTAAAAAATATTTCAATATTGATTAAAAATATTTCAAGGTCGATAAAGATATTTCAATGTCTATTAAAAAATATTTTAATGTCGATAAAAAATATTTCACTGTCGATAAATATTGAAATATCGATAAAGATATTTCAATATCGGAAAAAAATATTTCACTGTCTATTAAAAAATATTTCAATGTTGATTAAAAATATTTCAAGGTCGATAAATATATTTCAATGTCTATAAAAATATTTCACTGTCGATAAATATATTTCAATATCTATTAAAAAAATATTTCAATGTCGATAAAGATATTTCAAGGTCGATAAATATATTTCAATGTCGATTAAAAAGTACTACATTGTCGATAACGATATTTCAATGTTGATACAGATATTTCAATATCGGAAAAAAATATTTCAATATCGATAGAACATATTTCAATGTCGATAAAGACATTTCTATATCGATCACAATATTTCATTGTCGAAAAAAATATTTGGAGGTTGATAAAGATATTTCAACATCAATAAAAAATATTTCAATATCGATAAAGACATTTCTATATCGATAAAGATATATCCATATCGATAAAGAATTTTCAATACCGATTAAGATATTTCAATATCGATTAAGATAT
This sequence comes from Hydrotaea cyrtoneurina, assembly GCA_958296145.1. Lineage (NCBI taxonomy): Eukaryota > Metazoa > Arthropoda > Insecta > Diptera > Muscidae > Hydrotaea > Hydrotaea cyrtoneurina. The sequence goes on from OY282515.1 coordinate 76,524,411, forward strand.
TTCAATATCGATAAAGATATTTCAATATAGATTAAAAATATTTCACTGTCGATAACAATATTTTAATGTCGATAAATATTTTTCAAGGTCGATAAATATATTTCAATGTCGATAAGAATATTTCATTGTCGAAAAAAATATTTGAAGGTTGACAAAGATATTTCAATATCAACAAAAAAAATATTTCAATATCGATCAAAAATATCGATATCGTTAAAAAATATTTCAATATTGATAAAGACATATCTATATCGATAAAGATATATCCATATCGATAAAGAATTTTCCATATTGATAAAGATATTTCAATACCGACAAAGATATTTCAATATCGATAAAGATATTTCAATATCGATAAAGATATATCCATATCGATAAAGATATTTCAATATTGATAAAGAATTTTCAATATCGATAAAGATATTTCAATATTGATAAAGAAAGTTGCTTCAGCCAAGTGCAGTATTCGCAAAAAATAAATTAAACAAGTAGTACATCTTCCCGTATTTTATTTACGAGCTCGAGAACTTGAAATCATAATTCAAAACAGATATATTGTTGGAATGGAATTTTTTCTTATTACAATCTGGTCGAAAATTTCATGGCATTTATTTTTTAAATGTGATTTTCGGCATATGTCCGCCGCGTATACCAGTTACATGGTCTATTCGATAAGTTTAATTTTTGATTAACTTGTCCAAGTAATCTGGCCGTATGTCGTCAATAGTGGCTTGAATCAAGACAGAGGAGTCTAGCCAAAATAGCATTTTTTTTTTATTTTATTTTCTTTTTCTTCAAAGTAAATGTCCACAAAGTAAACGCGTTGGTCTGGCGTTAAACGATTCATGATGACTTGCCAAACCTTACTGAACAGAAATGTCAGCAGAGTTTGGCATTATCAGCTGTCAAACCATAGTGATCGATTTCGATAGTTCTCATAGAGCTGTAGAATAAAATACGTTTAAAATCCGAGTAGAATACAGGGTAGACTCATTTTTTTTGGCTGTCATTTACAAACATCACTACTATTTGACATCATATCAAATTTCCCCCCTTCCCACACCTAAGTAATTGTTATGGAATCTAATTGTGAATATCCATTGACCTTCTCCAGCACAACCACTTCCTCAATGTCTGAAGTGTATGAAAATTACTGGTAATTCAAAACAATTGCTGGTTTTCATTAAATTTTTACTAAGTTTATTTGTCTTCGTTGGTAGTATCTTCAATTTCAGAGCCTTTAAATTGGCACGAAAAGCCAAATAAACAGAAATTCAAAATAGTAACGAAACCCGAAAAAAAGACACATCAAAAGCAGAGACGAACAAAATCTAAAGAGCAAACAGAAAAAAAAAACAAAAATTAAATACGAATACGAATACAGCGAGTTTTTTTTGTTTCTATAACCCCAGTAAAACCAACAACAACAAAATACTTAAGAGCCAAACAAAAAGCCAACCAACAACTGTTACCAATTTTGTTGTGGCGGTTGCTTATGCTGTCGTTTGTCGGTTGAAGTTTTTGGTTTTTTTTTTTGCTAACATTTGCAATTTGCTCAATTCAAATGCTAACGATATCTCCGAATGGCACCGGTGCAAATGCTAACGTACGTTGGAGAACGACCGACTATGCGACCGCCAGCCACCAGCACCGGGCGAGGGGAGACGCTGTGCTTGGTGGCTATCTGGCCAACTAACTCGTTGCTATTTGGCCAACAAAGAAGAAATGTCGATGGAGTAATAGTGGATCATTAAAGTAATTCAAAAAAAAAGCGAAACATAAAAAGCTTAATGTACATTTTTATTACTGTATTTCTACATCCATTGTCTCATTATGACCTCTTTGAAAGACTGCAATAATTCTCAATGACTTCAGGGTAATGGTGGTACTCAGACAAATGAATGGCAATGCCAAAGAAAGGCGTAGGTGACGGGAAGAATAACTGTAAAGAGGGAACAGCACACACAGTAAAGCTAAATGTCTCAAGTCAAATGTGAATGTCCATAAAGATATTTCAAAATAAAGATATTTCAATATTGATAAAAAATATTTCAATGCCGATAAAGATATTTCAATATCGATAAAGGTAATTCAATATCAATAAAGATATTTCAATATCGATAAAAAATATTTCATTGTCGATAAAGACTTTTTAATATCGATAAAGATATTTCCATATCCATAAAGATATTTCCATATCGATAAAAATAGTTCAATAAAGATAAAGATTTTTCAATATCGATAGAAAACATTCCAATATCTATAAACAAAATTCAATATCGATAAAACAAATTTAATATCGATAAAAAAATATTTCAATATCGATAAATATATTTCAATATCGATAAATATATTTCAATATCGATAAATATATTTCAATATCGATAAATATATTTCAAGGTCGATAAAAAAATATTTCAATGTAGATAAAGATATTTCAATATCGATAAAAAATATTTCAATATCGATAAAAAATATTCCCATACAGGTAAAAAATATTTCAACGTCGATAAAAAAAATTCAATATCGATAGATATTTCAATAAAAAATATTACAACATCGAGAAATATATTTCAAGATCTATAAAAAATAATTCAATATCGATAAAAAAAATATTTCAATATCGATAAAAAATATTTCATTATCGATAAAGATATTTCAATATCGATAAAGATATTTCAATATCGATAAAGATATTTCAATATCGATAAAGATATTTCAATATCGATAAAGATATTTCAATATCGATGAAGATATTTCAATATCGATAAAGATATTTCAATATCGATAAAAAATATTTCATTATCGATAAAGATATTTCAATATCGATAAAGATATTTCAATATCGATAAAGATAATTCAATATCCATAAAGATAATTCAATATCGATAAAGATATTTCAATATCGATAAAGATATTTCAAGATTGATTAAGATATTTCAATATCGAAAAAAAAAATATTTCAATATCGATAAAAAAAATATTTCAATGTCTATAAAAATATATCAATATCGATAACATGTATTTGAATATCGAAAAAGATAAGAAATATCGGTTATAATTCAATATCGTTAATTTGTAATGATATGTCAATGACGATAATTGTATTTAAATATCGATAACATTTTAATGTCGATAATTACATTTTAAAAAATAATGTCTTATTTTCAATAACGAATAATGTTTGAATAGCAATAGTGATATTTCAATATTGATAATGCCGTTTAGAATCGATAATAATATTTCACTGTTCATAAAAAGTGTCAATCACTTTTCAGTAGTAATAAAAAAATACCGCATTATCAGCGTATTTCCCCGATAGTGGGCTATCACAGTCGAATTTCAGTAAATGTCGATAATGGGGTACTCCGTCGACGATAATTAATGTTGTGTGCTTTCAATTAAATGCATGACTGTCAATAATTATGTTCTCACTGTAGGCGATTTATTTAAATCGAAAAGTTAGAAATAAAGAGAGAAAACCCCATACAGTCACAATCATTGTCTAGTATTAACACAGGGCGACGGGGAAATCCCTTGAACAATGACAATTTATGCAGTTTTGTTTGACATTTTATGATAATCCGACACCACCGCATGATATTATGAACCACATGTCATGACATTTTGAATTATCTTAAGTCGTAAGAGTTTTCTCTCAAAGCTTAATTGCATCATTACCGACAAGGAGTTTATGCAATTTCCCCAAACCATTAAATTATTATATTTTTTATTGTTATTTTGGTTTTCTACCACACAATTTATGCTTAGTTTTTTTATTTTCTTTTTTTTTTCATAATTAATTGTACGTATGTGTGTGCGGTGCGGTAGTGTTAACTCATATAATTTAGTGTTTAATTGTTGCTATGATTTGTTGTTAACCTTGGTTGGCCTCAGATTTCCATTAACTGCCAACAAATTGTGGAAAAGTTTACGGATAAACGGAAATTTAAAACGAAACCTAATATCTTTCCAACAACAAACAAACAAACAATTGAGAGTGCAGTTTTTCGTATGAGGAAATGTGAAGAAATAAAATAGTTTTATAACGGAATTTGATTAAAACGAAAAGAGAAGTAACAAAAATTAGAAAATCTAAAGATAGAAATAGAAATAAAAGAATGTGCCTCTAAGGGAGTGCCTCGAGGTACTCTTTCGGGTAAAAGGTTTAATTGATGCTGCCCATAAGGCAACACATTCGGTTAGATAATAAAAAAGCCGCCTACAAAGTGTTTAATCAATTGGTCCTTCGATCCGGCAGAAATTTGCCACTTTCTCTGAGAGTCAAAAAATATGGCACTGACAAAAATGGTCCTTCGTTGAGCCAATAAAAACCAAAAAAACTTTTTCGGTGACCTGCAACAATTTCCCACTTTCTCTGTCAGTCACAAGAGCTGGCATTGATACCAGAATGGTCCTTCGTTGGGTCAGCAATTTGTTGCCGAAGTTAGAGTCAAATCTCTTGTCATCCAATCGATCTTTGTCTTGTATTACATAAAGTAGCTCCCTGAGAAGGCCTTCTATAATCCATTGTGAAAACCTTCCAGAAGGAAATTTCATTTTACTGATCATCTAGTTGCTTTGATTTCTGTTTCATTTTGGAACGCCATAGCTCGATGAGACCTCATCAGTCTCTACAACACTGAAATGGATGGTGGTGCAACTCTAACTAAAAATCAATTTCCATTTAAACCGACACTTGTGATGGCCAACTAACAACTTCAAGTGTTTTCCTTTATTACAAACTTCGACAATGTTCTCAATTAAAATGCAGTCGATACTTAACTAAGATTGTTTTTTTTATAAAATTGATTAGGTTTTTTTGAAACAAATATCACATTGTCTGCATTTTAAATATTTTCGAACGCTCAAGGGCGGCATTACACTTGGCTTTGGCACGCAGCACACAGGCTCTCTTTTCCGCGTCCCAGTACATGTTGGTGGGGCACTGCATTACCATCAGATAACCGTTGCGACACATGTAATAATAATTGCAATTCGTGGGATGCGGATAAACATCGACCGTATGCCCCTGACATTTCTCACGCGGCGTAGCAGCGTCCGACTGGAATCAGACACAAAAAAACGATAAAGAAAACTTTTGAAGAACAATTGAGATGTTGAAATACCTGACATCTGACTTCCTCGGGATAATCACATTTCTGTGTTTTCAGATCGAAATGCAGCATATTGGAACAGTGCATGGCCAAGGGTTCGCCATGATAGCACATGAAATAGTCCGAGCAGGATTTGGGATCGGGTAGAAATACAATTTTCGAAGGATCATCAGTCAGCGGACATGACGAGGCAACATGCGTTGCAGCGGTCGTGACGGCAGCCACACTGGTCACCGCCGGGTGGGAAGTTGGAAGTGCCGTGGCCATGATCGGTGGCCGAGGTGTAACGGGCGTTTGGGTTACTGAAGGATTGGGTGGATTGACGGGGGTAAGCGGCGGATTGACAGGGTTAACCGGGGGATTGACTGGGTTAACCGGGGGATTGACTGGCTTAATCGGTGGGTTAACCGGAGGATTAACAACATTAACCGGGGGATTAACAACATTAACCGATGGCACAACTGGATTAACCTGTTCTGCCGGCACTACACTCGGTACACTCGGTTGCTCTTGCGGCCTCACATCGCCATCCAGCTCGCCTGGATAATCTACCGATGTCTCATTTAACGATGCACCGTATTTACAAACACTCGGATCGGTATCACAGGTCTGATCCACCTCCGAGAAGTATGGCGAATCCTCTTCACAGTCGCTCTCAAATGATTCTTCGCCGTAACAAAAAATGTAGTGTGAACAACTTTTCTCCGAGGACACGTACATATTGTCGTTGCCCTCACACTGTTCGTAAATGTCCGCCCCGGCGAAGGCGCACAGCCACGTACAAAATATTACTAAGCCAATTGTCTTTGTGAACATCTTCCGCGATTTCGGACGAGTAGTTGAAGTGTTCAATGATTTTACCTTACTGACTTCTTAGGCAGCCGAAATGAAGCTTATTAAGTACAAATGTTTGCTTATCGTAGTTACCAGAAGATAGAAAAAAAAGAATGAATACATCACGGCCGTGCGTTGTTTTTCATTTTAATTTTTATCTTACATGTTCGATGGCCTTGTTTTTGGGATAATTAAATGTTTACGAAATTTGTGAAATTTCACTTTACATATTTGGGCTTAGTCATCAAGTCAAAGTGAGCCAGTAATGACCTTTAATCTGTCGGATACATTTGTCTCGACAGTACAGACAGTACAAGGCCAGCGTGGTCTAAAAGTCTGTGGGTGGTAATTTATTGAGAACTTTTTTTTGTTTAGAAATTTTGCTGAAGTCGTTACACAGGGTGCTTCATAATTTGGTACTTTTTTTGACAGTGACATAAAAATGGTACTTCGTTGGGTCACCAAATTGTTAACGCCCCAATAAAAACCAAAATACTTTTTCGGTGGCCTTGCCGTAGACCTGTCAATATAAGTTAGAAATTCAGTTGGCATTTCATTGGTCCTTCGAGCCGGCAAAAAATGTCCACTGCCTCTTACAGTAACCAGAGATGGCATTGATACCAGTCGGCTCAATATAAATGGTCCTTCGTTGGGCCCCAATAAAAACCAAAATACTTTTTCGGTGGCCTTGCCGAAAACCTGTCAATATAAGTTAGAGTTACATAGAAATTCAGTTGGCATTTCATTGGTCCTTCGAGCCGGCAAAAATTGTCCACTGCCTCTTACGGTAACAAGAGATGGCATTGATACCAGTCGGCTCAATATAAATGGTCCTTCGTTGGGACCCAATAAAAACCAAAATACTTTTTCGGTGACCTACAAAAATTTGCCACTTTCTCTGACATTGAAAAAAATGGTCCTTCGTTGGGTCATCAAATCGTTACCAACCGCATAAAAATCCAAAAACAATTCTTTTTCGGTGGCTTTGCCAAAGACTTGGCTCTGGCTTTAACCTTGTGTACATTTTAAATGAACTAGGACATCAGTTAGCATTTCTTGTGGCTCACTAAGAAGGCCTTTACGAATACCTTACATAGTTTTCCTTTTTCATCAGTTAGAAAATGTGTGTGGTGGGTGGTGAAGTTAAAGGGGATATCATATCTGGTAAATTCCTGAGAAGGCCTTCTAGAAACCCTTGCGTAGCCCTTCCCATTTTTTCGCTGGGAAGTCACAGGCAGGTATTTCCACCAGAGGACATCACACCGACATAGACCTAGAATGCCTTTACAGACTTGCATTGGCCTTCTCTTCTTCCACTTGGAATTCCCAGTCGGATATTCCCACCGAAGGCAATCAGACACTCTAACCTCTAAATCACCTTTGATTTAAAAAAAAAAACTCTCTCCAATTACTCTTCATGTCGTTCAATACACACATGTTTCTGTTTCATTTTATTTATTTTTACGAAATTTCAAATTCAAATCCTTCACACACAAAGCGCTGGTGCGCCACTTGCACCGGCCACTCTCCACATCGAAATGATGGAAAAAGGGGCATTTCTGTAAAATTGCATAGCCCTTGACGCAGTAAACAAAGAAATCGCAACGTTCCTTGTGCGGAAATATGTGATGACCATACAGGGGACAGCCAGAATAATCACCCGACAAGGGATCCTCTACGGGAGGGGACATCTGTATGGAATTGGAATCGTCAGCGGGCGGCAAACAGTTGACATTTGCGGGTAAATCACAGTTGCCGATCTTCGCGTTCCAATACAGATTTGAGCTGCACTCCTGCAGCAGAGCCTGTCCGTGATAGCACATATAGTATTGATAGCAATTGTTTGGATGGACTATGAAGACCAAGGCATTGGAATCGGGTTGTCTAAAGTAGATATTGTTACAGAATTGATTGGCATTAGCGGTGGTATCGGGTGGGGGATTGGGAGCGGGCATGGGATTTGCCGGTGCTGATATCGGCTGACAATTGGCATTGGCTGCGGTGTCGCACATTTTGCTGAGCGCATTAAACAACATGTTGGTGGGGCAAGAAGCCGGTATGGCCTCGCCATTCTCCCCGCACAAAAAGAACAGTTTGCAGTCTTCGGGATTTGCCACCAACTCGCCTTTGTCATGCCGATCACAGAACGCCGTTTGCCGAGATTCTGATCTTAAGCGAACCGCTTCCCTCGGAGCACACAACAAACTCCATATCATCGAAGTGAAGAGCAATGCTGGAATATCGAGGCAATTAGTTTCTCTAAATGGAACAAAATAGTCTTATCGCCCTTACCATTACCCGTCATGACCCTCATTTTGGCTTTGGTCTTGTGTTGCAAAGTATTTCGCGTGTTTAGGTCGTAGAAAACGTCTGTCGCCTGTAATGACTTAAATTGCTCTAAATACAGTTGGCGAGAAATTTGAATATAATACTTGGATGGCTGCTTACAATTATCACCATAATTTCCGTTCTACATATGCAAAGGCACCTTTTTATCGCGCGCTCTTCTTCGCCAGTTTCGCATCAAATATTTGAAGTTCATTAACTAGATAAACTGGCGATGTCGTCGAGCAAATAACAATTACAGTGATTTGGCGTCAAAACGTAACTGATGCTATTGAAGATATCGAGATTCGGTTAAATGAAATGTTTATTCACAAACATGACCTCATTTCGAGAGTGCGTGTGTGTGTTTGTTTTTGTCAACGGCGAGAATGAAAACGAAACCATAAGGTTTCGCAGTCGATCATCTTGGTGGCAAAGATATCATAGACTTCTACTAGAGAGCTCTAGCAATTGGCGGTTAATCTAGTCGAATAAATGCCATCGACTTCATATACACTTGCTGTTAAAAGTAATCGTCTTTTACTGAAATGTTCAAATTTCAATTGGCTCTGTTCATGGGACTTTTCCTTGGCTCGCCTGATGCCGTAAACGTGAAAGTGGTGACAGACACATCAAGTGTTACCGAAGTCATTTCCCCAGCGATCGAAGGACCATCTAAAGGAAGCTTGCGGAAGTAAGGCTATGATGTTGAATGTCCACCCCTTAACTGAGGAAAGTTCAAAGACCCATCGGCGACATAACTGAAATCGCCTTGAATGCCACTGGAGGGGGCACGAGAATGGGTGCCCCATTTGCATTTTTAACACGATGTAACGCGGAGCTGGAGAGAAATAAAACACTGGTCATCGAATACAACCGAATGGAATCATTTCCTAATAGGAATCACAGAAACCAAAGGGTTTCCCTCTAAAAATCCGAAAATTTCCTAAGCATCGCTACGAGTTCTCTAAGAATTCCAAGGGTTTCCATAAGAAACTCCAGGGTTCCCCTTAGAAATCCAAAGGTTTCCATAAGAAACTACAGAAATTCAAAGATTTCCCAAAGAAATAAAAAGGTTTCCTGGAGAAATGCAAAGGTTTGCTAAAGAATAAAAAAAAGACAACAAAACAAAACTAAAGGATTTCCCGAAGAAACCCAAGAGTTCCCTAAAAAAAAAACCAAGGAAAGGTTTCCCCAAGAAATGTAACGGGGTTTCCCTTGAGTTTCTCAGGGATACCTGTTGCTTCTCCTCTAGAAATGCATAAGAAATTCAAAGGTTTCCAGAAGAAATTCAAAGGTTTGCTGAAGAATAAAAATGTGCTCTCAAAGAAGAAACCCAAGTGTTTCACTAAAAAAAAAAACAGAAGGATTTCCCTGAGAAATGTAACGTGGGTTACTCAGGGAAACCCATGAGTTTCTTAGGGATACCTGTTGATTCTCCTCTCAAATACTCACATTCACACAATCTAAAGGTTTTTCCAACAAGAGGTGTTATTTTGAATCACCCGGTATTTCGGTAGCTGTCACCTTTGAAGCTTTTATTCTTTGACATTTGACAAGTAGAAACTACGTCATTACCAATAATGGAACGATACACGCTTCAACACCGCATTGAAATTATTCAAATTCACTACAAAAATGATGAAAATCTTGCAGTCACAGTTCGCAAAACTAAAGCATTTTTGGGTCGTCGTGATGCACCTTATCGGACCGCAACACGGAAATTGGTGGAGAAAGTTTCGAGCTGTTGGGACAAGTTAGTGATGTGAAGAATAAAACCCGTGCACGTAGCTCAAGAACAACGTCGAATATTGCTGCTGTTGCTCAAAGTGTTGAAGAAAATCCAGGGTTGTCCTTTCTGCGTCGTTCTTTGGAATTGGGCATTCCACAAACGTCACTACACCGTATTTTGCATACAGACTTGGGTGTTAAGGCTTATAAAGTTCAGTTAACACAAGAACTCAAGCTGGCCGATCATCAACAACGTCGTATCTTTGCTGATTGGGTCCTTGAAATGCATGAATGCCATCGAAAAATCATCTTGATTGATGAGGCTCATTTCCACCTCGGTGGCTACGTCAACAAGCTAAATTGTCGCATCTGGGTCTGGGAAAATCCAAGAGTTATTTTTGAGAAGCCTCTCCATCCTCAACGTGCGACGTGTGTTTGGTGCGGTTTATGGTCCGGCGGGGTCATTGGACCTTATTTTTTTTGAAAATGAGTTTGGACTAACAGTTAATGGATTGCTCCATCGAGAAGTGATTAATGATTTTTTTATGGTCGGAGTTGGATGATATTGATCTGGACAACGTTTACTTTCATCAAGACGGCGCTACGTGCCACACAAGCAACGAAACCATTGCTCTTTTACGGGAAAAGTTTTCGGGCCGTCTTATCTGTCGAAGAGGTGATCACAATTGGCCACCGAGATCATGTGATTTAACACCTTGCGACTTCTTCCTTTGGCGCCCAGGTGAAAGATAAGGTCTACGCCACAAGCCCAGCGTCGATTCAAGATCTCAAAAAGGTAGAATTCGTGAGGCTATCGGAGGACATAGGGCAGACACTTTGCGATTTGGTTATGGGAAATTGCATGAAAAGGATATGGTCCTGTAAGCGTGGTCGTGGTGTCCATTTGGCTGATGTTGCTTTTCATTTATCTCAAAATATGACATTTTTCTTTGAATACCAAAATAACACCTCTTGTTGGAAACCCCTGCATTTCCAGTCAACACTCCTTTTACAATTGTTTTCAATTTCCATATTATTTCAATCACTTAATTTGTGATTATTCACTAGAGGCTTAACATTTTCTACACTGTAAAACGGTCCTTCCATCCCACGATACGAAGCTTTTATTTTCATATTTATTTCCCGTCAACACTCGTTTTACAATTGTTTTTAATTTCAATTTTATTTGAATCACTTAATTTATGATTATTCACTTGATCTGTTTTACACACATGCCGTAACTTACCTTTATGATCTTTCCAATTCACTGCAATTACAGCGAGGTGGCAACTTTGCGTACGGGAGATTTTTTGTTGTTGACACAACTCCAACGATGGCAGTGACAAAGATTAACTGAGATCACAGTGTGAGAGAGTGTAACAGTTGAATGTGTGACTGTGTGTGTGAGTTGGTGTTAAAAAGTAACAACCACTTTTTCGTCCCGAGGTGAGTGAGCGATGATTTCAACTTTATTTCACTGAAAAGAAAAACTAATTGTTTTTCTTACACTTTGTGTGATTGTTGGCTGTATTAAAACAGGTGCATCTGCACTTTATTTGATCTGTCAGATTGGATATGGCTTTGTTGTTGTTTTGTTGTTGCGGATGTTTTGTTTGAGAAACACAAATCAAACAAAACTAAAGAAAAAAAGAAGAACACTACAGAGAACACACCGGCACGGCACACAAACTAATGATCACAGAGATGGAAACGAAGAACTTGCACACAAACACACACATACATAAGATACACGAAAAAACATGAAATATTACAGGTCCGGCTTTTGTATTTTTACTGGGTGTTATTGTTGTGCTGTGAGAACTTGTTGTTGGTTAACTTGCACAACGCCAAATATAAAATAAGAAAACAACAACTGAAACGCGCACTCACGTTGCCCGTAAACTGTTGTTGTTGTTAGATATTTTTTTTTTCGGTTGTTGTTTGTTTTCCAATGCTTGTTGGTTAATGGGGGGAAACAGGTAGTCGGCTCAGCCCGTCACTCTTTCCAACTGAATTGTGTTTTTTTTTTCTTTCTTTAAAAAAAAAACACTATTTTTTATATTTCTGATGGATTTGTGGGTATTTCTTTTTTGGCTTCTTTGCAGCACAATTTTGTTATGTTTTCGTTAACAAAATATGGTTTATTGTTTTTTCATTTATTTGATGTGTAGACTGGCGTTTTACAGAAACTCGTGTTGCAAATTTTCTCCAAATTTCAATTTCAGCACTTTCACTTGATTTTTATCTTTTTTTCTTTCGTAAATTATCTTATTATCATCATATACACTATTTGTTTTCTTCAATTATTTTGTTGTTGATTTTTTAATCTGTTTCTCTCTTCGTCGTTTAAGGTAACGTTGGTAACATTTATTTTGTTTTTTTTTTCGTTTCTTTTTTAACTGCTCGTTATGTTGTGATTGGTTTTCGTCTTAAGCTTATTAAGCTGGTTAGTTTCGGTTTCCATTTGCCACGCATTTAATCCGCAAAGACAAATAAAAGACTCAAGACTCGCATAAAAGCGCAATGAAAACAAATCAAATCATAGACAACAAATTCATCACTGATACTTTTTGGTTTTGTTGTTGCACTCAATTCAAACAAACACAATTTGGGGCCCGTCCGTTAAATCAATGCGCACGATATGAATTCACAGCGTCAACTGAGAGGCGCAACACAACACAAGCGAGGACGTCGACGACAAATGCCGACACAATAAACAAAAAAAAAAAAAAACTCTCGAGAGAGAGCTCGCTCTTCACAGATGTTTTAAGTGCAACAACAATTAGTAAGTAAGTGTCAGTGTTGGAAAATGTGGTACAAGTGAATATGATAGTAGCAGGGTTGGGATTTCACATATTTATTGTACCAAAAGCCTTTCAATTGCTAATTAGTATGTTTCGTAAACAAAGCTCAATATTAGAAATTTCAAATCCTGAAACGATTGAACACTTGTGTACAACCGCGACTATGATGCTGGTTCAGATAATTCAGTGAATTGAACCTACCCACTATGAATCCGTCCACAATATCTACTTTGTAGAAAGTAGTAAAGGTCTGTGACCTTTTTTTTATGACAATCGTCTTAATTCTCTCAATCCTAATTTGATAACATTTTATAAATCCGTAATTTTATAAACCCGAATTACGAAATATAAAATACCGAGAAAATTATTATTTATATACGAGAAATTTAAACGTTTTGAAATCCCATCACTGGTAAAATTGAGAAGGTAAGAGAAACATAACAAGAACGACTCTCGTAATAATTATTTAAGAGGCAAACACATGTCTGATGATGCCAGATTATTAATACAATAAAGTATTTATTTTCCGTTCCGTAAACAAAAACTGAAAAAAAAGTTTCGACTTAAATTTCTAAAAAGAAAATAAAAAAAAATGGTAATTTCTTCGCTGATTTCATATTGAAAAATATGGAATTTCGTCAAAATGTTCTACTAAAAAAATAGGAAAATATAATTTTTTTTTTAAAAAATATGAAATTTCATAAAAATATTCTATAACAAATATGAAATTTTTAATAAAAAAAAAATATGAAATTTCGTCAAAAAATTGTATTATTATAACATTCCATTAAAATTTTATATTTTAACAAAAAAATTAAATTTCATTTAAATTTTCTTTTCAAAAAAATTATAAAATTTAATGAAATTTTTAATTTTCTTTTCAAAAAAATTGTATTATTGAAATTTTATATTTTTTTAATAGAAAATTTCATTGAAATTTTGTATTTTTTTTTAATAGAATGAAATTATATATTTTTTTAAATAGAAAATTTCATTGAAATTTTGTATTTTTTTAAATAGAAAATTTCATTGAAATTTTGTATTTTTTAAATAGAAAATTTCATTGAATTTTTTTTAAATAGATTTTTTTTTTTAAATAGAAAAAATTATATTTCTTTGAATTTTCTATTAAAAAAATATAAAATTTCAATACATTTTTTCAATGAAATTTCAGTGAAATTTAAAAATTTGTTTTTGTAGAAAATTTCATTGAAATTTAATATTGTTTTTTAAATAGAAAATTTAATTGAAATTTTATATTTTTTTAAATAGAAAATTTCAATGAAATTTTCTATAAAAATAATATAAAATGTCAATGAAATTTTCTACAAAAACAAATTTTTAAATTTCACTGAAATTTCATTGAAAAAATGTATTGAAATTTTATATTTTTTTAATAGAAAATTCAAAGAAATATAATTTTTTCTATTTAAAAAAAAAAATATATTTAAAAAAAATTCAATGATTCTATTTAAAAAAATATATAATTTCATTTCTATTAAAAAAAAATACAAAATTTCAGTGAAATTTTCTAAAAATATAAAATATCATTAAAATTTCCATAAAAAATATATAAAATTTCAATGAAATTTTCTACAACATTTTTTTTTAAATTTCACTGAAATTTTCTATTAAAAAAAATATAACATTTCATTGAAATTTTCCATAACAGAAAATATAAAATTGTGTAGTAAAAATTCCAATGTAACTTTCTACTATCTTACATGTCCTGTAAGTTACGGCCATTGACGTATCGTGAATTGATAAAAGAAAATCAAATAATTATTAACGTGTGTTCTTGCCGTCTTCTGCTGAAACTTGTAACACACCTCCATTAGAGAATAATTAAATTATTTGATAAAAAAAAAGCCAGGTGAGTAAACAATTGGCCATGCCGACGGCCACAATTTATATAAATTAAGATCAGTTGCAATAGCAGACAACACTTTTCACCGTAGCATCGACAGTTGAAGTCTGCCAACATGATAGACTGTAAGTAGCGCCATTCCATTCCTTTGCATCTCTTCGAAATCAAGGATTTTTTTTATACATTTCAGTAAATCTTTTGCTTTGCCTGCTGGTCCTGTGCCCAGCCCTGATTATAGCCGCAAATCCTATGACTCGTCCTGATTGCTCTTCCAATGAGGAGGGCTCTTTCATGGCCGATCCAAAAAGTTGTTCGCATTTCTATGTGTGCCGCAACCAAAAACCCCAGCGTTGGCGTTGTTCGCCGGGCTTGTATTTTGATGTGAAATTGAATATGTGTAACTTTGCACACAAGGTTGAGTGTGTGCAATTGAGACGTTTGTCTCTTAGATTGGAACAATCTGTACATGAGAGGGACCAACATCCTGTCACGACAGCGCCCTGTACGACAACACCGCGAATTGAAACTACACGGCCTTCAAGTACACCATGCCAAACAACGCCAGAAGTTTCTACAGCATCTTCAAGCACTCCTTGTCAAACCACGCCTACTCCAACAACTCCAGAGGAAGTTTCTACAGCATCTCCAAGTACGCCCTGTCACACAACAACTCCAGATGAAGTTTCTACAGCATCTTCAAGCACTCCTTGTCAAACCACGCCTACTCCAACAACTCCAGAGGAAGTTTCTACAGCATCTCCAAGTACGCCCTGTCACACAACAACTCCAGATGAAGTTTCTACAGCATCTTCAAGCACTCCTTGTCAAACCACGCCTACTCCAACAACAACTGAGGAAGTTTCTACAGCGTCTCCAAGTACGCCCTGTCACACAACAACTCCAGATGAAGTTTCTACAGCATCTTCAAGCACTCCTTGTCAAACCACGCCTACTCCAACAACAACTGAGGAAGTTTCTACAGCATCTCCAAGTACGCCCTGTCACACAACAACTCCAGATGAAGTTTCTACAGCATCTTCAAGCACTCCTTGTCAAACCACGCCTACTCCAACAACAACTGAGGAAGTTTCTACAGCATCTCCAAGTACGCCCTGTCACACAACAACTCCAGATGAAGTTTCTACAGCATCTTCAAGCACTCCTTGTCAAACCACGCCTACTCCAACAACAACTGAGGAAGTTTCTACAGCATCTCCAAGTACGCCCTGTCACACAACAACTCCAGATGAAGTTTCTACAGCATCTTCAAGCACTCCTTGTCAAACCACGCCTACTCCAACAACAACTGAGGATGTTTCTACAGCATCTCCAAGTACGCCCTGTCACACAACAACTCCAGATGAAGTTTCTACAGCATCTTCAAGCACTCCTTGTCAAACCACGCCTACTCCAACAACAACTGAGGATGTTTCTACAGCATCTCCAAGTACGCCCTGTCAAACAACACCGTCTCCAACAACTCCAGATGAAGTTTCTACAGCATCTCCAACTTCTCCCTGTCAAACAACACCGTCTCCAACAACTCCAGAGGATGTTTCTACAGCATCTTCAAGTACTCCCTGTCTAACAACATCGTCTCCAACTACACCCGAGGATGTTTCTACAGCATCTCCAAGTACGCCCTGCCAAACAACACCGTCTCCAACTACACCCGAGGATGTTTCTACAGCATCTCCAAGTACGCCCTGTCAAACAACACCGTCTCCAACTACACACGAGGATGTTTCTACAGCATCTCCAAGTACGCCCTGTCAAACAACACCGTCTGCAACAACTCCAGATGAAGTTTCTACAGCATCTCCAAGTACGCCCTGTCAAACAACATCGTCTCCAAGTACACCCGAGGATGTTTCTACAGCATCTCCAAGTACGCCCTGTCAAACAACACCTTCTCCAACAACTCCGGAGGAAATTTCTACAGCATCTCCAAGTACTCCTTCTCCAACAACTGCAGATGAAGTTTCTACAGCATCTCCAAGTACGCCCTGTCAAACAACACCGTCTCCAACAACTCCAGAGGAAGTTTCTACAGCATCTCCAAGTACTCCTTCTCCAACTGCACCCGAGGAAGTTTCTACAGCAAAACCCTCTACAAAACCCTGTACAACAACACCATTACCTACAACTCCCTGTCCATCGAAAATTAACCAACTCCAGGCGAATCGTTTGCCAATGGTCAAAGGTAGAGCTGAAGTTTCCGCTATACCCAATGGCTCATCAACTGCGGCACAAAATATATGTGCCGGTGAACCACATGGCACTCTAAAACGTGACCCCAACAATTGTTCATTATTCTATACTTGCTTGAACAATACAGCCGTAAAGCAAAAGTGCCCGGTTGGCCTATACTATGATGGCATTCTTCAAGTATGCAACTACAAGGATTTGGTAAAGTGTGACAATTAGAAGATGAATATTATCCAATAAACCGAATTAGATTTATGCAGCATTTATGACATGGACGTTTCATTTGTTTAAAGTTAAATGAAAATTTATTTAATATATGTGTAGACTAGAAATATGATTTGCCTCCATTGGCTATTACTATTAACAATGATGCACAGGATTATCGATGATTTGGTTTAAAACTAGCATGACCTTTCTAAAGGCTATTGTGCTTTTTTAACAATAGGCGGTGTTATCATTGAGTCTTCTATCTTAAACTCCGGTGCCAATTTGTACTGCGTCTGGCCAGTGCGTTTCTTTTCTTGACGCAGTTTCTGTTTCGGCACTGTGGGTGCATTAGATTCACTTTCCTTTGGATTCTCATCTTTAGCCTCTTTGACGGCACCGTCTTGCAGCTCCGAAGACATGTCTATGGATTGTGGTATGTTGGTAAAGGTACCCAAGCCCATTTTCTGTTTGATTTCCACTATGTTTTGTTGGGCGATTTGTCGCGCCTTGTCCGCACCCATCTCAAGCAAATGAATCAATTCGCTCTTTCTCATCAGCTGATCATCGATTTGTAGGCGTATAGGCTTCAAATGTTCCACAACTGCCTCGGCCACTCGCAATTTATAACGTCCGGTATCTATGGTATTGGCCTCCTCCACCACCTTGTCAATGGGCATTCCAGTGACCATCGAATGGATCACAACAAGATTGGAAACACCAGGTCTCAAATTGGGATCATATGTAACATCTGAGGTAAAATCGGTGACGGCTTTCTTGATCTTTTCGACAATTACTTCGGGGGTATCGCGTATATTAATGGTGGCTTTGGTATCCAAATCGGATTTGGACATTTTCTTGGAAGGATTACGCAGCGAGCGTATACGGGCAGCTTCGTGATTTTCGATCATGGCATGACAAATTGGAAAAGTGGGGCCGTATTTGGTGTTGAAGATACGCGACAAATGCTGAGTCAGTTGAATGTGTTGCAGTTGGTCTTCGCCGACAGGTACATGGGTAGCTCTGGAAAGAATAAAAACAAAAAGTTTCAATATACAAAATTTGTCAGAATATAACTGAGAGAACTAAAAGGAAATCAGAAGAGATATTCATCTCAGTCAGACTGAGAGCATAATTTTATGAGAAAAATCATTCTCAGTCCGGCTGAGACAGTTTTTCTATAGAAAAAATCTTTCTCAGTCAGACTGAGACAGTTTTTCTTTGGGAAAAATATTTTTCAATTAGACTGAGACAGTTTTTCCCATTCATACTGAGACAATGTTTCCTTTCCTTTCAGTCTTATTAAAACAGTCCGATTGTTTCCTTAAAACTCACTTGTACAACATAATATCCGCTGCCTGCAACACAGGATACACGTAGAGACCCAACGGTACATCTTTCACTTTGCGGGATTTCTCTTTATACTGCGGCAAATGACCCAGACGTGCCATGGTACACAGACAGTTCAAGATCCAGCCAAGTTCAGTGTGCTCCTGTACGGAGGATTGAACAAATATTGTCGACTGCTCCGGATCCAGGCCACAGGCAAGCATGGTCGCTGCCATTTCGAAAATATTTTCACGCAATAAGGCTGGATTCTAAAATGACATCAGAATTAACGACAAATGGACGGTCGGTATGGTTTAATGTCGCCACCCTCTTTACCTGTGGCACTGTTATGGAATGCATGTCGACTATACAATAGGTGACATCCTCCCGACTGTTCTGTAACTCGGTCCATTTTTGTACAGCACCCAGATAATTTCCCAAATGCAGTTGGCCGGTAGGCTGAATACCGGAAAAGATTTTTCGCGGATAATTCAGATTCTACAAAGAGAACAAAGGATTCATGGCAGCTTTTCCTCATTGCTTTAATACACGGTTTACCTGTTTTTCCTCGTTGATGTCCAAGTTTTCCATCTCTTGCGAGTATGCTGAAGCATTTCTTAGGAGTAGATGTCTTGCCGGCGATCGAATGTGTGGCAAGCGTTGTATTATTTTTGAGAAATTCATTGTATTCTATTGTTGGCTTGGCTGTTGTGTCAAATTTTTTGTTACAAATACGTTTTCAATAGAAAATTTAAAGAATATTTTGAAACTTGTGTAATATTTGTGTACTGTGTGTGGGGAAATTACCCCTAAAAATGAATGACAAACGCAACAACAACCGAAAACATGTGAGATAAAATAACAACAAACAGCTGATTGCAGCACGCAGTGTAGCCATATTTCATTGAATAAATATCGTTGTGATTAGGAGTAGTAACGGCTTCGGTCGCGTGTTGCCATATGGGCAATTCCATAGTGACGGGTGTGACCATGTTACTCACAGTTTTTGTTACAATTCAGAAATATAAAGTTTATAGTTTAAAAAAAGGATGTGATTCCCAAGGACGTTACTCTTAATAACTTGTAATAGTGGGTACACATTGAAAGAACGTGATTTCTGATCAGAATGGCCATTAGAAGGCTGGAACGGGTGTGACGGGTTACAAACCTGCATTTTTAGAGAGTTATGGCCAGTTGCTGTAAAAATTCCGTAGAACACACACATACATTTTGGTGTAGTTAATCGTTCAACGTTTTTTTGATTGTATTATATACTTACTGTCTGGAAAAAAATATTTGTTCATAACGAAATGCTTTTCGAAAAGTTTAAAGGAACAAAAGCTTTTAGTTGAATTAATTGATGTAATAAATGTAGAAATAAAACCACAAGAAAAATAATATGACAAATTTATTCGCTATCCGTATTTTCGTAGACTGAAACTAGTCCAGTCGAGTACTTTTTTAAGTAATTATTCTAAATTCAGATAAATATGTACAGCAAACATGCACAGACACGGCATCTGCCCTTTCTTATGCATTATTTTGAATATTGGGTATTTTTTATCCACCTCTTGTTCATTCTTCACTATTTCATCTTTAGAATCGTAAAAAACGAGGGTGTAACTTTATTTTTTTTTACTAGATTTTTCAAATAATCCATGGCTTTAATCTATGCCCATCCCTTAAAATTGGCAGACTCTGAGTATGTTACAAAATGATGTCTTGATAAAATGTTTATTTTTTTTCTCTTATTGATTTGTAAAGCGTTTCAGATTGTCAAAAGAAGCATTCAGATATGTTCTAGATGAAATAATTAGAAAGTTTCCAGAAAATTAGAAAGTTTTTCATATTTACTCTATTTAGTAATTGGCTGTATTGATGGAACATTGGCATATTGGATTGCAGAAACCAAAAGAAAGGGAGAACATGTTTTTTAACAGGAAATCGTTTCATAGTCTTAATTCCATGGTCTGAGTCTATAAGTATGAGTTATATACAAAGTTTATTTTAGTTTAATTCGACCTAAAATAAACACATAAATTATTCAAGATGCTTACAAAAAATTTCACTTACATTTTCGATTTTCTGTCTGTGATAGTGGTGACAATATATTTAGTGGGAAACCCCTTTTTATGTGTATTTTTTTTTGTCGCCAAATTTTTTGCGATAACTTTAGCACTTTAAGCGATATCGTCTGACAGAATTCCAAAAGTACGAAATTACGATCGTATGACCGCAATTACGTACACCATCGACTCTCAGCATCAGCCCCCAGTTCGCGAACTTAAAATAAAATCACACACGAACCGGTGTTCTGTTGAAGTGTGTTCCGATCGAACATGCCGAGAACAATGCATGTTCGAGTGTGCAAATATTACACCGTGTTACAAAAAATAGTTTTTTTTTTCTGTCCCATGAACCAAATGCACGTATTCGTAAAAAATTTGACGTGATACAGACATTTCCACGAGTCTGCCTGAAAAAAATCAGCTCGATTGGATCACTGAAAAATGGTTAAAAATCGGTCCAAAGGCTTTCACACAGGCCACTACGAGCTTCATACTTAAAAAAAAAAAAATCTGACGTGTACATGAAAATTGTCGATACACGTTTATTTTTATTTGTTATCCCCTTTCCGAAAAAGTAAATTTGGTTCATAGGACAGAATGTGTGTAACACGGTGTTATAACAAAACACACTCATGTGTGGGATCGGTAGGGTTGCAATTTTCAACGTCATAAAACAGTACATTAAGGGAAAAATCAGTACATTTTTTATTTCATTTTGTACAAGTATTTTTTTTTCAAACGTAACATTTTTATTGAAAATAAATTCTTAGGCCCCCCATTCACGTACAGTTTTAACTGTCAGTTTGAACTGTTCAGCTAAAACTGTCAGTTGAAACTGTATGTGTGTGGTATATAACTGACAGTTTTACTCAACTGTTCAGTTTTACTGAGAAATATAAAAATTTTATATTTTTAACTGACAGTTAAAACTGTACGTGAATGGGGGGCCTTATGTTCTAACGAGATCACATAAACTCAAAATAAAATAAAAATAAACGACCTGCGAATGCAATTTTAATTCAAAATAGTATTCCAGAATATTTTACGTATTTTTCATATTGCCTGCAATATTAGAAAACTTTTGCGGTGGTCAAGAAAAAAAAACTGTTGGTCTTGTGATACAATTAATTACAAATATTTGTCTTTTTTTTGGATATGTCTTATTATACCATTCTTGCCTGTTTCAGTTGTTAAAAAGTGATAGAATTCATTGCACGTGTATCCAAAATTGGTTTTTACCATTAACTCGCTTTCCAAATTTTCTATCAAAAGTCTATTTCGCTCTTTTCGCCAAAATGAAAACATTAAACTGAATATTCGCTCACAGCTGGCATTTGAATGCGGTATTGAAAAAATGAAATTACATATCTTCTCCAAATTAGGAAATGTACCTCCATTTAAAAACTCTTTCCATTTTTCAACAACTATTTTTTCACATTTTATATTTTCAGCAAATGTCTTTAATTGTAGGAACTCATCAAAAAGTAAATCAATATCAATATCTTTAATAGAAAACAAATCAACTACAACGACAAAATCTTGAAATGAAATATTCGAATTTAAATTAACAACACTTAGTTTTTCAAATTTATTATTCTCTAAGTCGAAGTGTTTTTCGATGTAACTTATTATTGAAGACAACGTAGCGTCTGCACGTTTTTTGAAAAGGGAAACAGCCTGCAAGTTATCACAATTACTACATATAGTTCCAGCTAAATAGCCGTAAAACTCTTCATTTTTTTGATGTATAAATTTGTCACGAAGACTTTTAATTAATTGAAAAATTTCGATAACCAACACGCTGTTTTCCTCTTCTAATTTTTTTATGCAGCATAACAAAGAAGTGCCTATATTGTGTACAAACCCTAAATATGCCTCTGAAGTCTCTAATTCCAAAAAATTTCTTAAAGTAAGATTATCTTCTCGTGAAAGAAAGTAAGCTTTTATAGCCGTATAGTTTTTTAAAAGTCTTTCTATAGCCGGAGTCAAAGTAAGCCATCGTGTCCCTACATTCCGAAGCATTTCACTCCATTCTAGATTGCAAAATTCGAATATTTCTTTAAGTTCGGCAGTTGATTTTGTTGAGGAACTAAACTCATTAAAAACTTTCACGACAACGTACTCTACATCATAATGTAATAATTTTAGGGCTTGTTTGAAGGAATTATTAAGCATATGGCATAAACAACCAATTCCGATAATGTCAGGATTACATTTTCTTAACTCAACAAAAACACTTTTATGTGACCCAAAATTTACACTCGCATTATCTGCACCGAAACTTGTAACATTATTCCAACTCAAATTACGGTTGTCTAATTTTTATTTTAAAGAATTGGCTATATCAATCGACAGTTCAGAGTTTGATTCAAAAAAACTTAAAAGTTTAACATTAATTCCCGAATCCTTTGAAAAATATCTAATTACTATAGGAAAAGTTTTTATATTTCCTTTATTTGACGCGTCTGTTGAAATGGAAAAAGGATGATTACCATCTAAGTCTCTTAAGACTGATTCAATGGAAAATTTTGCCAGTATGTTTGATATCACTTTAGAGCATTTCGTCCTTCCGCATGTAAAATTACATGCAATACTTGAATCAGCAAACATCATTTTAAAGAGCTTGCTACCACAGTCTGCCGAATTATAGCTGTGGCTATGCATTACAGTATGATACACGAAAATAGCCTCTGCAGTAGAGGTAGATTGACGAGAGTTGATGGCACTTTGACCTAAAAAACTTGTGACTGACTTCTGCTGACTGCTTTTTAAATTTCGCAGGTGCTTGGCGGAATTCATATGACTTTTCACATCGGATATCCCTCCATTAGCTACAGAAAAGGTAACTCCGCATGCTGAACATTTTGCCTCATATTCCTCTTTGGTTTTCAGTATCCAATTAAACATATTTTTCCAGGTATCTCGAAATTTATTTTTACGGCGGCTTGCAAGGTTTCCTGTTTGTTTACTCGTTAACGGTCGTTGGATTTCTTCCACATCGTTTGAATTTGTGTCGACAGAATTATCCGAAGATTCCATGTTTGGCTATTAATATAAAAAAGTAAAACCTGAAGTACAACATTTTTATTAATGTAATAGAAAAATGCTAACCTTTATTTGTTACAAAATGTATAAACTTTTGTATTAAATTTTGCGAGAAAAAACACACATTCTGTGAATGGAAAAACAGTTATTTGACGAAGTCGAAAGTATTTGGGTACTGAATATTGAATGTTTTTCGATAACCAATATATAGGACTTTACCTAAATACCACTGAAATAACATGAAAACGTCAAAATCTTTACTTGCGTGCCGTATAGCAAAGATCGCTTTACTTTTGATCGCGTGCCGTATAGTAAAGGGCGGTTGAAAAATCGTTTTATGATACAAAACTTAACAATTTGTATTCTTAATCGAATAAAAACTATGTTTCTGACATTATTTTAAAAAAAAACAGTACAAAATCAGTACAAATTTTTTTAAATCAGTACTTTTGGCGTACTTTTCGAGGTCTGTGAATAAATCAGTACGTTGGACAAAAAAACAGTACTGTACTGGTAAAAACAGTACGAATGGCAGGGGATCATAGGGATCGGTGTTGTGCAAAATTTGGAAACAGTCAAAATTTGGGCTTGGAGTCGTCGCCGAGTAGTCATTTCATTTCACTCTAACTGTTAACGTGATAAAAGTAAAGTTAAAAGTAGTGTTAAAAGTAACAGTTGTAATAACTTTGAGATATAAATCCTGGCTACATGTGGGATGACATCCCCAGCCATATAAATTAATTTAGAAAACATTGACATTGCAACACGTGCTGATGCTGAAATACGAACGATTTTTTTTTTTGCTAAAATTTTATTTTATACTTCGAGGAGAAGCGTTGAAAAGGGTGAAATAAATAAATGTCATAACCTTAGTAATGGCACAATAAATAAAGGTGAGTCATGCAAACGGCTGATTAAATTGTTTTCACTTTGATCGAATTTCGATTGTCAAATACATTTTCGTATTAAACATTTAAATCAAAGATTTAGAATACAAAAAGCCAAACAAAGAATTTTGGGGGCACTCAAAATTATTAAAAATAAAGTTTCAGTTTGCCAAAAACTGTGCCATGAGTTGTAATTGTCTGTCATTTATACAGGGTGGCGCAAAAGTAATCCTCCTATCGGAATTTTGCGATTGGCCCCTAATGTCAGTGGCAACTCTGGCGGCGGCCATTTACATGACATCATATTCTCGATTTGATGTAAAAAAAAAATTAAAAGACCCAATAAAAATAATCCACAAGAAGAATCAAAGTTTTTCATTTTTTTTTTAATTACAGCCAAAAAACATCTGAAGTTTACTTTTGCGCAACCTTTTATATCAGAATTTGACAATCATAATACCCAGGGTTGTATCCGAGTTTTTGTTGTTGGGCAATTGCCACTACCTTCTATTGTTGTGCCACTAATGGTTTGATTCCGGTCATAAAAACTCTTTTTTTCGATTGTCAAAAATATAAATAGTTTGAAACGACACTGGACCTAGCTGAGTTTTTCACCGGCTTAAGTGAAAACTCGTCCGTCTTCTGCATTTCATGTGACGATATACATCAAGATCTTCCGTGCTGCAACTTTGCTGTCGACTTTTTACTTCGCTTTCGCATACCTACAACCGGAATAAACAAGGTAAGTTCTGACGAAACTGCTATTTTAATTTCTGATAAGAGGGCGTGTTATCAACAGGTTGGGATCTCTAGTAGACCAATGTTTTTAATGAAGGGATCATTGTTTTAGGAGTACATGGTTTTCCAAAAGATCGCATGTTTATTTCATAAAGAGGGAAGGTATGCCGGTAATAATGAAAAACAACATCATCCAAATGGACACCACGACCACGCTTACAGGACCATACCCTTTTCATGAAATTTTCCATAACCAAAGGAGGAAGTAGCAAGTTGTTAAATCACAAGATCTCGGTGGCCAATTGTGATCACCTCATCTGTCATGATGATTTTTCGATGGAATTCTGGATCATTTTCATGCATTTCAAGGACCCAATCAGCAAAGACAAGACATTGTTGATGATCGACCGGCTTGAGTTCTTGTATTAACTGAACTTTATAAGCCTTAAGACCCAAGTCTTTATGCAAAATACAGTGTAATGCCCAAAGAACGACGAGGAATGGACACTTTGTGTTACAGCAGCAATATTCTCAGTTGTTCTTGATTGAAGTGTCCTGGTTTTACTCTTCACATCACTAACTTGTACCAACAGCTTGAATTTTTCCACCAATTTCTGTATTGCGGACCGATAAGATGCTTCACGACGACCCAAAAATGCTTTAGTTTTGCGAACTGTGAATGCCTGATTTTCACCATTTTTTTTTTTAGTGAATTTTAATAATTTCAATTCGTTGTTGAAGCGTGTATCGTTCCATTTTTAGCATTTGACAACCATATCGTCCAAATAATCGATAACGAAGCGGATGGTTAATGTGCCTTCAATTGCCGAGTTAATTGTACATTGTAACGAATAATGCGAGGTCTTTGTGGTTTAAGTGACTGGTTTAAGTGAATTAATTTAACATATTTTTTTTTTTCAAATTTTATTCATTGTCTTTTGTTTGTAAAGTTGTTGGTTCATATAACAATTCACATCTATGGAGTATATTAATTTTAATAACTATTAGAACGTTTAAACGTTTTAGTTTTAAGAGGAAACTATTTGAGTTGAAATTGGATGAGTGTCAAAACTTCTCTTAGTGATGACGTTGGTGACAACATGCCATGAAGTGATGCCCAGGCACACAATAACAGATTTCATAGAACTGGTATTAGTAATTGAACTATTAATTAATTATTACACAAAATGTATAAAGTATAGACGACAAATATTTTTAAAATTGTTTTCAAAAATATTCGAAAGTCCAATTTATTCCAAAAGATCCCCCATTAACCGCATCACTAAGAGAAGGCTGTCCATCCAAGTCTGTCTGTATATTATGTTGGTTTTTATAAAAAAAAAATGTATTTTTCACTTCAGCCATACATGATGAACATATATGTGACTTACAAACTAAATCAAGACAACTTTCGCTTAGTCGACTATACTATACACATACTTGAATACCCTACCTACAGTCATATTTGGAAGGTATGAAAAGTATAGTTTTCTCACCTCTCTTACAAATTATTGTTACATTTGAATTTCTGTGCCTTATACACCACCGGCGATCTTGGACACGAATTCGGCATCGTCAGAATTGGTGCCGTTTAGAAGAACCGCTATACCGCCATTGGGCTTCAAGTGTGTGTTGCAGTTGCCGTTGAGTTTCAAAGTATTCACTTTCGATGTTATGGCTAAATCTTCTTCGTCCGAGGAAGCATCGGACTGTTGACGAGGCGACAGGCGACAGCCACGTGCAATGTAGTTGGGCAAGCGACCCACTGAGGCTAATATCAAACCCAAAAAGGGTGGCGACGGCTTCAAGGGTCTGGACAAGTACTCGGGATGATATTGAGTGGCCACATAATAGGGATGATTCTTGAGTTCGACTATTTCCATGCGTGTCTTGGTGTCGTCACAGCCCACAAAACGTAAACCATGCTCTTCCAATTGTGGCACATACTTGGGATTCACCTCGTAACGATGTCTGTGGCGTTCGTCCACACTCTTGGGATTGCCGTACAATTGTTTAATGGTGCTGGGCTCGTCGGTGAAGATCGTGGTGCGTTTGCCCAAACGCATGGTACCACCCATTTGACCCGTATGATGTTCGGGCATATCGATGACCAGAGCATTACCGGTTTTAGGATTTATTTCCGTTGTATGAGCATCTTCTAGGCCCAAAACATTTCGGGCAAATTCAATGACAGCCGCCTGCAGACCCAAACAAATGCCCAGGAAGGGTTTATTATTCTCCCGACACCATTTGCAGGCACTGATTTTGCCCTCAATGCCGCGCGAACCAAAGCCACCGGGCACCAAGACACCATCACTGTCACACAGCAATTTCCATTCATTGAAATACTTGGAGGGGGCATCCTGCAGCGTTTCATTTTCTAACAGACTGGAATCGATAAAGTTGAGATTGAGATTGTAGCCAACAGCAAGAGCGGCATGTTGCAGAGACTTGATCACCGAAGCATACGAATCCTTGAATTTCGTGTATTTGCCTACCAAAGCAATGTTGACTGTTTTACGTAAAGTCTCCGAGCGGCGGGCCAAATCTTTCCATTTTTGTAAGCATCTGGAGGGGAGAATAGAAGTGAAATTATTATTAAATATGGTTGTGTCTCGACCACTTCACTTACCTTTCCTTTTTGTCGGGCTGTATGTTTAACTGTAAGCGTTCATTTAAGAACTCAATCACACCATTCTGTTCCATCAGCAAGGGCACATGATATATGGAACTCAAATCATGGATGCAGATGACCTGATCCGGTGCCACATGACAGAAATTCGATATTTTCTCCTTCACCTCGGACCCTATGGGTTTTTCGGAACGACACACAATAAGATCGGGACTCAAGCCGAAACCACGCAGTTCACGGACCGAACTTTGCGTCGGCTTTGTTTTCGGCTCACCCGTTGACGAGGGTGAGGGCACCAACGACACATGGGCACAACAGAAATTCTCACGCTTAACACGAAATTGGAATTGACGGAAGGCTTCGACAAAGGGCATACCCTCAATATCGCCAATGGTGCCGCCCAGCTCTATAATACACACTTGTGGCTTGGATTCTCCACGGACGGGTGTCTGTGCCACTCGTTCAACCCATTCCTGGATGGCATCGGTTATGTGTGGCACAACTAGACAAACGCGAAAGTTCATTCAATTAATATTTTGTTAAAGCAATAAGAATTATAGTTTACCTTGCACAGTTTTACCCAAATATTCGCCTTTACGCTCTTTCTCTATGACCAATTGATATATTTTACCCGTGGTTATGTTGTTGTCCCGATGTAAGGTGACATCCAGGAATCTCTCATAGTTACCCAAATCCAAATCGACTTCACCGCCATCGTCCAGAACATAGACTTCACCTGAAAAGCAGAAGAGAGAAAAACAAAGTATTGTTAGGCGGGCAAGAGGGGGAATATATTTTGTAAAAAAAAAAACAAATGAAGATAGATCTTATTATGAAGTTGTTTGGTTTCTGTTATGATCGTGGGTTTTTGTTATTGCGTTATATTAAGAGTGTTACACTCGAATGCAAGCTAAATGATCAGTGGTTTTTCACAGAGAATTAGTTGAGACTTTTAATGGGTGAGACCAACTAGAAAGCCTCAAGTAGTTGGACCAATTTGAAAATAAAAACAGAACTGCTTAAGAACAGATGCTCGCCAGTCATGCCTTGTTTTCTCCGAGGAAGACAATAATTTACTGGTACAGAGCTAAATGACATTTTTTGAGATATGATTAATTATTTCATAATAAAGAGGACGGTATGCCGTTAATAATGAAAAACAACATTAGCCAAATGGCCACAACGACCACGATTACAGGACCATATCCTTTTCATGAAATTTTCCATAACCAAATCGCAAAGTGTCTGCCCTATATCCTCGAATCGACGCTGAGCAGTTGGCGTAGACCTTATCATTCACGTGGCCCCAAAGGAAGAAGTCGCAAGGTGTCAAATCACAAGATCTCTGTGGCCAATTGTGATCAACGCTAGAAACGGTCTAAGGGGCGTCTTGTTTATAAAAGTGTTTATTTTTTTATCGTTTGAACGAAGTTTGTGGCGAAAACTCCAGACTCCTCATTAAGTAGACCCATTATGTTTTTTGATGCCACTTTTATTAAAACGACATCATGGAACTCACTGCACACACAGTCAAACAAATTTGTAATTTAAATTTTCTTTTCATTCGAGACTTTCTTTTCATTCACAATGACATCTGAATATTTTACAAATACCATAATATTTATATTCTACTTAGAACTATAGGCGTCTTGCTCTAATAAACCCTAATATGGAGATCGCTACTTGCGAAAAAGTTAACAAAGAATAGCACAATGTGCTTAAGGGTAATGAGAAAATATGAGAAAAATGAGTGACGTACAGAGCGGAGGGTGTCAAAACAAAACATAAAGTATGAACATACTTAACAGTGAGAACATGGGATTAACATTTTAACATGTTTTAAACAGAGTGACTAGAACACACACAGTAATACGTGTAACCACAAAAGAGACATTTAATAGCGCTCTAAGTTTTCGACGAACTTCCTTTGTAGAGATATTACATGCTGGCATAAGGGTGTAATTGCTGCATTTTCGTAAATGTAAGTGTTTGAATGACGTTTAGTTTGATTCACGACATTTTTTTCAAGAGATTTACGTAGTATATTTCTTTCTACAACTTCTAGGCCCTTCGCAATAGTTGCATAGATGTAAAACCATATGAGAAGTGCATATAGTACAGCTGGTCGTATTGCTACTTTATATATCAGTTGCTTTGTATTTCGGGGAAGGAATTTGCTATTCAGTAAGCCAGTTTTTTCGCTCTGGTAAGCATTATTCTGCCGTGATTGTTGAACTTCAGTAGGCTGCTAAAGTGCACTCCTAAGTACTTCAGCGATGACTTTTTTTTTTGACTAACACTCAGGGGATGCCCCCCTATAAATGCAATGCACTGTGTTAGCGATGGGAAATAAGGGTATTGGAGGGAGGAAAGAGGGAGTAGTGTTTGTTGACGTTGGCCTTGAATTTGGTAATGTCATAGCAGGCAGGAAAAACACTTGCAGGAAGATTATTCCACAAACGAACAGTCCGGCTGAAGAACGAATTTTCTCTATAGTGCGTCGTCCGGTCAACCGGCCATTTGACAATGAACGGATGAGAGACCCTGGATAGCCGAGTATTCCGGCTAAATGTTCTAACGTCAGGGACCAGACGACGGATATCTTCTGAACAGATACCATTAAAATATCTATAGAATAGCGATACACCACCCACATTTCGGCGATGCTGTAGGAAGACAATAGAGCTGGATACCCTACCATCCCCTATCATCACCACCGCTCTCCTCTGTACACGGTCCAGAAGCTTCAAAGAGGTTAATGGAGCCGCTGCCCATATATGCGAGTTGTATTCCATTTTAGGCCGGATGTAGGTGGTGTAAATATTGACGAGGTCAGATGGGGTGAAGTATTTCTTGCACCGCTTTAAAAAGCCTAAACACTTGAATGCTTCTTTCGACACTTCGAATATATGGCTAGCCCAGCGAGCATCACCCTGTATCTTCATGCCCAGAACATCAAGAGTGTCTGATTCGTCGATATCCACACCACCCATAGATATTGACGGCGATGCTGGATCAGTGGAACGTTTGTGTGACAACAAACAGCACTGGGTCTTTTGTGCATTAAAATCTACTCTGTTCATTTGGCCCCACTCACAAATCGTCGCCAAATCGCGGTTAAGTGAGTCGTTCATCGTTCGCCTTTTTTCCTCGACTTCCAGAGGACCTGGCCGATGATCAAATGAGTACGAATGACAGAGGTTGCTGTCATCCGCAAAGGAGTAGATTGGGTTCACAGTCTGCCCCAACAGGTCGTCAATGAAAATAAGAAATAGAGAGGGAGAGAGGACAGAGCCTTGTGGCACTCCTGCGGTCAACCTATGCTCGTTGGATGAGACCCCATCTATAACAACTCGTATAGAGCGATCCCTGAGAAAACTCGATATGAATCGAGAGAAGGTACTACCGACACCAAATGCAATAAGTTTTGATATGAGTGCTCCGTGCCAGACCCTATCGAACGCCTTGGAAATATCCAGAGCCACGACCTTACTTTCACCAAGGCGGTGAATGGATCGACTCCATCGCTCCGTAAGGAACGCCATCAGGTCTCCAATAGATAGCCAGTCATTAATGATAGCCAGGTGATTAGATGCATTGCTCAGAGCATTGTTATTAAAACAAACAACAGATGATGGACGACGGTGATGGTAATCTTCAGCAGGGATGAGAAAGCAGTACAAAACCATGAAAGTACTTTATGACCAATACATTTTTTAAAAAAAAAAAAAATCTTCAGCAGGGATGATAAAGCAGTACAAACCCCTGAAAATTCTTAAACCATTCATGACCAAGAAAAAAAAAAAAAAAAGTTTTATATTTTATTAAAAACGGGTCTTGAGGACGAATCCGTTGATAGCTTTAACATTACGAAATCGCTGGCTATGAAAGTACTTCAACAAAAACATATTCCAACCTGTTTTGTATACAGTACACAGCTGTTTTGTTTTCTAAATTTCCCATTCCATCCGTATAAAATCGTTTCAATTTCCTCCAAATATAAATTCAATAAAAACACAAATTTCAAATCTTTACAACATAAATCCATCAATAAATTTCATTTTATTCACGATTTTTTGTTTTGTTTTATTTTAATTTTTTCAATTATAAACTAATTGAGATATTTTTGTATTAAATGCTCACGTCGTTTTGCTTTCCTAAAGTTTACTTTTCGAATAATAAAAAATAAACGTAGAAAACATACCAGAGCCGTAAGGGGCTGAAAATGACAATGAACATTGAGATTCTTAAAAAACGTAATGACTTACAACGTAAATAAATGCTGAAATTCCATAGATATTTTGTTTTTAATATAAAAAAATAAAGTTTGATAAATGAAATTAAAAGAAAATAATTCATATCTTTACGAGTAGTTGTGTAGCAGAGGAACTTAGATAGCGATATTTACACAATGTCTTAATATTAATAT
The DNA here is from genome assembly GCA_958296145.1 of Hydrotaea cyrtoneurina. Taxonomy (NCBI): domain Eukaryota; kingdom Metazoa; phylum Arthropoda; class Insecta; order Diptera; family Muscidae; genus Hydrotaea; species Hydrotaea cyrtoneurina. The sequence continues at coordinate 76,556,630 of OY282515.1, forward strand.
GAAAAAAATGTGGGGAGAGAACCTTAACGGAGTCCACGCTTGGTTGATTTGGAATCTAAGACAAGTGACAGTGAACCACGTATTTACACGTAAACCACCAAGCAAATCGAAGAAGATTTACATCCTGATTTGGTGGAGTCAAACATATTTTTTTAGCTATCACTCGAGAAATAGAATTTCTGTTTAAAAAAACAGTGTCACAAGTCTTTTGTAACCTTAAATTTAAATTTCTTCCTTCCCCACATTTTGTTTCCTTTCTTACAAATTAAATAATGACTTTGGTTTGTGTGTGTGTGTGTTTTGTCTGTCTCGTCCTTTTACTTGGACTCTTCCAAATCTTCTTTATAGAGTTCTTTAAATATCAATTTTTGTATTTTAGTGCGTATTCTCAATTTTTGTGCAGCCGTCAATTGCTTCATATATGGATGCAACGATAACAAATAGTGGTAGTCATCATCCTCGGGCACCAGCGGCGTGGGCGTTGATGTATCCATAGTTGATGAGCCATTGAAGTTACTGTCCTCCGAGAGTCGAGGCCTCTTCAGTTTGAGCGCCGGTATGAGGCCATTGGTATACGAGTGCTTGGTAAAATTTAAATGCTCATGACTGCCGTGCAAACATGTTGACACATTGAGGGGGAAATCGTCGGAGCAGCGTTCTTTACTCATCACCATGTTGACGGTGGTGGGTTGCGGATGGTGGGCCTTGTTGTACAGCGGAGGTGGCGACACGGAGCGTATTTTCTGTTGTGTGGCTAAAGACAAGCAAGTATTTGGTAAAACCAATGCGCTGGGCAACGTTGAAGTGAGTGATAGCGGCAGCATTGAGGGTAGTGAATTGTTAGTTGAGCCATTCAGGCCATTCATTGAGGCCAGAGTGGCGGCTACTGCCAGGGCGGTGGTATGCGCCACCGGTGGGGAGGCTTGGAATAAATTCAAAGCGGTTAACGAAGTGGCTGAGGAGGGTGGCGAGGCGGACGTAGTACTTGAGACCGAAGAGGCAGATGACGAGGACAGTGACGATGAGGCAACAACGGTTGTTGAAGATGCGGACACTGCTTGCAACCCCAAAGGCGATGTGGCCGCCATTGTGATTGGTGGTGCAGCCACTGTAAGGCCGGCACCTTGTGCTGTCGATGTTGCTGTCGTCGTCGAGGATATTGTTGTTGCCTGCTGCTGTTGCTGCATTGCGGTAGATGACGCCTGCGTCAATTTTGCTGCATTATCCAAGGATTTCTTGGACAAGTCCTGAATATCCTTATCAAAGTTCTTGTGTAGTAGGTTGCGTGTATCCTCAATTTTAACTATAGCCCCCGGCACTGTACTAACCCCTGTGGTCAACGGTTGCGAGTGGGCAGCTGGTGGCGTAGTCTCGGTAATTTCATCATCATCCTCGTCCACGTCATCTTCATCGAATTCTTCGTCACTATCTTGCATGCGACGTATGAGACCGTTGGTTAAATCCGGCTCGACCACTGTCTTCTCGCAATCTTGACTTTGTTGAGCAAAAAAGAAGGCCTGATCCTGTTCATTTTTGGGTACTCGATGGCGCATGTGTTCGGCTAACAGGTAGCGTGAAAAAGAGAATGGTAATTATTAAATGTCATGTGGTTTCCTACAATGGAGTATACAGTGGTTTCATTTATAATTGAGAGTTTTGGCTTATTTAAAGACGCTCTACCATGTGACTTTTCTTTTGTGATGAAGAACCACTGAGTACGTAAATGGCCCAAATTTTATTTTTCTATCAATACATTTTCTGAGACATTGTCATAACTCGACAAGAACTTGTCCCATTTCAAAAAAAAAAAAAAATTATCACTAAATTATTTTTAAATTTTCCATTTACTGCCTTTTAATCTGAATCGTGGGTCTACACGAAATACAAACGCTTACGTTTTCGTTTGTTCGAATTGTCGTTCTGGGGCTTTTTAGTCGGGTGCACATCAGCTGTTTGCGAACGTTCAGGTTCGATATCACAGGACCCTTTCAAAATGGTTAAGAATTGATTACGGCAAAAACGCTCTAGTGTGAATACCCAAGTAGTTGTTTTACGCTGCTTGAAAACGGAGAAATTAAATAGGACAAAAACCTCAGATATGATCAAATTTGACTTGGCATTATCTGAGACTAATCGAAATCAGTCAGCCTGGAATTTTACGTTTGTATTTCATATTCTTCCAAACACCCAAAGTATTTCGTTGAGAGTAAGTTCTCATTGGACTACATCAGAACAATACTAAATATTGAAAGTGGATCAACTAAAACAAACTATTTAACCCTGGAACGCTAATGTTAGTCGTTTCGACTAACATTTTACGTGTATTTATAATGCCTAGAAAAATAACGTTAGTGTTCCAGGGTTAAATCAATTACTCTCCCAATTTTTCATTACGCTTAATTCAAAAACCGCCTAATTAGAATCCGAATTGCTGTCAGAAAATAGCTTTAAAATGGTATCAACTGTCATTAATGGAAAACATTGAGGCCCATTATCTCAATATCCGATTAAAATGTATCGTAACTACGTACTACCAGTTGGTACAATTTACTTTTCTCAATATCTACTTAGCGTTTATAGGATGGATAAATGATAACCGACACTTGTCCGCCTGTTAGTCGTTTATAATAACAAAAACCACGGGTTTAATCCGTCTATGAAAAGAAAAATCGAAATACATTTTATCTCATAATGTAGTCTTAATAGATGTGATCCCATTAGCTTTTATCTAGAAAACTTGGAATAGATTTCACGAATTTCTAAATCTACCAGATTTCATTTGAAAATTTTCCATTGGAATTGTTTTGAAGTTCAAATTTAGACTCAATTTCAATTGTCTATAATCTCGTAGTGTCAGATATCTTTCAATTTATCTACTTTCAATTTAAATTGAACTTGTTTAACACTGCAGTTTGTGAGAAGGTCTTTAACGCCAACGGAAGGACTTACTAATCGAAGGTTTTAATATCTTCAATATGACCCTGATTGTAATTGCAAATAGCCCTGATGATTCCCGCACTGTACACTCCATGTATTATTATTTTTTTGTTGATACTTACTTAAAAACAACAAAGCATAATAATGTATCCATTTCGATTCAAATGTTGCGGGCTCCACCAAAAAATCACCAGCATCGGAGCGTGGTATGCGTTTGTATTCCACGCGAAAATTATCACGCAAACCTTTCCATTTGGCTTTTAAAACCACCTCTGGAATAAGAAGAGAATATGTTTAAACCTAAAAAGGTTTTGTGGAGGAGGTACTTACTCGGTAATTTGTGTTCCGCAGATAATTCATCCCACATTTGCTCGAGAAATGCTTTGTTGCAGTGGAAATTACGATTCCATATTGCGGGACGTTGTTCAACGTCCCTTATGAATTGTTCCACGTTTAGGACTATTGTGGATTTTTTCGGAGCCATGTAAGGCAGCGATGGCGGTTAATACAAACACAAAACTACGTTTAAATTCAAAATATTCTTGTTTTTTTGTTTGTGTAGTTTAGGTAACGTTGTTGTTTCTGGGGCGGTGGGTTGCAAACTTTAAAGAAGAAAATTGTTTTATTGAAATTCAACTTTTCTCCAAGCCTCAAGGATTACCACTCGTTTACGAACTCTTCATTAACCGTTAGTTCAAGCGTCTTAAAGCTAAATAAGAAAACCCGAAATTTTGTTTTGAATCGATTCTCAGGCAAATGTTCCCGTTCTTCATTTCTACTTCTACGTTTTGTTGAGGGCAACAAGAAAATCAATGCGACATTTGTGTGTGTTTTATTTCTATTTTTTTTTTTTGCTTGATTACGACGAAGTCAGCGTAGAAGGCAAGGAACACAACACACAAATGTGCAAAACTACAACAATGTGTGTTGTTGCGTAGCCGCTGTTAAGCGGTGGCGGCGTGCAAAGAATTACCCAAAGAATAGCAAACAAAATATATGAGCAGGCAAGCAAGCACAGCCAGCGAAAACGGAATCGCAATCGTTGTCGAACTATATGACCGTCGACTACGGCGAAGACAACGACCACGACGACATGAACGTTATTACAACACATCATGTTTTCAGAAATGTTAAGCGGCTGCTATTACAAATAGTCGATGATGATGTTGCTGGCGATGATGAGGGAGAGACGAGGAGATGGTGCATGTGCTGGTGATGGTGGGGGGCTTTGCTGTACGAAAAGCAAATTGTCATATAGCAACAAAGATACGCCGCATAGAATCTCCTCGTATCGTATGATGGGGGGTGGGGAGGATGGAATGTAATGCCCGCCAAATGTGTATTGCCATAATGACGATTGTAATGATCATCGTTGCAGGGCAACCCAATAATGAGCCAACGGAAATCAGCCACCAAACAGGCAGTTAGTTAACCAGTCAACCAACCAACCAGCCATCTTAAGTAGACAGCTAGACAAATTAATAATGACAGGGTGGTGGTGTTGCTGATGATGACGAGAACTAGCCAAAAGCATTACCCAGACGAGAACAGCCTTAATAACACCAGTTTACAGAAAACTTATAAAAATTACAGACGAATAAACCGGCTGGGTACTAATAATCTGGGCGAAAAATTAATGAAATATGATTTTATAGTAAGTAATTGTCAACCTCCATTATGTGGCCTCCAATATTTGATTACATTTTTTTCACTGGGATAAACTAATCTGACTGTGGACCTGTTCGTAAATTCTTCACTTGTCTGATGCATAGAATCAGTAAGTTTAAAATGTTTTTTTTATATTTCATTTATCTTTATAATTGATTGGATGCCAAATTTCTAAGGCTTTTGATGAGAACGCGTTTTGATATGGAGGTGGAGTTTGTGTCCGGGAGATAGAAAAAGACCGTTTAATGGGGAAGAGTGATCGTCAAAATGAAAGCGGCAACACCAAATTTGAAAATAACAAAAGAACAAATTAATAGCATGTTCCTGAACTTAGAAGAAATTCCGCTTCGTGGGGGTTTTATAATGATTTTGAGGAAACACACGACATTCAATTAATCCACCTTTTCTAATCTGGTTTTCACTGTGCTTGTCATCCAATTCACATATTAAATTTCTGCATTTTAGCGTTTAACGGTTCGACAGCTCCAAAGGTTTTTAGAAATCGCGAAGTCCTCGTCTTACAAACTTTCCTTTCGACTTCTTTTAATTCTTCTTCCTCATTTTGTAACTAAAAAAGCGAACCAATTCACATGTGTTAAATATTACATTATTCTGTGTAAAAATTCATCAGCCGTAATGTTTCAATGCAGCAGAATGTTTGAAAGAATTAGTTCCAAAACTCTGCATGATTGTTGAAAATTGGCAAAGGGAAGACACAATTCGCAAGCGGAAAAATTCCACAAATTCTGCGAAATCCATTTTGAAATCATTGAACAAAAATATGTAAAGTAAACTGGTGTAGTGAAGTACTAAGTTTGTGTTTTTGGTTTACCGAATTATTATTTTTCTTTTTTTGTATTTTAATTTTTCTTTTTTGTACACGATATATTCGTATGTACCGTGCAAAAACAGGATAAAGTGTACTTATAGAATAATCACATCACAGAGGACACTCATAATGAAGCCCATTTGGATCACCAAGTGGATGCGACGTATGCTAATTATATTAGTATGAGTATCAATTTTGCTAATCAAATATAACCGAAAAAGAGAAATGTTGCAATTCTTCTTTTGATACACCTTTTGCTTCTGTACCTCTTTCACAAAGAAGCTTCAAAAGTCATGACTGGTGTGGCAAAGACGTTGTGGAAACTACCCCACAAGAGTCTAATGAAGGACAGATTAGACTGAGAAGAGGAGGCAGATTTACCCCCTCATGTCCTTGGACACACACATAAGTCCGTATTCAGCCTGTTGTGCCCTCTAACTAGTCCATGGATTGGTTCCGTTGAGTTATTTTTGGAATGAAGGATAAATAATATTGAACACAAATATTGCCAAATGTCTGTAAGCTAGTGTAATCACTTAACAACAATAAAGTCGAACTTGAACATCATTATTATCACACCAACAACGAACGCCATCGCTGTATGAAGCAGCTCTCAGCAGCGTAAAGACGGGGAGAGAGATTTTGCACTGCACACTATGGATATTTCCATTCTGCCAATGCTATTGATGTAGTTGTTGTTTGTATTGTCACAGCCGATGAGATGTTGCTGTTATTGGCACTGTTGCTATTGTTGTTGTTACCATTACTGTTGATTGGACTCCCTCCAAAGCTGTTAAAATCGTATACATAGTTTACATTTTGTTTGTTTGCGCTTATGTAGCGTGCGAATGTGTGCGTGCCCAAAGAATACGAGACGGCGAGCTGAACGGTAATCAGTGATGGTAAATAAATTGTACCAAAAATGAGCAACTCTAGTTAGTGGACAAAATTTGAATGTACGCATTAAGCCTTGGCCTCGGATGTATAACCAGGTCTGTGTAGACTTTTTGCATATAAAAAAGAGTGTATAACTTTTATTGGTTTTCATGTTAGAGAAAAAAGCCGCCCCTGTAATCCTGGAGGAAAAAAACCTCCGAACACAAAAAGTAACTTAGAGCCGCCTCACGTTCCAATTAGTCTTGACGGCTGACGTTAGACTCAATATTGTGCGATTAGTAGACGACGGCAAGATAAAACAAAAACAGCTGATCGAAGAGCATTTGTACAAAATATAATTTGTCTACGTTTATAAGTATATTACTCATAACTTTAAAATTTAATTTACAACTTATAAACACACTAGTCTAAGGGCACACCTATGTAGAATAGGATGTTCCCAGAGCGACGAATGCAGGGCATGCGGAGAGGACGCCGAGACGCCGGAACACTTCCTGTGCCATTGCCCTGCTTTCTCGCAGGTCAGGAAAGTCCAATTAGGAGAGGACACTTTAGATGACCTATCGGCCGTCAAATCAATAGATGTAAGGAATTTAAGGAACTTTATAGAGGGGACCGAATTCCTAACGTAGGAAAAAGGGGAAGGGAATTTGAAGAAGAAACCAGGAGCGCACAACAGGCCGAATTGCTGGCCTAGGTGTATGTCAACGACATGAGACGGTCATGGTACATGACCGATCCTCCATTCAACCTAACCTAACCTAACTTATAAACAATTTCAGCTGATCGGTCTTGACGGTAGATTCTGCAACCTGCAGAAGTCTACCGTCAATAATTTTTGTGTCTCTCTAACATATGCAAAATGCAACCCCAACTCACACAGCTGATCGTCAACCGCCAAGCGTCAATACTACCTTACAGGAAAGATAATCACATTTTCCAACAAGAGGTGTTATTTTGGTATTCAAAGAAAAATGATTTTTTTTTACGATAAATGATCGGATGTTTATATCATAATAAAGAGAAAGGTATGCGGTTAATAATGAAAAACAGCATCAGCCAAATGGACACCACGACCACGCTTACAGGACCATATCCTTTTCATGAAATTGTCCATAAGCAAATCGCAAAGTGGCTGCCCTACGTCCTCGATAGCCTTACGAATTTTATATTTGAGGCCTTGAATCGACGCTAGGCTGTTGGCGTAGACCTTATCTTTCACGTGGCCCCAAAGGAAGAAGTTGCAAGGTGTTTAATCACAAGAGATAACACGGTCCGCAAAGAGCAATGGTTTCGTTGCTTGTGCGGCACGTAGCGCAAGATTTTCACCTTTTTTGTAGTGAATTTTAATAATTTCAATGCGTTGTTGAAGCGTGTATCGTTCCATTTTTAGTAATGGCGAAGTTTCTACTTGTGATGTCTTTGGCATTTGACAAGTAAAGGGTGTTTTTTATTGGGGTATAGAACTTTAAGTTGGCATTACTTTTTTAACTGGCGGCCATTTTGTCAGCTGTCAAGTGATTAATATTTAGTTTGGTTTGCCATTTCATCATGAACAGGTTGACAAAAGAACAACGCTTGCAAATCGTGCAAATTTATTTCGAAAGTAATGGTTCAGTTCGCGAAGTTCACCGCAAGCTCCGTCCATTTTATGCCATTACATCCACAAAAACTGACTGTTTGGTGTGCTCTATGGGCTGGTGGAGTCATTGGGCCATACTTCTTCCGAAATAATGCTGGATAGTCAGTTACCGTTAATGGAGACCGGTATAGAGCCATGATAACCGACTATTTTGTTCCCGAATTGGATGGCATGAATGTGGATGAGTTGTGGTTCCAACAAGTGGTTGAAAATTGGACCTGTAGAATTGGCTTTATTCGAGCCAGCCGCGGCGGCCACATGCCCAAAATCATATTTAAACATTAATGGCATAAAATTATCCTTCCAATAAAGCCAAATTGATGGACATTAAAACGATTTTCTTGTGTTTTATTTCAATTCGAAGTTCTATACCTCAATAAAAAACACCCTTTAGAAACTTCGCCATTACTAAAAAGGAAAAGTTTAAAATGTGACAGCTACCGAAATACCGGGTGATTCTAAATAACACCCCTTGTTGGAGAACCCTGTATAAAGATCCAGACAGACAGGATAGCTCTGCTAATGCAAAAACCAACAAAATTTTACTTCTTTCCGGAATATAATTTTTTCTCTATCACATTAAATTCTCCTAAAATTATGCTATTAAATATTACTACCTACCGCATAAATTCGCCTCACCATACTTGGTTTTGAATGGCCTCTCCTAAATAATTCAAAAATTCACCTTCTTTAAAGTTGAATAATCCAGGTGAAAAGTAAATTCCCCATTTTTTGATGAAAGGAATGATTCAGTTTCTAGCAGTACTGATAAGAAATGGGAAAAGAAGTCCAATAATTTTGTGTTTTTAGTATGACTTTGCATGCTGATATGACAATACTAACAAAAGCTATTTGGCTATTTTCTTGTTACTAAGTTGTACCGATTTTTGTTATCTTCTTCGATATCCCAATAAGTGAGTGATATATAATATAAGTTTTAAATAAGTAATTCGATAAAGACACAAAAATACTAAAAAAAAAAAAATAGAAAACTTGAATAAGTCTGTTCTCTGCTAGGACAAATAAATTTTGGTTCATCAAAAGTATTTTTTCAAAATACTGCAACTCCAAAATTTTGTAATCAACTTTCAATTTGATGTTGGAGCTCCACATCTATACAATTTAACTATTTAGATTCCGAAATAGGGTAATAAGAGGCTTAGGATTTCACTAAGGACTTTACTTTGGGCCCCAAAAATTCCAACATTGTAAACTAGAGTATAAACGAATGCTGCTTTAAAAAATAAAAAAAAAAATCTAAACGCCAAATGGAAAAGAATAACAGAAACAAAAAAAAAAACGCAACTAAAGCACTACACTCCATCCCAAGAACAACGTAATGCCATAAACCTTCTGACATAGCCAACACACACAGTCAAATGATGGCTTCTGCTTGCTGACTTTGGCTCTAGTTTGCATGACTGGATGAATGGACGGATGGTGCGAATGTCTGGCCATATAGAGTAAGTAATAACAACAAGAAACGGGCAAACGGGCCACCGCGTTACGTTATGAAGAAAACCGAATTAAAACGCACAACAAAAAGAAAAACGGCAGGGCAACAACATTACCGCTCGTAACCATAGAACAGAATACATCTTAATCATCGTGATCAACATCCATGCCAGAAACAATAACACCACCAAGCCGCCCTCCACTTCACAGCATCCACAGCAGAAGTCATCAAGACGCGTCTGTCCTTCTGCTTTCATGCTTCATGTGATGTTGTTGGCTTTATTTAACCTTCCCACCATCCGCTCCGCAAAAATTGCGAAACGAAGAAAGAAAGCAACAATGTGGAACATACACACACACAACAGACCTTCCGTTGTCAGTTAGTGAGTCCTACCACCAGCCGACGCCAGTTAGTACGTCAATGCGTCAGCCAGTCATATCCTGCAAACGTAAACGACAACTACTAAGACACCACACAACGAATGACTTTGTCAAAAAAACCTACATATACACGCGCAAACTTCTGACTGCAGAACCTGGTGGGGAGAAGAGAACGTAACACATGACATTGGAAGCAGGCACAGTGGTGTAAGACAGATTAAGTGGCAAACAAACTAAATTCGATTTTGTAAAAAAAAACGTTTTACTACAGTAAAATTTTGAATAGATTTTACTAGATTTTTTATAGTAAAATGTTGACTAGATTTTACTATAGTAAAATGTTGACTAGATTTTATTATAGTAAAATGTTGACTAGATTTTACTATAGTAAAATGTTGACTAGATTTTACTATAGTAAAATGTTGACTAGATTTTACTATAGTAAAATGTTGACTAGATTTTACTATAGTAAAATGTTGACTAGATTTTACTATAGTAAAATGTTGACTAGATTTTACTATAGTAAAATGTTGACTAGATTTTACTATAGTAAAATGTTGACTAGATTTTACTATAGTAAAATGTTGACTAGATTTTACTATAGTAAAATGTTGACTAGATTTTACTATAGTAAAATGTTGACTAGATTTTACTATAGTAAAATGTTGACTAGATTTTACTATAGTAAACTTTTGCCTGTGTAAGGCCGTGGTGTGGTAGGTAGTGTGTGCGACTATCACACAGAAGAACCCGAGTTCGAAACCGGGTAAGATCATCAAACATTTTTCAGCGGCTGTTTCCACCTCGTAAATGTTGGCGACTTTACGAGTAAGAGAGCAATCTCTAAGCCATGTAAAACTTCACTAGAAACTTTTGCCTAGTTTTTTTCTATAGTATACTTTTGCCAAGATTTGACTACAGTACAATCTGCCTAGATTTTACTATAGTAACATTTTATCTTTATTTTACAATAACAAAGTCTTGGACGTAGTTAACCGCTGTCTCCTCTTCCATTCCACTGTATTGACCTTAACGGCCAAAGTTCATCAAGTATTTACAGTACTAAGTACGATTCCATGTCGATAGTGATAAGGGCAACCCAACAAGAGGATGCTGGTTTTGCAAACATGAGCCTATATCGGAGGTTGGTATTCAGCGCAACAACAGTTGCGACAGGCAGCCACCAGACATCTTCGAACAGACGCTGCTGCTCGTTTAACAACGAAAGTGTGTGTGTCTACGAACATAATTATAACAGGGACCCCGAAGGAAGTGGTGGTAAAGTTGTTTCAGTTCTTTCAAAGCTAGACAATTGAACCAAATGCCAACTCATCAAAGGTACGGTTTGACGGGGTAGTACGTATCTATCCCCCGTTGCGAGAATTTTCGACAGCAGCCCCAGACAAGTTTCAAGCTCTCAAAGTTAATAACAATATTTATAAATATTCGCAACTGGCTGCTGAAACACGAGCACACACATCTGCAGATGACGATGTTGATTATTGACACATTTCCACTTCCAAACCAAAAAAAACCGTCATCTTCCCAAATGATGGAACATGAAAAGAAACGAAAACTGTCAAACAAATCAAGTCAAATGTAAAAAAAAGCTTCTTTCTACCTAACAAAAACAACACTAACCACGCCACTTGTATGAAGAAAACTAACAATTTTCGATGGAGTTGTTTGTGCTGCTGTGCTGTGCTGTATTCCGTAAGCAGCTTCGAACCACTGGGAAAGCAATCAAGCATGACGGCGAAACGCTACATTTGGCAAATTTGTTCTGCAATACCTGGAAAGCGCAGCAACAACAAAAAACCCTAAATATACCAATGGGACAAAATACATAACGATTTCCAGATACATACATACATATATGTATGTACATGTATGTATGTGTGTGTGATCAAGTAAAGTCGTATATGCAGGTATATAACATGCAGATTTTCGGATTTTGTTTCAATTCCAGTGACGACGAATGAAAGCACCAAAATCAACGAACGACAGGAAATGCTTGGCTAAGTGTTTCTTTAGCCCGCTGAATGGACCGGGTGGGCAGACAGACGCGTAAACTGCTTAGTGTTCTGTTGGAATTTGCAAAAACAAAAATAATAAACGTTGTCAAAAGCATTGCCTCGCGCAAACAAAAAAATAAACAACTGCCAGTGTAGCCGAATAAAGGAGAAGTGTAAAAAGCAAAAGTGAAGAACATTTTAAACAGAGAACGTGAACAGCGTCTGCTCGAAAAGTACATAAAACTCAAAAATGCTAATTGAAGTTTTGCAAATATAAGCGAAAAAATATTAACAGAATGGCAAAAAAAAATAATAATAATCACGCAGCAAATGATCATTAACAGCGGACGGAGTATTGAATAATGAATCCAGCGATTACAAATATAATTTCGTTTATTGGACATGGACAATATTCTACACGATACAAACGACAGTTTGACCACCATGTTCTGCTATTTGAATTATCATACCTTTGGGCCACATGGAAGGAGCGATTTGAGGGCGTTAGACTCGTTTAGCGTGAAGGACTAATGTTATGGAAACCAACAGTTACTGACACAGTTCGTAAAATAGAGCTGAAACCTTAACCAAGGTCTTTTCCTAGATTTGACTATAGAAAAAATCGAACTTGAAATATATCTAAAACAATAGGATACAGTCTATTTTGTTACATTTGTTCGAAGTTTTCAATAATGCGAAATTTATTTTACCTTTACTGAAGTCTGTTTGTTGACATGCAGAGAATGGAGCCGGCACTGAATTTACGTTCGGAGGCGTCACAACGTCGGCTCGTTTCAATGTAAAATTAGTCACTAAGCAAGAACGTAACGTTGTAGCATAGCTTTCTTACAATGAATAATTGTTTTCAATTAAGCGGAGTTGATATAATTGAAAGTCGAGTTTTATAGAGTAATTTTAATTAAGCGGAATGAAAAATATGAAAATTTGGGAGTAAAAACTTATTTTGTTTCAATTAATCGACGGTCGATGTATTTTTTTTTCGTAACCAACCTGAATGGCTCAAACAGTTACGATGGGTGGGAAGAACTTGCACACATACTAACATAATTGACACCCGCTACATCCACTGGGTTAAAAGGATGCATTGTTATTCTGCTTTTACCAACACCAATTGACAGTGACACCTGTTATTGTCATTCAGTCGGAACAGAAATAATCTCTGCAAGGAATAGGTTTATTGCATAAAGGCGAAAATTGATGTTCTTGAACCCATGGTGGAGTTTATATTGAATTCACTTCGGCAACTTCAATGCCGTTCTGGCGTGTTAATTTGAATTCGTTCAAAGACCCATATTAAGAGGCCTCGTTTTCGAAATAGTGCAGGCCAATATCTGGAACTAATGATGGCCACCAAGAGTACGGCAAAATGATGAAACGATTACAAACAACCCCCCCCCCCCCCACGCAAAAATGAAAGCCCACAAACAAATCCCCGCAGATGAAGTACAATTTGTCTTCATCACCGGAACATTGGGTGCCATGGACATATAACACACACACATACATGTATTTTCTGTTGTGTACTTTGTATGTGTGTAGATTGGGCCAGCAGAAGCCAGAAGACGCAATTAATACGCTTCTGAATCAAACGTACCTACACACTCACATCATGCAGGATTTCAATATGATAAATGTAGCTTTGCGTCCACGACGACAACGAGGACGGCCGATGCAGGACTTCTTTTGGCAGCGAGGGGGATACGTTTCCCGGCAACAAAAGAAACCATTAGCGAACGAACAACAACAAGTATTGATATTAGCACAACCAGAGAGAGAGAGTGAGAGAGAGCGGAAGAAATAAAAGACGGCATAGAGCAGCAACAACTGACTATGCTCATAAAGAAAATGTAATAAACACAATGCGAAAAGCAAACGTATGAAAATTAAAACAAGCTACAACTGGGAAGACTATGACGACGACCACGATGAGTAGCGCTGGCAGGCAAAGCTGGCACACAAATGTTGTGTGTGCATAAATGTGCGACCGACCTACCGCCCGTCTGTCTGTCTGTCTGTAAGTGTGTGTGTGTATGTGCAAAGGCACAAAAGCACGTCCCTGACAATGTCTGCTCATCAACATTTATGCCGCCACTGCCACCACCACCACCGCTAACATCCCATTATCATCACCGCCGCCACAATAGAGACTCATCAGCATTGAAAGAACAGCATATAGACCGGGCCACCAGACCCGCGCTATGAGTATATCTTTAGCAGCCAATGTGAAATGTGCCAGCCAACGACAATAATAACAATAACAAAGCAAAACCCCATCATCATCTTGTGCCATTTGCTATTTCTTCTCCTTCGCTGTTGTCGGTCGGTCCACACAACCTCATCATCATATTCCTTTGCCAGCAATAAAAAGCTACGTGTAGCTTAGCTGACTGCGTGCTAAAGGAATATTCGTCGTTGTCGTCAGTCGAATTTGCAAAACAAAGTCATTCAGACAGTCATTCACTCAACTCAACTCAACTCAAAAAAACTCAGTCAAGTCACTAATGTCTGGAACACAACAGCAGCCGCAACAACAAAAACTATGCACGTTTATATGGAACAACTTCGTTTGCCGGTGATTCCGTAGACCAGCAATCAGCGGGCCAGCCAGTAAGCTATTGCAATACATGAACGAAGGGTGGCGCAAAAAGCACAGAACGAACTGTTAATTCCAAAATGATATTGATTTGTCTTAATATATATGTACGTGCAGTTGTTTCGGTTTAGCAGCCACTCACTTAAGTGTCACTTTAAGATAACTGCCAAAAATGCATAGATAATTGTTGAAATTTTGTTCTAGTTTCTATGCAAATAACTTGTTTAAATTCCACTTGGACGGCCGTGGTGTGGTAGGTAGTGTGCCCGACTATGTCACAAGAAAAAACAGGTTCAAAACCGGGTTAGACCATTTTTCACCGGCTGTATTCCACCTCGTAAATGCTGGCGACTTAACGAGTAAGAGAGTACTCTCTAAGACATGTAAAACAAACATTGAGTATACAAAATTATATCACACACAGCTCACTGATTCGGGGGAAGTTCCCTGTCCGTTCCTTCATGGCATGTTAAGGGGAAAAAAGTAAGTTCCACTTGCAAATTATGAATAACTGCATTTTTGGAATGTTCGCTTAATTTTCTGTGATAATATGTCATTATTCAAACCAATCAAATAAATAGAAAACACGGCGACATGCACCTCTCTATAAACTTCACTCTCTTTGTAAAAAAAATAGACCGCTTCACGTAACATGATTTGGTGTAATACAATGTCAACGGTCTGAAATGAACTTAAACTCCATTTAATCAACCAATAATGTTGGTAAGGTAAAGTAGTGTTATTGTTACCGTTATGACACTTTAGATTGTCCCTTCAGTCCAGTCCTATTGTTCCTACAGTCCTGCCTCTCTGGAATATGAAACAATTGTACAAACAGAAACCGGTACGGCAAAAAATCTAAATTAAATGACGGCGGATGCGACAGAGGGCGGTTTTGTCATTTCACAGATGTTCTTTGTTTATTACTTTCCCATATCTAACTTTGAACTAAAACAGTAAATTTATTTTGAATTAAAATTTTTATAATTTACTTATTGTAAATTTTATTTATTTTTTATTTTTTTCTATAATTTTTCTTCTAAGTTTTCAAAGTTGTTTCTTCTTCTTTTCACTGGGAATATGCTCAAAAAAAAACTATTATACCGTATATTTTGTGTTTACAAACACACAAAAAACGTGATAAGACAAAGAGCCAGGCAATGTCAAAAAATTGACAGCGTAAGGCCCCCCATTCACGTACAGTTTTAACTGTCAGTTTGAACTGTTCAGCTAAAACTGTCAGTTGAAACTGTATGTGTGTGGTATATAACTGACAGTTTTACTCAACTGTTCAGTTTAACTGAGAAATATAAAAATTTTATATTTTTAACTGACAGTTAAAACTGTACGTGAATGGGGGCCTAAGGAAATCGCAGAAAAATAAAGAAATGAATTTAATCAGTGCGGTTTCACCTCTTTGTTTTATATACGAATTTGACAAGTGAAATTGTTTGCATGGAAAGTATAGGGGTTCATCATGGTATTAGCAAAGACTATACTACAGAGGGCAGACGTCCCATGAGGTAGTTCGGCTACACACTTTAGATGGCAGTAATTGGCATGGCAATATTTGAAAGGTTTTCAAAGCAAATACTTTTTTTTAAACAAATATCTACTTATTTAAAACAAATACTGTTTAAATACCCTCTTGGAAATGTTCAGCAAACGACTTGGGATGTCTGCCCTCTGTATGGTCTTTGGTATTAGTACTAAATACGTAACTTTTCCTTTACACTTTTCTCCCCATTTAGAAGGTAGCATTAATCGATAACAATTCGATCACTACCTACTTTGCAAACAATTTACCATCACTGAATACAATCTGACATAACAACAACAAAACTATTCCACAACAACCCTCGTGTCCTCAAAGTTTAAGAGAACGAAAACAAAACCAAAACAGCAGACATCATCATCATCAGCGACAGCAGTGAATGGGATGGCCTATGCGTCGTCGTCATGCACTTCCATTAACAACTCGAAAATATTTCGAGAGTGCACAACAACCAACCAAAACATACATACATAGCAGCAACAAAAACCAGAGGTAGTCGCCGGAGCAAACGTTTGCAAGCGAGTTACTAACTGCTGCACTGCACCAATAACTTGCAGCACATAAGCCGCCAAATATCATTGTCGTCGTTAGGTTCGACATATCAAATTTTTGCTCCAGCCAAAGCGACCACCAGACCAGACCTATCAACTCATCACAGCACACAGTGCGAGGAAAGGAATGGCAGCGGCAACGCAACGCAAACAAAAACCAACGGTGAAAATTAGCGAGTGGTTCTTTTTACTCACGTCCAGCGCATATATTTGAACATATGCGAACATAGTACAGTGTTTCGAAACGAAGAAAATATATCGCTCATATCGCTGATACATTATGAAAAAGACGCTGAACACCTGTTTGGATTCTACAAAAGTCAGCGTAATCTATAGAAACTGGATTATTGACACAGCATGTTATTAATTTAAGAGAAATGGTTTTGGGCGGTCAGCTGTCGAACTCAAATTCATCAAGTCCTCTTGACTTCAGTCTCGAAGACACTACAATGATCTGGTATGTTCCACTGGAATACACTACGAGAATAAGTTTGCAGCCAACTTTGTTGGTCTGGGATGCATCGCTTCCAATCCTAATAGTTCTTAAAACAGTAATTGAGGTACATTGGTGGTGATATTTCAAAGATTTTTTAGCCCGGCAGATGGGCCCTCAACGTTGACTGAAATAACCCAACAGAAGGACTCCAGCTCTATAAAATCAAAAGTTTCAGGATTCAGTCTTTACGTAGATCCTCCAATTTCTGCATATCGGAAGATAATTTCTCAGAAATGGCTCTGTGATTTTATTTAATAGGACCCGCGGCCTTCTTTCTGGGCTGGACAATTAAGAGCCATAACCGGACTGACTTAAATCTAATTTTAATTTCTCTACGGAATTTTTTACTCTTCCAATTTTTGATACTGTCTCTCTCTTTGCCAAATTTACTTATTTTTTGTAAAAACTTTTTTTGTGAATTTTTCATAGAAAGAAAAAGAAAAATAACATTGAAAATTATTTCAAGTCCTTTGAAGCTCCAGGATGATACTCGTTGGACTACCCATATTTTCGAAGAGTCGAAAGACAAGTTCAAGTGTTTAGGCTCTTTGAATTCGGTTCCACTCCATCTGAACGGAGGCTTCGAAGACAGGCATCTTTGCAGCTCCTGGAGCGAGTACAGAGGAGGGCGGTAAATATGGTAATTATTTTACCCTATTTTTCGAAATACTTTTCACAGAGCTGATCTGTACAGACATAAAGTATGCTCTAAGTTCGACCAACTAGTTGTTTGGATGGCGAACACACGGTGCGATCTTTGGGTTCACTTTTTGTTTTGCACCAAAAAAGAAGGAAATAGTGTGACTGCTGCTGCGTATCGACATTGTACATACGAACATACATGCGAAATGTACGAGTATGACTGACTCTGAGTAGTGGTGCTGATGGTGGTGGTTGAGGAGTCAGTGGAGTCTTTTGCTGCTTCATCACATCACATCGCAATAATGTGTCTATGCCATGTGCTGGCTCTGTTCTGTTCGGTTAGAGCTTTATATAGAGGTTTGTATGAACATACATACATACTGACATATATCGTACTTAACACAGCAGCAGCACCATGGCAGTGATGTCTGTTTGTAGGTATAATACAGAGGGCTTTTTGTATTTCAATGCCTCTGCCTAGCCTGGCCTGGCCTGGTGTGGCTGGCTGGCTGGCTGTCCGTTCGTACGTTCTGTCAGTGTGCTCTGCTGTGTTGTTGTGTTGCAAATTGCGTCAGGAATTTCACAAGTTGAGTGGTATACCACTCAACCAGTACAGTAGTTTGTAAATGGCAAAACCTCATCATCATCAACTTCATCATAGCCATCGCCATGGCCAGCCAGCCAGCCAGCCAGCACAAACCATCCAGCCAACAGCGTACTTCGCCATCATCATCACCATCTACGTTCAGAAGAGGAGACTATAAAGCTGTGCACACACCGAGCAGAGTCAGTTGAAATGGTGATGGCGTTGATTCCTAAGGCTCACATTGCTGGCTGGCTGCCTGGCCGGCGAGTTTGTCAAGAGCCACAGCAAGATAAGGCGGGGGCTCCAGGGGGCACTAAGTGACGGTGACGAGAGGCCAACCATCCAGCCCGCCATAACAATCAACATGGAACATGGGTGTGTTCTGGCTACACAAGAACGCCAAACGAAGTAGACCAGGGGTAGTAGTATTAAATGAAAATTACTTTCATTTCATGGAAATGAAAATAGCTCCTATGCGCTGTACTGCCGTTCGCCTTGGTCGCATTCGACTACAATATCAGTCACTCACACACAGCTGCAGAAGATTTTCAATTTTTGCTCGTTTGGTCCGACGATGGCCAAGTGAGCGAGCGACCGAGTGAATCGAGCGTTGCAGTGATGTAATTCAAATTAAATTTTCCTCCCCAAAATTGAATTATTAAGATGGTGCAAACAAAAAAAAAAAGGACATTAATTGAGATTGGCATACAAAGTTGTCGCACCGTATAAGACTGGGAAGTGGGTGCTTCATGTGGTTTTGTGGACCTTTTTTCTTAGGATTTTTTCCAGCGGCAACGAGAGGTAATGAGAGTAACACACGGCACATTGTTTTTTTTTGTTTTCCCTATGATTAAATGGAATCCCCGACGAAGAATCAAGCCGTTACCGATCGAAAGCTCAAGCAACCATCATTCTTACTTTCTCTCTATCGTCTCCTATAACAAACAAATTGTCCACATTCAAAATACAACTCTGAAATTTATGTCAACCTTTTTTGTCCAGCTCATTCCGTTGTGGAAATTTCCCAAAACAAATCCTGCTCTTTCATGCTGTACGTGTAGAACACAACTAACTCGGAGTTTTATTTCAAATTCCGAGTTTTCCAAAACCAATATGTTATGCACCATAAACAAAACTGCATAAAATTGGAAATAATTAAAGAATGAGTGAGCTGGCAAGCCGGCCGGTCGCAGTGAGCGTATCAGTGAATCACAGTTGGTGAGTGTGGCGAATTTTGGGGGGGGCGGAGGGGTATTAAATAAAGCAACTTTTGCAACATCCATAAAAATGGCTTTAACACCAAAATGAATCGTCGTATCGGCACAAAGAAAATCTAGGTAACCGATGAGAGAGAGAGAGAGTAAATACTATGCCATACCTATCCTAACCAACAACAAATTTGTACATCGAGCCAGCAAACAAAACAACAACAACTGCCATATGTGTTCGTGTACATACATATATTGGTATGGTTCGTACACTCGTACATTTGTACAATACATCACCTCACCATCAGCTAGCGTGTGATGGCTGGCTGGCAGGCAGATTGGGGCTTAGGGTATAGAGGGAGGCCCATTAAATGACACAAAAAATGGAACTTAGGCAAGTATGCGGCAGGCAGGCAGGCGGATAGGCCACAAAACACAAACAGCAAAAGCTTACTAACGGAGCAGCAATAACAACAACGACATCAGCAGCAGAACCAGCCAACACCATTAACCAGCAGCACTTGGGGCCGAGTAGAATAATATAAAATCAATAAATAAAATAATGACTGAGCAGCACCAAAGCAGAAGTGCGTTCGGTAGATTAAACGTATACGCACGCTCTTACGCACTTTCACGGTGGGTCCTTGTCACTCACTAACGCTATGGAACGGTTGACGTGAAATGTTCTCTTAACCAACTCTAACTGAAACTCTCTGCCATTAACACGCTCCTCTTAAGAGCCAACCAACAGTCATTCTTGTTCAATTTCTTGTAATCCAGACAATTTCACAAACGAAATGTAACTGTATTAAGAGTGTGGCCACACACACAACACTTGATTCGAAAATTCCCAATAATTTTGAGAACAAGGAGAAAACCCCCATAGTCTCGGAGATACGTACTGGAGACCAGAATAATCGAAACAAAAAAAGAACACCATTGTCACTGAATGATTGTTAGCCAAGAAAAATTGTGGGCTGTTTAGGAACGAAGCCTCTCTTTACATTTTATTATGAGATTATATGGATCACTCCGGCATTTGAATGATTACCAACCAGGGCAAACGGTTGGCAGAAAGAAAAATAATTAGCCTGGTTTTTTTTTTTTGGAAAATAAGATAAGAAAACAATCGTTTAAATAAAAATACCTATCAAATGAATCAGAGACCTTATCTCAACTAACAATTGCATTTTAAAGCTAACACCCAACGTCGTGCTCTTTTTCTGATCGGTGACTAAAATTCTAGATGACCTTACCAGGGGTTTTTCGTCTTGAGGTAGTACCGCGCAGAGGCAGTGAGATAATTTTAATGCAAACATAAATTGCTAGTCATTGGTATTTTGATGACCTTACCAGAGGTTTTTCGTCTTGAGGTAGTACCGCGCAGAGGCAGTGAGATAATTTTAATGCAAACATAAATTGCTAGCCATTGGTATTTACAAGTCCAAACGGCGAGTGAAGTTGATAGAAGGTCTTACCCAATACTTGCGCACAGGCAGTGAGAGGTCCTTACGAGTTGTTCACATTAAACCAATGCCAGCGATATCGAACACTACTTCGGTACAAGGAGGCATATTCGCGAGCATTCAAAACCATCTGGAATTCCAGAACGAATTAGAAAGGACACGCTCGAACTGGACCAAGTACTGTCGGACAGTGGTGGCATTGGAATTGCCTTATCCGACTTTGGAACAGATTTTGTTCAAAAATGTTTCGCCTATTTTGGGATTCTTTTGATTGAATTGCATTGCAATTGGAATTCCAGAAGGAATCACAAAGTAAAAGCTCGAACTCTCAAGCATTAGATCTGGACAAAGTAATGTCGGCCAGTGGTGGAATTGGAAAAAAGGAAAAAAAAAAAGATTTTTTCAAAAATGTTTCCCCCATTTTGGGAATTCTATGATTCTTTTGAGTGAATTGCAAATATACTTTGGTTCATACATTTCTTTTCCCATTTTAGGAATTCGGGAATTCTTTTTATTGAATTTCAAATATACTTTGGTTCATACATTTCCTTCCCCATTTTACGAATTCGGGGGTTCTTTTGATTGAATTTCAATATTTTGTTTTATTTTTCGTTTACTAACGCCAGTCGCCAATTTTCTTAAATATGAAGTTCGAAAATTTAATTGACTTCAGTAGCTTGGAATCCGTAAACTACATGTGGTTTGCTACCAGACCTTGAAATTTAGATTCGATGGTGTTTCCTTGCATAATTTCCACAATATGTTGACACCTGCAAGACAGCAAGCGTATATAAGTTCCGATGGATAAGCTAGATCCCGTATGATTGAGAAAGCTTAAGGGAAAAGTCAGCTTTTCGGCAAAATTATACCTAGGGACAGTTTTAAACAAGCATATTTCTGTAATCCTTATGATGATTTAGTAAACCCTGTTTGAATGGTGCACAACAGGAATTTTAGTTATATGGGCGGGAACACTTTATTTGTCTCTTGGTTAATTTAATTTGAGGAATTAATTAAAATATCAGTTGCATTGATTAAAATACTAATCAAGCATCTGAGGTAACTAATTTTCTAAGTTGAACTCGGTTTTCGTTTTGTTTTTTTGTGTATAGTCTCTCTCTTAATTTGAAGTTTAAATGTTTGTTTCGAGAATGAAATTGTTAATTCTCGCTGGAATTGTCGTAAATGAGTGGTAAACTTCTGGCTTAAAAAGCTGTCGACTTGAAATCAAATTACCCGGCTCAGTTTTCAGTTTCGTTTTTTCTTTTTCTTTTGTTTAATTTTCGCTTTAACAAGCACAAATTGCAAATTTCAAAATTGCGTTTCAGCCGAACTTAATGGTCGCGGCTTAGTGCTAATATTTGTTTGTTGTTGTTGTGCAGCGGCGGCGTTGTTATCACACACGTGTTGTCTGCTCTCGTTGTGCCGCTACGTTGTCGTAATTCGCTCAAACAACAAAGAAAAGAAAACGCGCTAACACTCAGACGACACTCGGTAGCGCGGTACACGGGACACGGTGTTGTTGGTGGCGGTGGACAAACGAACACACAAAACTCAAGAATTATTTTACTTCCAACGCTGATTGCAGTCAGCTTACAACTGAAATTGAAAATTCAGCAAAGCATTGTGAAGCGCATAGCGACGACAACGATGACGACGAAGGAAAAGCCCCCCAAAAAAACAACAACAACAGCAACACAGGCAAAGCAACAGCAGCAGCAAGCACCACCAGCAATAACGACAAAAACAAAAACCGTATAAAACGCTTTTTACGTTCGTTCGGTCGGTCGTTCTGGCAGCAGTGTGAGCATTTTATATGTGAGTATGTGCCCGTGCCAGTGCCAGCGCTGATGATGATGATGGTATTGTTGACGATGATGTGGATGTGGGTATGGACGGATGTGTGTATGTTGCTTTGCAGCAAAATGTGTGTAATTTTTACTGCCACTGAGCGTTCTGGTGCTGCTGCTACTACAACTGCTGCCAGGCCAAACAGCTACAAACAGCCAGCCAGAACCCAAAGCCCAAAGTGGTGGTGCTGCTGCTGTTGTCATTCTGTTCTTTTGCGAGTAAACGAGTGCGAGTATGTGTGTAATTTCACCATTCACATTTCGCTCAGGAATCGAGCCATCGGGTCGTTGTTGTTATAGCCAGCCAGCCAGCCAGCCTGCCTGCCTGCCTGCCTGCCTGTCTGTGTGTCTGCTGACTCTCCACTACTCTCCTGGCCGGTTGATTGTCTGTGTTGGCTCTGGCTGGCTTCATGCTAGCCTGCCAGTATCTGCCAGAGCTGGTGCCGGTGCCGGTGCCAGTGCCAGTGCCAGTGCCATTTAGTGTGTTTGGTTTGCTTGGGTTTGAATGATTGCCTGGCTGCCCGGCTCCCTGGCTGCCCAAGTTTTGTGTACAACTGAACTGCCACAGCTTGTGGGCAGGCAGTCAAGTAGACAGACACATCCATACAATCATATACAGTACATGGTCAAAAACAAATTACAAACGATTTGGTATACAAATACAAGAGATATATGTATTCAAAATTAGCTGTGGCTGATCGGCAAGACAATAAATAGCTCACTTTCTCTGTTACCTTCACAGTTTTTATAATTAAGTGATTGTAAATTATACAATCAATTATAATGTTTGTAACATTTTCCCGATTTGGTCCAAATTTTATTGGACATTTGTCTTTTTTATATTGTTTATAGTGCCACAATAATAGAAGATAGTGGCAATTGCCTTACAACAATAACTCAGATACAACCCTGGGCATTGTGATTGTCAAACTGAAATTTTATTTTTAACAATTTTGAGTGCCCCCAAAATTCTTTGTTTTCTAATTCTTTGATATAAATATTTAATACGAAAATGTATTCGACATTTGAAAAAAGAACTAAACCAACAATTGATATGTAAACAATGAGCTGTTAAAATGAAAAAATTGTAATCAGCTGTTTTCATGATTCTATCTTTAGTTATTGTGCCGTGATTGTTTCAAGGGGGTTTGAAAAGAAAATGTCAAGAAAAACCATGGGGGAAAAAGTCATCATGTCTATTGGGCCTAATTAGTAACCACGCATAATGGATCACAATCGCTTTTTTATTGGCCACAATTCAAAAAACTTATGATTTAGATGTGACTATCCTAACAGATTCTTGAATCTATTACAAATAGTTAAAAGTGAGTTGAACTTACAAACCCTGAGTATCGGAAAAAGTCGTAGAAATGCTTTCATTGTAGAAAAAATCGTCAACACTGCTGGCTTGAGCTTGTAACTCCTACCAGAGCTCCTGCGTCATCAACAGTCAAGTTCTTTCCAAGTTCTTTATCATTTGGTTAACCTACATACAAGAGATGTTCCGTTTAGCCGCTGTTGATGAGGGCAGAATTCACTGCTTCACATCGAGAACGGGTGGGCTGAAAAGGGGTGATCAGATTGAAGAATCTTAGAATACGTTTCTTGAACGAAGAATTTTACGGTATCTCAATGGAATCTCCTGATGTACTCAACTGGCATATGCCTCTAGCAGATGTGTTTCAAATCTGGTATTTGGTTCGCTACAGTCTTCATCGGTTCCTATAAACTAAACATTGCTTTGTGACCAGACCTGGCCAACTTTGGCACTAATCAATTCTGGTCTTTCGGGAATTTATCCAGTTCATTTGTATACCCATCCTGCAGCGAAAAAAGAATGTCTGCTTGAGGGCCGGAAAATCATTGCTTGAGTCATAGCTTGAGTCCTAGAAACCATTTAGAAATCTAACGATGGTCTTCCAGCAGGTCTTCACATAGATGTAAGTCACGACAGCTTGCGTCCTAGCCAATACCACTGCAAATTCTGTAAATACGTTAGCTGATAGGGTTTACAGCTTTGAGAATATTTTTTTTTATTTTATTTTATTATTAATTACAATACAAAGTAAATTTATATTCTAATTTTGGGTCCAAGGGTAAACCGGGTGACACAGACCATATGTTTAGATGTTTGCAGCGACAGACCAAAGCCTCTGGTGGGAATCGAACCCACAACCCCCACGCTGATAGGCAAGCACGCTACCAACTCGCCTACCGGGGCGCTTATGAGAATATGTATTTCTTATTTATTTATTTATTTATTTATTTATTTATTAATTACAATACAAAGTAAATTTATATTATAATTTTGGGTCCAAGGGTAAACCGGGTGACAAAGACCATTTGGCTTGATTTTTGCAGCGACAGACCAAAGCCTCTGGCGGGAATTGAACCCACAACCCCCACGCTGATAGGATGTATTTCTTATATTTCAGCACGATACTGTAGAAACATTCACACACCCATACACCCTCATTCGTATAGACTTTTAACGCGCGCGGCACATGGGCTTTTTGTGCACAAAACCGAACAACGAATGCTTTTTCGAAACATCAAAACCTTCCCCAAGCACATACAGAGATACATGGATACGACTGAAACCGACCGACCGACCGGCCGACACACAGACACACTCACTCGCACAAATGACACCGACACAAACGTTTTCGGTCGGTCGTTTACGTGTGTGACTCGTATCGAATGGTTGGTCGGATGGATGGATGGATGAATGGTTCGCTTCGTTTGGGTTTGCTTTGGCTAGTTGGACTAACAGGCAGACCGGGCTGGATACCTAGCAGCCTGTTGTTGGCTGTCCCTCTTTGGAATGATGGTGGGCCTTATTTGCTCTAGGCACACAGCCCCCACTCACGCCGAGTCTCGAAACTCGGTGACAGCATACGGTAGGAATGGTTCAGATGGAACACGCTCATTGCCAATGGTTGCCATAAAGACCTGATGAAAATGCTCGGTTCAGGAGTGTGTGCCGAGGCAAACCAGGAGTAGTGTGCGGAGGTTATAGAAAACATTCGAGAGCGTTGATGTTCTGCTTTTGGATGAGAATGACGAGGACGATGATGATGTGAGACATGCGAAAATGTTGAAGACCACAACCAGCCTCCACTCGGCATCAGGCAACAGCCACAGAACCGAACAGCAGCAGCCACAACAATACAGGGGGCGAAAAGCAAAAGCTTGCAAATACATTCGGGGTGGCAGGATGGGACAGCATGGCTTGGCTCGGTTTGGTTTGGTTTGGCATGTACAAATATTCGTAGTAGTTTTGTGCCTGACAAATAAGCCTCGTCTCGCCTCGACTATGCCTGGCCTAGTCTGACTCACTTGCCTTCGAGGCGGTAAGGCTGCGAACTGGCAGAGAAAACGGGTGAGGACAAACAAAAAGCTTGTCTAAGTGCCTGACTGCCAAACCAAAAACGAATTTTTAATACAGATTGCAAATGACAGCACACATAACACAGCGGCAACAGTACGAACGAAAAGAGCAACAACAACAACAAGAATAACAACAGCAAAATAAACATCATCCGCAACAACACAATCACAAAACAACAGTAACAACATAGTCATCTATAGCAGCAACATTGTCATTATCACCAGCAACAACATCATTATTACCATATACAACAATATCAATATTCTTTAGGACAACAACAACAAATCGTCATGTTCCAACAGAACCCATCAGCAGGCAAAACTACAACAACAACAACATCATCATATCAACAATAGCTGTGTGATAACGATGCTGATGATGATGATGTTGATGACGTCGAGGACGAGGACAACGATGATGAAGCAGCTGCTGACGACGATGATTGCGGCAGAATGAATGGATGATTGTGTATTTGTGCGTGTTCATATGCTTGTGTTCATTCCACTCTCCCACATTCATATCGCACAACGAATGCTTTACTTGTGAAAACACTACGAGGAGGAGTTTAGGTCACAGCTAGCACCAGAATCCGAAGACTATAGAATGGCAAGAAGGCAAAAAAAACAGGGGAGGGATAATGAAAGTGTAGCAAAAATTGCCGCCAACATTTTTGCCGAGCAGTTAACAAGCAAAAAGCTGGCAAATGTACACACGCATACACTGACACACACACGCCAAGTCATATAAAACTACAGGATGTGTCTAACAGCAAAACATATAACACAAGGACTCACATGCACGCGCACAATGGAGCCCACACACACACACACTCACACACATTCTCGTAAAGAAGCTTTGCCTTAAAACTCGATAGAATGTTATTTAAGTTGGCAAAATGTAGAGGTTGGTTTGCTAGGAAAGGTTTATAGAATTTCACTTTAAATGAAACGAGTTTAAAATTGTCAGAAATATTAATACAATTGGTTTCAATGGGATAGTAAGCTCGACTTCTTTCCCTTTCCCCTAAACCGTTGCTAACAAACCAACCTCTACATTTTGCCAACTTAAATACAATTCTATCGAGTTTTAAGGCAAAGCTTCTTTAAAGCAGCAAGAGTAGGTAACAATAGACTGCGCCTAATGCTCAAATTGATTTCACCAGGAATTGTCTTCTCTCGGTGAGTTTCTTCGCCTTAGACTTAGTCGAAAGGTTAAATTGAGATGTAACCGGAGCTTTTCCAATAATCTAAGAGTCGACAAAAGTGAGTCTGATGTTGAACGAGGCCAACCGAGACCAAATAACTTCTTGTGAAACGTTGCGATAAAAGAGAGACGACAAAATTAAGCCGGCCTGTTACAATTACGGGGTTATTACGAAATCGAAGTCTCAAGAAGAATAGTTCAATACTACCTACTAGATGGAGAACTTCCCACAGAATGTTTGCCATGGAACGGTCACTAAAATCCTTATCGCAGTGGGCAGAGAAAAGCGACCCATGTGTCAACCCTACCATAACAGAACTAAGCCTTTCCACGATCAAGATTTAATAACACGTCTCAGCACCTAACAAAAGAACTGGACATCACTCTGGATACGGAATACCGTGGAAAAAATTGAAGAATGTCATATGGGTCTTTAATTCCTGTAGAAATAAGTTCGGGAGAAAATGATGCCCACATGGTGGAGTGCGGTGAGTACAATATAACCGAAATCCAAATGATAGCCTGCGTGAGTATTACGGAAGCACTGGGATCAGCAGGTGTGAAATCAATACTCGATATCCCGTCCATATATGTTTATCTCAGGCGTTGTGCAGCTATGTTTGTCTCCGTCTTAGAAAGACCAACAAGAGTACATGGTATGCAAATGAGTCTAGAGGTCTGACAATCACTAATTTGTTCAACAATCCGCTTGAACGAATGCCTAAACTAAAATCGAATAGCACTTGCTGCAATTCATGCAGTCCTATGGGATCCACATTTACTAACTGCGTCGTTAGGGCTATTAAGCCATTGCGATCTGACAAATTCCCTACATTACTTGTTATCCTTCTTGATCTGATATTACCTAACGCTTTTGGGCCCAACCTCGTTCTATGGCGCTGTTAGTTTCACTTGAGCTTCTCGAGAGTGTGTGTGTGTGTGCTCAAACTCTGACAGGAAATGCTTACAAAAACAAAAATAAGCCAAGGTATGAGATTTTATGTTTCACTTTTTCGGGGAGGCAGTCATACTGTCGTCACACACAGACTCGCACATCCAGACATTCACACACACGCACACACACGCACACACATATATACATATGTAGTGAGTTGGATAAAACAAAATGAAGAGAACATCATCAGTAACAGCAGGCAAAAAGACACCAGCAGCAAAAATAGCATTCATCAGAAACGACATCAGCAGTAGCCAACCAAGACCAACCCGACTTCAACTAGCTAATGACTAGCAGGGGAGCGAGCGCCAAGCATAGTCAGCGTCAGCATTTATAAGCTGGGTTAGAGTGGCATGCCACCAACAACCATCTCGAAACCAGAACAAGGAACCCAAACAACCAACGCATCATCATCATCGCCTTCGCCAGCAACTAACTATCCCACCAACCATTAGGCCAAACGGAGCCAGCCAGCAAGCAAACAGCAATCAACAATGCCCAGTACAGGGAATGGCGACTGACTAAAGCCAGTCAACCATCCAGCCAGTAAGCGAGTCATGACACACCAGCCAGGGTGATTTTTAAAGCCTAAATATATGTACACACGAGATTCATTAAGTCGCATGGATACACTCACACACACTGGCAGGAAACACGAAGCCCCAACAGCCCGACAGCGCTCATACATACATACACATATATATATATACACATTCAGACTGAATCGACGCTAAGGTCCATATAGTAATTGAGGTTGATTGTTAGCTGAAGTTGCCAGATTGCATTTAACAAAATGTCACAAAGGTTACAAACGATGTTCTCTGGTTACGATCGTTGGCAAGTTTGCAAGTTTGAAATCCAAAATACAATTTCAGTTGGAGAAAAAAATGAGAAAATGATAAAGCTGGGAATTTGCCTAAACGGAGAAGTTAATTTCTATTAAAATGTCAAATATTTGCCTACCTTAACTCAGTGATATAAATCGTAGGATTATCTTGTATGGATATACTCCATATTCCGAGCAGGACCAGAGTTATCTCTTTAGAATAACCAACATCTTTTATGAAATACAAAACTTTAAGCTAGACAACAGTGCTTGCGAACACAATACTTTAATTTAGAAAACTTCATACAGCCCTTGGAGAGGCACAATGGGAAGTTTAGATTAGAAGGATCTCTAGATGAGCCAAAGAGACCCATTGTGAAAGACGTTTAACTGTGATAATATTCGATATGTTATGCCAGGAGCTTCCTTTAAGCCGCGATCAAACATAACCTAATCTAACTCCTACAAGCATTTCAGAAGGTATAAAACATTCTCTGTGGAGAGACAGCTGCTCCACTGTTACTATCTCATCTCCTCATTTGCATATTCCTCCACATAACAAACGGTGAACTTGACACAAGTCAGTGAACGATCATATTCGTCGACTAACTGAACGTAACCTACTGTTCAAACTCCGTCTGTGAAAGACTAATGTTTCATCTAATGAGGTTTTACTGAGCGATTTCTTGCTTACTCTTAAACTCGCTGACATTTAGCAGTTGTAAATTCAAATGCTGAGGTGTTTAGGCTCCGTCCAGAGACAGACCATTTCACCGTCCATGTTCAGTTTTCCGGCGGTTCTCTGCCAGTCAACAATCCTATATTGTGGACTCGGTATGATCGTTTGTGGCATGGCGTTACTGAGCGTAAATGGATACATTTCATCTTTAGAGTACCCAACGATGGATGTGATCATTGAAAGAATCCACCTCTTCAGAAAATGGTGGCCACTGGAGACCAATAAGCGGTCAAAATAATGAACTGGAAAATTGAATATTCTTCCCAGAGTTTTTTGTGATAGATCTCCATTTAGTGAATCGACTGTTCTGAAAAGGTAAGACAATGGTTATTGGTTCCATACAAAGAAGAAAACAATAAACTTACGCTTGCGCTGTGTAATGTCAAGGACTCACTCACACCAACCTGTAAGACGCCGCGGTCCCATTGGCATCCCTCTACAAAGAGCTCTATTTTTAAATAATTATTTCATGTTTTCTTGATACCGTTGAAATACCAAGTTAAGGATTCATAATAAGGAAATCATGTACATAGTTACTCGTTTTAAATATATTCTTTAGCCAAACTCACAGCTTGCACAGAAAGAGGTATCTTTCGATTTATTTTGGACTCAGCTTCTTAAACTGGTTCTTAAAGCCAGGTTCGCCAATTACACATTGCGAAAGCCGGCGTTGATGTAAATGCCATCAACGAACACTTTTTATGTAATGCACCAGAAAATGCTGGGATTTCGGATGAATTGCCCAGCAATATTCTTTGTGATAACTTATTTTCTTTTTGACAGGATTGACCAATTTAAGCATATTTTAAAACCAAAAAACATTTTTCAATTCTTTCAAACTGCGTGTAGACTTTCTTCTTATTTGTGTGGACGTTCCCAATTCGTCTCATTAAATGGTATGGAATAGGATATACGTTCAGTTGAGTGTGGAGTTCCCCAAGGCTCAATATTGGGTCCGTTAATGTTTATTTTGTATGTCAATCACATGGCAGATTCCACTCTTACTAATAACAGTAGCCCTTTCTTTAATGCCGATGACATTCACATATTTTTTCAAAGTAATTGTTGTTATTCTTTGATTCTAAATTAGAAAATCTTGTATTAATGCTAACAAATGTAAGGCGTTGTTTTTGGATCTATGCATAATGATCAAATTAACGTTGCCATTAATATTAATGGTGCTTCGATAGAATTTGTTGCTAAGATGAAGTGCCTTGGTATAGTTATTGATTCACACCTTGATTTCAGCAGTCAGATTAATTCATTATTTTCTTTTTGATACGAAGACTATATTCTACGAATTTGTATTTATTTATGTATATACAGCGAAGAGTGGCCTACGCTTCATTATTTTCCCAATTAAACGTTTGTATCCAAGACATATCTGGGACAACTACTGGAAATATGGATATACTTCAGCGTATTCTTAACATGATCGTGCGGTATGTTTAAGGTCTTTGCCGGTTTGATAATTTTTCTGAATATGTGATACATTTTTTGGGGTTCCCTCTGATACATTGATCTTCGCATCCGACAATCTGTTTACAAATAAATTATGTCAAAATCACCGCCTATGTAGCGAATTCAGTTTGTATTTAGCAGATCTGTAAGGAACCCCCCAATTGCTTATACCTCGTATTGCCGTGTCTCTGTTTGAGATGTTATTTGTAATTAGAGTAGCCAGAGTGTGGAACCACCTTCCATTTTGCATTTTCCGACAGACTTTTTTGGAATACACATTGTCTACTGTTTATTAGTTTTTTTTTTTTTCGTTTTCTTCACTGTCAGCGGGCCTTCAAATTCAATTTAATATACAGTCGAGTCCGGTTATAACGACCTCCTAGGGACTCGACAAATTAGTTCGTTATATATCCAGGGTAAAATGGGTTAGAAGCAAAACTCTTGACTCTTATTTAATATATGTAAATTAATTGGCCTCATAGGGTTTGTAAAGTACGATGAAATAAATGAAATGATTTCTGTCCGTTTATGGAATGTTAAGGAAAATGCGTAATAAGACATATCGATTGTTGTACTTTTGTCAATGACAAATAAATGTTGACTGACTTTCCCAATCGAGTTTACGATTGCTGATAAATGCAAGTGTGTTGTGATAATAATAATACGTAATAAGTCCGTTATCAAGTTGGCGCCTATATTAAACAATTGTTATACAACTGTTATCTTTTATAGATTTATTTTTTTTTTTTTGACGATATTTTACGATCGGTTGCAGATATCAGCACGTGGCTTCGTGTTAACTCAGTCGACTGCTGTACGAGCTTAGGTCTAGACGTTCACTGCACTGTGTCTTTTTGTTACGGATATACCTAAACGGATATAAAATATATTTAAAATTCAAATTTTGTACTTTTTACAAAAGTAGCCTCACAAGCGAGGTTTAGTATTTAAGTGTAAAAAGGAGGTTTAGTGTTCTAGGTGGAATGTGGGTCTCAATAAAATTATGGCTGGGTTACTTGACCGTTGGCGCAACGTAAACGTAATCGTAAACGTTAAACGTCACTTTTCTAAAGGTTCGTTACGTTACTACTACGGCCATGTACCCATTTGTCCATTGGCACCGGTGTCCCATAAAGAGATTACGTTCAAGTAGTTCGGCCTTAACATATTGCAATTTACTGGCGACGATCCGGCAGCACTACCTATGCATTGTATATTATGTATGCATGCATAAATGGACACTCAGTGGGACACATTAACGGACACTCATTCCTGTCCTGAAGAAAGTCAGCAAACCAACAAAATGCACAGACCTTGAAGCATGTGTTCATACTAATATCCACACACAGTCACATATATGTGTGGATGTATATTTGAATATACATAGCTTGAGTTACCAATAAAGAGACATTAGCGTAATGCGAAAAAGACGTAAAACCAAATAAATAGTTTAGAATCAGTTGTATGTCAATAAGCATGAACTCAAGCAAACACCAGGGACATTCAGGCATGAAAACAGAAAAGTCGGAGAGACGAGCGAAGTAGTTCGATGCAGGCAATACGGATGGATGGATGGATGGATGGAAAGAAACACACACATACCTACATATGTCACCACAGTCAGAGCAACGAGATTCATTCAAAAACTAAAGAAGTGGAAACAATCAGTGAGCCTAAAGGAAGAGGCAGGCACTGGTCGTGCACACAATTGAAAGAGTTGGCAACAACTAAAAGTTCGAGGTATATGTAGAATGCTGGGTAAACAGGATAGTGTATAGCGCACCAAATAAAAATTGTGATGTTGGAAAAAAAATTAATTTTATAAAATAAAATAGGATTTGTAAGAATTTTTTTATTTATTTAAAATAACCATATTAAAAAGCCGAACGGCCAAAATAATGTGTTACATTGTAAAACCATAAATCCTAAGCTTCAATCCTATCCAAATTTACAAAGTAAATACTTAAAGTTAAACAGATTATTCCTCTTGAATAAGAACTACTGCAAATAAACGTGGATTGTACGTGAAAACTCCTTGGGCAGTGTCTGTGCCTAGCAGACAACAACCCTAGTTTATTGTTCTACAGAGACCCTCTCATGTTTTGTTTTCCCCATCCCGTAAATGACAGAAACGGCTCTATGAAAAAGGCTCCAAATGCAAAAGGACCCGAAATTAAAAACAAAAGATGACACAAAAAACTCCGGTACCAAATTCAGGGATATACCCCCAAAAAAATTGTTTTTTTTTAATTTGTAGATAATACTTCATAAATACCGTACAAATTTATAAAAAATTGCCCAACGAAATGGCATTTTTTTTTTTTTATAATTTTTAGATAATATTTAATTTTTTGTTTTCATATGTAAAACCGAAATATTTTACTTTCTACGTTGACAGTCAGGCAGCACTGAGGGCCATGACAAGCCATCAGGTTTCGTCTAGGGTAGTTAACGATTGTAGGCAGGTGCTAAGCCTACTTCTAAGGGACTACAACGTAGGCTTATGCTGGGTGCCAGGGCACTGTGACATTGAAGGAAATGAAATCGCGGATGACCTGGCTCGAACGGGCTCAGCTTTACATATTGAGGAAGCGGACAGATCGGTTAAACCGCCAATCAGCTACTTTTTGAAAAAACAGAAGGATCATATCATAACCAGAACTCTTTCCAATTGGGAAACAAGAGTAAGTTGCACTATATCGAAGGTCTTGTGGCCTAGGTTAGATGTAGCGAGAACAAATGCACTGATGGGACTGGATAGAAGAAGTCTCAGAATTGCAATAGGAGTCATTACAGGACACTGCTCAGTTAGGGCTATGACCAGCAGGATGTGCGAGGATGAGGAGGAATTGGAGACAATAGACACATGCTTTGTCATTGTCCAAGTTTGCAACGCCATAGATCTATGGCTAGGGCATAGATTTTTTGCTGAACTGGGGGACATTTCGATGACAGGTGTTGAAAACATTATTAGTTATATACGGGGCATTAGATGGTTGAACGACGAGGGATGCGGGTACTCGATGGACTGAACAAACTGCCAACCTTACATAAACATTACACCAGGGACACGCTTCTATCTTTTCTATATATTTTCTATACTTGAAGGGATCCACAATGGACCCTATGGGTCTCCGAGTGGAGGTGCATCTTAGGATGTACCACCCTTCCTAAACTAACCCGAAATTTTAAGAGGCGTACAGAATTTATCCCGAAATGTTTTACGTGAAATCCCCAAAATCAGCTGTGGAAGCTTTTAATCGGAAAAACATTTGTAAGCCGTCGACGAAGTCGTAGCGTCGATTTTGCAATGGGAAATTTTTCGTAAATTTGGGGGATTTTTTTGGGAACGTTTCATGTGGGCCTTTTTGGGGAAGTTTCCATTAACCCTTTGACCATTAAGATCGTCTACAGGCGGTCATCGCCAACAATGGTTAAAGAGTCATTTAAGATATTCTTAATTTTTGTTTGGGAAGTATTTGTATAGCCTTGTCGTCATCAAAGATCGTCCTGGTTTTCAAACTCTGGCCATTTTCGACGGAAGTTGGGTCAAAATACGTAGCATACTTTCTCTCTGAACACACATGCATGAGCATTTCCCTTACTGTAACACCCTCGTCAGTCAAAGCACAAGCTGAAGTTTTACTTTAAAGAGGATGATCTCCTCCTTCCTCCAGACACTGCCAGCCAGCCGCTAAGCAGGCACACAATTTGCAGCACATAAAGGCAAAGCTCAGCAGAAATACAAGACACGAAACTGAAGCAAAAGCTACAAAAGCCACCACAATAATAGCAACAACGGCAGCGGTGGCGGTGGCGGCAGCAGTAAAAATAATTTTATGTCGCAATAGCCGAACAGAACGCGAGCCAAAGCTGAAATAAAAGAAGGAATCAACAAATATAACGTACGTAGACACAAGACGAGAAGGTGCAAAAACACATACTATAAAGACATACAGGCAGGCTGGACGGACGAGCGATTGAAAAGACGCCAGAATCCGAGAACCCACTGACTGACTCTGAATGAATGTACACATGTGCATGTTGAGCAGTTACGTTATATATGCCCGTACGTATGTACCGAGGCAAAATGACAAGCTGCTTTGCTCGTAACATTTCAAAATTATACGTGTACGTACGTTGCCAGACAGAAACACAGTAAAATTGCCCAGCGAAACGTGAAACGTACGTACATATGTGTGTATGTATGTACGTAGCCAACACACACACACAACATGGAGCAGCAGCAGCAGAACGCAGATGACGAGTGCAAAAAGGATGACGATGATGATGAAATGGGAGGCAAGAAGCGTACATTGTTGAATTTAATATTGCTGCCATAGTTCTTAATGTTGTTATTTCAGCAGCAGCAGTTACAATTGCCTCCACTGCTGCAGCTATTGCCAAAGACGACGACGACGACGATGATGATGGTAATGATGACGATGAAGCAGAAGATAATGATGGCAACCTCACAAGGTTGGTAGATGGATGACAGTTCTATCTACCACCGGCCACCAACCAGTGGCGGACTTATATAAAACGCCAAGCTCAAATTAATACACACGCGAGTGTGTGCCTGCGTGCCTGCCTTGAACCCCCCCATATAATTTCTCCATACTTCCTTGGCTAAGGCTGGAAGTAATCTAAGGCGATTACTAGGTGGTAGGTAGTTTTGCAAGCGTCCTTCCTCCCTTTAGGCCAGACTTTAGTGTGACAGAATTTTAATAGAATCTACACACAAAAGGAATACACTGAAAAAATTAACTAATAGTTGTAACACCTGATTCTTCTTTCGATCCCAGTTTTGCGACGAGAATATCAGACGGATCGGACTACGTATGACATTCACGTCACGCATCTACATTGCATCAACCGGGAGGTGGGGGGCGGTTTAAAATCGCAAAGAGGAGTCGGTCTATTATAGTTGTGTGGTGTACTACATGCCAAATTAATGACTATAGAAATTGATGCCCGACAAGTCTAGTATCATGGGATATAATGCAGGGATATCTTCGAAAGAAAGGCGTCCATTAAGTCACTGAATAATGTGTACATCGCCTCAAGAATTGCTAGAGAATGCCAAGCGTCTCTGTAGCAAACAGGTAGACATTCGTCGTTTACCCTTATAGGGGTCTATGGGACGTAGTTGGTAACTGTATGGCTGATGCCGTTGCAAAAGCTGGCACTACCTCGAACATAAGTGAGTGTTGTTATGCTATTGACATGCCTCTCACTGAGAATAATCAGCTAATATGTCGTAAACTTCATCTCAGTGGAGAAGACAGCTGGAGAAAGGTACCAACCCAACATATGAACTGTGGAAAGGACGAGGACCGCAATTAACATAGCAAGATGCCAACAGAGAACACTCATTGCGGTCATCACTGGTCACTGTCCTCTTGGCTCACACGCACGGAGTCTGCGTATCTCATACAACGACTCCTGTAAAAGTTGCAACGATGAAAGGAGGATGAGGAATCCGTACCATTGAACCGCATTCGTCAACATAATCCTCTAACCTCCAAATTGTTCAAATCTATAAACGAATGTACCTTTAAAGGAGTGCCCTGTGGCACTTTTGCGGGTAAGAGGGTTAAGACGGAAGACAACTGCTGTTAAACAAAACATGTCTCTCCAAAGTTAATGTATTAATTTTGGGCGATGGGTTGATGGAAAAAAGGCAATCAAGAATCCGAGGATACTTTTTCTGGTCAACGTATATACGGTATCACAATGAGACCACCTAAAGAATCCACATGAGACATGCTTCGGACAGCTGCCAAATTAGCATAATCTAAACTAGCCATTAAAGCGTTTTCCAGATTTTTATGAAACATTTCAACATTTGTATGAAATGTTTATATATTTTTTCCCTGACTGATCATTCGGATTTCCTTGTTTATCTTTGACCAGTTGGCTGTTTTGTTGATCACGATGCTTGCCAGATGGCAATCTTTCTTTCCGAAATATTGACAGAAAGTCAGTATCACATTCACACTTACCGCGAAGGGAAACGTCCATATGGGAAAAATCCATTGACGATTGTGGTCTTACGACGAATATCGACAAACCACTCGTGCGATAGAGCTAGTCGATTTTTGAGAATTGAATGGACATCATTTGCCACTGGGAATGTTTGATGTTTCGAATAAATAAACCAAAAAAATTGAGGTTAGTCAATTTTTTTTAATGTATTTGGATTAACCTTACTTAAGTTGACTCTACAACCTCTTGTTGGTCTTGGTCTGCTCAGTAAATTATTTTCAAGCACTTTGGTGTTGTGTGTGCTGTCCTAAAAGCTCGGTTACTTTTGGAATATCAATAAATAAATTCGCCATACCAAGTATTTGCATGTCTTCTTCCATTCGTTCCATCTTTCCTGTCTGCGCTTTCCGTGGTAGTTGTCATCCAACGCCTTTCTGGCTGGAGCGTTTGTTACCATTCGACAGACATGGCCCAGCCAGCGCCATCGCTGTATTTTGGATGGCTCTTACCTACGTTTTTCAATAACATTCCATGACGTGCTGTTTAAATTCGGCTTCCAAGAGAGAAGTTTCATATGGATTTAAGAGGAGAAAACGATCAATTACAGTTCTGACATATTAATCGATATCGCTTAAATTTAAGAAAAATCGATTCATTTAGTAGAGTCGTAGGAATGTCGTATTAAAAATGCATTCCTTTATCCTGACGAATTGAAATCAATCACCAAAAACAAAAAAAAACTACATACAATCAACAATTGAAAAAGAAGAGCAATTACGAAACAAACGTGTCCTCTTTTGCTTGAGGCTGCTGTTGGGCCTTAGCTCGAAATTTACAAAATGACTCACTTTATGATGCCAGAAACAAACAAAAAAAAAATGTGGTTAGAGGTAACCGGTCTCCGTCAGGCTGTGAATGAAGTTCAAATTGCCGTTGTTGTCCACGATGATGATGATGCTGATGATGAAGGATCCTTAGTTGCAGCCATGCACAGCAATAGCTCAATCATGTCCCCGCCCTGGAAAGCACATATACCTTTAGGTGTGGGGAATTGCAAACACCAACAAAACAGAGAATAAAAATATTACAAATGTCCAGCCACTGCGTGCATATAGCGACAGCTTCTTTATCCTGGCACCACCATGCAGAAATCGTACAACAACAAAATATATGCAGCAATGCAATAACTCGGCATAAATGCAATTTGTTTTATTTTGGTGGGAAGGAACGCAGGGAACTGCATACACGCGACCGGCACACAACCAAACGCATCCTCTCTACACCCCAATCGCCACTAACACTGCTAAGAGTGTGTTTGAGGCGCAAAAGCTATCGAGGTGGAGCTCCCCCTTCCATCAGCCAGCCACACGATAATAGCATCACCGACCTGAACGCACGACTGCCTATGGACCACCACAGCATCGCATCATCATCAGTTGGTTGTTGCCAGCACATATCAGCTGTCGCAGTAGCAGTATTTACATATGTCGGTACATAGGAGTATTTACATATGTATGTATATTAATACATATGTCTGTATGTGGGCATATAACACACGAAACGCTGCGAACAAAAAACAAATCGTAATCAACTATTCAGAAAAGCAGCAACGGTAGAGAGACCCGGATGATGGGGCTGCCCGTGGTCTGCGCCTTCTTATGTTAGTTGCTATAGACCAACAGCTCACATTTTCAGGCTGCCAGGATATCTATCCACGAGTAGGCGATGGGCTTAATACGGGGGGAGGGGTCTGGATTAATATTAAAAGATGGCATGGAGTTCAAACGAAGGATGCAGCTTTTAGGTAAAATTTTACGTAGAAAAAAAGGTTTATTATAATGGAAAGTAAAGCCTTCGAGGTATTATTTTTTGTTACAGAAAAATAATCTGGGTCGGGAGGACTGTTTTTCGTTCAAGTAATCTAGTCCACGATCCAATGTGGAGGATATCCATCAACACGAAAGGTCGGTATATTTTCCATACTAGTAGAAAGTGATCATTGTCGTAGTTTTTTGGGTAATAAGGAGTCCAATATCTATGATCAAGGATGTCCCGAAAAAAAAAACAAACAAAATTTAGTATGAAGTATGCGTAAGGCTCGTATCTGTACTGTTTCGTCATCAAAAACTGCTTACTGTGTTTCTCCCTCAATATACTGTTTTTCGAAACATAATAAAAATACTTTTATTTACTTCAAAAATAAGCAGTCGTGATAAAATTATAATTATGCAATGGAGTGAAGGCAATGTTCAAAACGAAGCCGCAATTACTTCGTCAAATTGCTTCAAACGACAAATAAAAAACAACCACAGAAGCTGATTCTGATGGAAATGATTATTAATTTATATATTGAATAAAAAATATAATGCGAAAAGTAATGCTTTTCCAAATCGATTTACTGCTTTTTTGAAAAATGTCAGTGAAATGTACTGTTTTTGGTCCAAAAAAATATACGAGCGTAAAGTATTAGGTGTACTACACTACCCCTACCGCGTGTCATGAGGCAATTCTTCACCTGATACTATCAAGCAA
Source organism: Hydrotaea cyrtoneurina (assembly GCA_958296145.1). Taxonomy (NCBI): domain Eukaryota; kingdom Metazoa; phylum Arthropoda; class Insecta; order Diptera; family Muscidae; genus Hydrotaea; species Hydrotaea cyrtoneurina. The sequence goes on from OY282515.1 coordinate 76,596,517, forward strand.
CTTTGCCACAACTATCCCCGAGCGGCAGAACTGGAAGTGAAACATTCCAAGTAAAAATTATATTAACTATTACACAGACTATGTGGAAGAGTTGGTTTTTGTCATCCATTCAAAGGAACTAGCGTTGGATCTATAGATTAGGCTAGAAGCGTTCTTCATGGTGATTGGAGACCTTTATCGTTGGCTGGGATGAAACGTCATAACTGATGCATGCCTAAAATATCTGAAATCTGTACTCCCGAATTCGAGAACAGTCCACACGAAATCTCCTAACGCCGCAATTATGGATACCCTTAATGTGGGTGCCGGGAGGCAAGATACATTTCAGGGAATGAACTGAATTTCTGTTTGAGGAAATTTATGTTTTTAGGTGCATACTTCTCCAACCTCGGAGATATCATATCTGTCGACGTTCAAAAAATAATTAATTATTATCTAAGCCCTGACCTGCACAAGTATTTATAGATATCATAAAATATGAGAATTAAATGAACATTGACATCGGAAAACAGACTATTCTTCACATCCATACACATGTATGGAACTGGTGTTGATCGGAAAACAATTCCAGCATTTTGCTGTAATTTATTTTATTTGTGGATTTTTCTTTCGTTAAGTGCTGCCACAACCATATGGCTGTCGTACTGTAGTTTAAACGCCAAATGTTGGACTTGGACTGAAAAAATTACTCTGAAGTATAACTTCTATCAAAGATCAACCTCGACGCATTTATCAAGTAGGACAGGCACTTCTATCTAACCCAACGCACGTTATTTTTCCAGGAATTTTTCTATACCAGATTGGCGTAGTGTGTTGTTAGAGCTGGTCCTGCCAGACGAAGATTCCGTTCTACTTGTTTTTCACTGCATAGCAATTCGTGAAGAATACTCTATAGTCGTCTTGTTGCTGTCGATGTTTATAAATAATGTTTATTGTGGAAGTACATGCCTACAATATTTTTTTAATTCACATATAATGTAAACAGAATTTCGTCGACGAAATTAACAAGTGGTCTGATAATAAAACATTTAAATTATACAAAGTGCGCCATTCCCACTGTTATCCATTCATCGTTCACACTCACATGGAAATTTCAATTAATAGAAGAATCTACTCGTTTCTTTACGAGACACTCGAACATGACAAACAACGACAATTTCACAGATAAGAATTACGAAAAATGTAAATTATGAACGGAATTTGATGAAAAAGTAACATTTGCCATTCGCCATTGTATTGCTGTAAATGTATTATCGGTTAGTAAGGACTTTGTTTCTGGTCACTGGGTATGTGGGTCACTGGGTCTGGATTTGTGATAGTAGTTAAACTAATTGTCTAGCGGGGGAGCAATATGTATTCTCGAATATGTTGAGAGATTTCCATAAGGAAAAGCCAAAAGAAGAACTGTGTTTGGAAAATTGTAAAGACAACGGCGGGTTGTCGGAACTACCCAACGAGATTTACTGTCGGTATTCCGCATTACCGCATTATCAGCCGCAGAGCTGATGTCGTTAGGCTACTGCATGGTCAGCTGAGGCAGACATTTGAATGAAATTATTTTCCATTATTAACCGGAAGAATTGTACTTTCAAATAAAAAAAGAAATTTGAGAAAATATCCAGTAGTGTCTTTTATAGAATTTTCAAAAAAAAAAAATGATTTGGCGGGCCCTGTATAGTATACGAATTATTTGTCTGAAAAAACTCTAGTAATCTAATCTACAAGATTCGCGTAAAAAGTCCCTGCGTTGGCGCACCTATCGCTTTTAATATCTTATGTTGTGCAAAGGGGGACGGCCGTGGTGTGCGACTATCACACAGAAGTACTCGAGTTCAAAACCGGATAAGACCATCAATCATTTTTCAGCGGCTGTTTCCCTACCTCGTAAATGTTGGCGACTTTACGAGTAAGAGAGTAATCTCTAAGCCATGTAAAACTTCTCTAGAAAATCATTAGCCGTTCGGTGCCGGCTTTAAACAGTAGGTCCCGGTCTGTGAGTATACAAATTATATCGTACACAGCTCACTGATTCGAGAGAAGTTCCCCGTCTGTTCCTTCATGGAATGTTAAGGGAAATAAGTAAGTGTCCGAGGTTATCGCATTCCACATCCAAATAAATACCATATATTATACTAATAATTAGTGTAGTAATCACTGAGTATCGGTGCCGCTGAAAAAGCATGGTAGCTTTCGAAATGGATTCGTAAAAAGTTATATGGTTCCAACAAAAAAGGTGCACTTTTCGACTTTATCACAAATTTAAAAAGTCAATTTTTCGACAAAATGGTAAACGAAACCATTCTATGGTATATAAAACAATAGGTCTACTTAGGTCTTATCAATCATTTATTAATTTATCTAAAATGTACCTGAATGTTTGCATCACATAGCAGGTCTTAAAAGTTGCAATGATGCGTTGGCCCACGGCTATATTGGCGATGTTGTATTTGGAGGCAAACAAACAAAATTAGACATTTGAGTGCTTTACATGTGGATGACCTGGTGCATTATCTACAATCAATAGAACTTTAAAATCCAGTCCTTTATCGCTCATATATTGCCGAACTTCCGGCAGAATATATTTAAGAAAGTGTCCAGTGAACGGGTAATGAGTCCATATGTAGAGCTCGATAAACAAGTAAGGGTTTTAACATCCGATTTCCAGAAGCGTTGGCTACTTTAAATGCACTAGCGGTTTTCTGGCTTTTAGCTACATATGTTCGCCTCGGCATTCGTTTCCAGAAAACTTCCGTTTCATCCGCATTCCAAACCTGATCACCATCATCAATTATTTTAGACATTCCCAATGTGGATCATACACCTTCCAAGAAAAATATTGACAATACCCAGATGTATGTGTTAAATTTCATTAAAATCGGTCTGCGATAACGTCAGATAAGAAAAAAATCGAATTTTCTCACTATTAGTTCCATGGTATGAAACTGATAGACCTCAGCAAATTGATAATAGTTCATCATGAAACGCATTTAACAAAATTCACAAAAGAATTGTAATTATATTTTATTCACCCAATATGGAAACAACAAACACGTATATGAGGCCACATTTATTTTGGCTTTTAACCAAAACCCAAATCGACAGAGAAACAGGACAAAACAAACAATAAACTTGTTATTTTGCTTCAAGAAGAAATAGAATAAACGAGACAAAGATGAGGAAAATATACACTGGTGGCTGTGGCCTTCGTCGTGTACGTCACAGCAGAGCCACAAATTGCTATTGTTTTCCCCCAACAAGCAATAAATTAATGAGCAAAAACGGAAAATACCTACTTTATAGAAACCACCTAAAACCTGTTTGAAGGTAATGTTGCTTGACAGTCTTCAAATACGAAATAAACAGGTTGTTTTTCTTCAATTATTTAGTTAATAATGTTAATAATATTATCATAAAACTTACCATGTTCATAGGGCGAAAATGTGCCAGCATCAATATTGATATATGGATCGATTTTAATGGAAGTCACGTCCAAACCACTCGACTTCAATAGAGTGCCAAACGATGAGGCAATGACACCTTTGCCCACACCACTAATAACTCCCCCAGTAACCAAGATGTACTTCATATTTTAACTGTAATTTTGAAACCAAATTTAAGTAGGGGCTCATGTAAGGTGTTTAGGGTCGTACGTACCGTTTTGAAATGCTGAATTAATAGTTTGCATAAACAATAACAAATAATAATAAAATAGTATATCAAAACAAACAATACTGCGCAGGGGTTTTTTTGAGCGAAAGGGGGGGGCGGTAGGCAGAGGGAAGGGAGAGAATAGAAACACGCGGCACGCGGTAAACCGTATCCCCGCTCAATAAATCAAGGAAATATGCTAAAATCTATGGTATTTTTCAATTAAAATGAACATTGAATGGTGTTTTCCGACAATTTTCCCCCTGAAATTAGTATTTTATTCTGATTTCACACTTTTTTTTTTTTTTGCCAAACTCTTTTTCACGCGAATACCAGTTATTTCAGATGTCGGATTCCACTTTTTGAACTTTTAAAGTTTGTTATTTATAGATACATAATTTATTTGTATATTTATTCTTTATTACGATCCCGATTCGATTTATTCGCGATAATAATATAACCACAGAAATAATATAATCTTACACGTTCAGAAAATTCGGCTCAGAGAAACGAGCCGAAACAATGACGTCGATGGCGCCGTTGTGGCATAGGGTTGTATAAGTCGGTCACGAAAAGTCGAGAAAATCAACTTTTTGGTGTCGACTTTTTAGTTTAATTTAAAATATGCTTTGTAGGTCAGTGGAGCCAATATTATGGCTGCCATTTTTGATATTTCGGCCACACCATTTACAAAATTGTCCAAATAGAAATCAAATATACCTGAAACAAAAGGCACATTTACAAGGTAATCGCATCAGGTACAACAAATACAACAGTACAATAACAACATGCAATTTGTTTTTGATTAGACAACGAAACTGTCAGAGACATCTGATCAAATTCTATATTGTTGATTGATTGTTGACAAATATTTTATTTTTCCACAAATTTCAACTTACAAAATATCACAAATTGAATTTTTATAATTCAATTCAAAATAAAAAACCAATAACGAATGAATTTGAATTTTCAAACGTCATATTCAAAATAGAAATAAAACGTCACTTCTAAATGACACATTCGCTTACAGACCAAATGAAAAAAATAAAATATCATCTGATTGTCAAGATTACCTTGTAAATGTGCCTTGCCTGAAACTGCTGCTGGACATGAGTATCTACAGCTATCTGATGACTCCGACGATGAGAATTGTTATTATGAGTAAGCAGACAATATTGAGGCTCCACCATCGTTCGCAAGATCTTCAAAGACAATCAGCGATAAAGAACCGTAAATTAAAAAAGTCCGGACCAATTGTAATTGCAAGTGCTTACAGGAAATGAAATTGAGTAACAGACATTTTCATAACTTTTATATTGAAAATAATTTAACTCTTATTCCGATTGTAAATGCCATGAAGGAACAGAATGTTAAGGGAAATAAGTCAGTAATAATTTAGTTTGTGGTTCAAATCGAAGTATGTATATATTTTTTTTAAATACCATAAAGTGGAACTGAATTGATATCTTTTTTTTACCATTTGTTACGTTTTAAACATGAACGTATTAAGTTTGAATAAAATTGTAGTATTTTCAATTAAAAAGTCGACTTAAATCGAGTTGTAATTCACAAAAACTCGAAAAGTCTAAAAATCCATTTTTTAAAAATCTAAAAATCTAGTCCAGTGATACGCTTTTTTTCCTGTCAAAGTTGAAACTGATGCAAAATAAATTAACAAACAGCTCTGAATTTGCTGGACACGGAACTGGAAGAATGGTCTCCAGATGAATAACTTTTACATAAGTATAGAAACGAAGTTAAACTTTAATATGGAAGAAAACGTTAAACTTTAATTTGAATCAAAACCCACAAAAAGAATTATTATATTTACATGCATGTTGTACTGCCTTTTACTGAGCTGTTTTTTATTTTTTTTGCCAATTTTTTTTTAATTTTAATGTAGTGGGGACTATTATTATTTACGAGCTCTTTGCATAACAGAATCCTATTGACAGTATTAAATTCCAGTTTGTTTCTAAGCTTACTTTTTATTAGAGAAAACGTTCGTTCTGTAGCTGCTATTGGCGTAGCTAGAACAATTTTTGAACCATTCCGGAATAGCACTGTAAAATTTGTGTCAAGAAATCGGAGGAAGATTGCTCGGGTGAGCTGCCTCCGTGGATTAAGGACGGATTTACAAATACTGTTTTATGTGTAGCACTCCAATTACTGGGGTACAGTTTCACGTAAAAATACATGGAGCTGCGGAGGGTCACAAAAGCTTAGAAAACTTTTACATAAGTAAAAATTAAGCAAAAATAAGTCCAAAAATTTACGAAGATCGAACGCAATGGATTCTGTAAATACAACGGCTACTTTTTTTGAGTTGATGCCTAACAGTTTTGTTGTAGTCATGGATCATCTTAATAAATCTATTAAAAAATGCGATAGACAACTAAACAGAATAATATTCAGCAGTTCTGTTGAATTTTTGCATACTTTTTTTTTAATAAATAAGAATTTCTGTTAAAATAAAATGTTTGGTACAATGGTGGGGTATTGCATCTTGGTAGGAACAGTGTTGCTTTTTTGGAAACTTTAGTGCCGCAATACACATTAAATGTGCCCCAATAGGGCCAATAGTGCCGTATATGCGAAATTCAGGTGTGGTATGTGACACTTGTACGTGATGACGGAAAACATCTTAATGAAGACTAGGAGTAGAAGGTTGGAATGTTAGAATAATAATTAAAGACGACGTCTTGAATTTCACTATCACTATTATCAGCTCCGCGTCTCGGTTATTTTCGATATTTCCATAACATGGTTCACAAATCGTCGAATCCTCCATTCAACGAGTATACTCGGCGATTCCTCCATATCTTCTTTATTGACAAATACATTGATTAGTCTACTCCACCTCATGGTGGAAAAATAAAAAGGTGACCTGAGACACCAGGTCTATGTTGCCACCCTTATGGGATTTTTGTGGTTTCTCGTATTTGTTATATGCCAGGGTTTTGTTATCTCCTTTTAGTTAATTTGATTCGTATGAGGTTTTATATCATAATGTCATTAGTAATGAAGAATTTTTAGAGGATTTTGAAAATTGCATCGTCATCGGCTTTTAGGATTTCCAGGATATTTAGGTGTCGGATGTTAATGCTTCGTAACTTCCGAATAAGAGCTTCACGGTGGTGCATGTGAACATGTGAAGGTGAGGTGGTCAATGGATTGTACCATGCCACAGTCGCACAAGTCTGAGCTCAGGATCGTGATTTTGTTTAAGTGCTGTCATTCCTCCATATCCATGCGGTACGGTATTGCCAGATTGAGTTAAAGGCAATGATGTCGACTATTTAACATTTTTAAAAACCGCTGAAAAATTAATGTCACAATCATATCGCTATCATACTGTTACAGTTAAACTCTGACTGAAAAATAAATTATATATACTCTGGAATTTACGAGACCGAAACACGAGATTATAACCTCAAAAACATAAAAGGAAACGGACATCAAGATACTTTTGCAATAAATAAAATATAATAAAGCAAATAGTAACCATGAGAAGAGCGAGATAAAAAAGAAGGAATAAAAACTACAACTACCAAACTATAAGGCTTCAGGCGGTCTTATAAATAAGAGGTTGAATTAAAAAAAAATTTGGTCAGAAAATAGAAAAGAAAACCACTGTTTGCATTATTTGTCGATGGCAATTACACACAACAAAAGGTTTTTCAATGCATGTGTTTGGTTAATTGCTGATTTATTTGGGTATATGCGCTACTAAACCGTAGTTCTCATTCACTTGCGAGAACTATTAACCAATTTGCAGCAGAAATCAGTGTTGATGCTTGCAATGGCTACTTTACATTGCCTCTGCTGGATGACCCACCGTCCATTGCATTTGAAGGTGCAAGGCTCGGTATGGATACTGGTTTTTCATTGAGGAACGTTGATGTTGTTGAGGTATGGTCCGCAGTTTGTCGGATTAAATCGAATGCTGTGGGAGATGACGGTATCCCGTTGAGATTTGTTAGGGTTGTTTTTCCTGCGATTTCTTGCCATTTGACTCATATTTATAATACAGTGTTGACTACTTCCACGTTTCCTAGAAGGTGGAAATGTGCCAGAGTGGTACCAGTTCCCAAGGTAAAATGCCCTCAGGATATTTCTGACTATCGTCCTATCAGTATTCTCTCTGCTCTATCGAAAATTTTGGAGGTCCTTATTAACGATCAGGTTTCCACATACATGATGGATAATTCTCTACTCTCCGAGTATCAGTCTGGGTTTAGGAAAGGACATAGCACAGCAACGCTTATGATTGATGTTGTTGATATTATAAAGAAACACTTGGACGACAGGAACTTTGTTGCGCTAGTTAGTCTAGACTTCAGCAGGGCATTTGATTAGATAAGCCATGAGACCTTGTTGAATAAATAATCAGTCCTTCCGATTCTCGCTGGAAACTTGTCGTTTGATAAAGTCTTTTATCACTGGTCGCACTCAGTATGCCCAAAGCAATGGACAAAGATCAATGATACGTACTATATTTCGTGGTGTTCAGTGTTAGGGCCCCTGTTATTTTCAATATATATCAACGATATATTTGGGAGTATTTCTTTCATGCGTGGTCATTTGTATGCAGATGATCTACAATTGGTTGCTCATGGTTCTAATGCTGGTTGCCCGTTGCACTTTCAGGATTCGATAAATGAGGAACTTGAGAGGATTAATGTCTGGTGCCAGGACAATTTCATAACAATGAATTCATCGAAATCTCTTTGTTGATGCCTCATATAATATATGGCTTAGAAATATTTTCAGGGACATGCATAGGTAGCCTTAATCGTTTGAAATTATCCTTTAACCGTATTGTACGCTATGTGTACAATCTGAAAATTTTTGATCATGTAACGCCGCATGCCATTCAATACCTAGGTAGCACATTTGAAGCTTTTATTGATCTAAGAATAATTTTGCTTTTTTATAGAGTTATGAAATTTAGGAATCCGGTTTACTTAGCTTCGAGATTTGAGTTTGGTAGTTCGGAAAGGACTCATTCCCTATTAGTTCCCCGGTTCCAGACCTTGATTATGCGCCGGTCCTTCCAAGTACGGAAATTTTTCATTAGCATGCAATAGATTCAGGGAGTTAATCATTATGTATTTATAAGCCGCAAATTTCTTATTTCGTAGCTGTTAATGGTCATGCCTTGTTCTCCATATTTTTTCTTCTTCCATATTCGTGTTAGTTAAGTTAAGACTTTAGTTAAGCCTGTATATTAAAGCTATGAATTGTTATTATATATACTCATTGTAAACCTAACTGTATAGTTCTACGTAATCAATTTGGCCATAATGGTTTCTGGATTATGAAATAAATAACAAATAAATAAATAAATAAATGGGTAACGATGAAGAAGTGTGGCAGCTTCCGAAATGGATCCGTATACCTAGCAGAGAACGGTTTGATTGGCATATTTAATGCCTTTGAATGCAATCACAAAATATATGCATATTGTTGTCAATAGACATCATTATAGTAAAGCAACTCATGATACCATTCAGAAAATGTGAGTATGACGAATTCCATGCATTGCATTGCTTGCCTTCTGCTTATCATTCATACCAATCGCAAAAGCAACGAATATAGAACGATTGGTACGAATGGTCTGCATGCATATTGAAAAAAACGTATTTTTTTTGACATAAATACGAAGATCAAACTTGTGAAATAAAACAATAAATGGAACATTTTGATATATTTTCGGTTAAAACAACAACAAAAAGAAAAATTGGAAAATAAAGTAAATACTTATAAACACACCAGAGCAACGAATACTAAGCGAATGGTGCGATTGGTTCTATTTTTCGTTGCTTGACATGTAACGGCATTACAAAAATGAGTGTGCATAAGGCAATCAACAAAAACAACGAATGATAGTATAGCAATAGCATTAGTTATTGTTGTCGAATGAAAGCATGGCAAAAGCAACGATTGTATGAAATTCATACTATGAATGCGGAATAAAAACGAATAGTCTCAATCTTTTCTCTGATACCTAGCCTGCTATCAAAGCAAACACAATCCTTGAAACCTTTTTAAACATTTCTATTTTTGCAAAGAAATAGAAATAATCAATGATTTCGAACTCGACTAACAGAAACAAAACTGTATGAAGAATATAGATCAACAATACATAAACAAAATTAAGAAAACGCACATTCTAAAATATCATTAAATGTATAAAATATCATATCTTGTATTGTATCCCTATTTAAATGATAATTACCTCGTTGTAATTGGATGACTGCACAAATGTTTTTTTGTCTAAAGAAATCCAAATTCGAGGTTATTGTTGCTTGTGTTAATAAGTTAAGTTTAGACGTGTAAGTTCTTTAGATAATAAACAAGAATGTGAAAAATGAATTACTTTAAAAGAACTTAGAAAATAAAAAATATAAATGAAAGATTAACTATAAAGTAAATGAAAATGTGGTAATTGAAATGCGGCAGGAGATATATCAAGGCTGATCTAAAAACGGTCATAGTGAGGGAGGGTTGCCGTAGGACCAATACCTTCTGGTCCTTATTGAAAAACAAATCCGTGATATCCGTTCGTTTATTTGTATCGCCTCATTCCAATGTGTTTTCGTCGATCGTTTCATGTTAAATTCAAATTGTGTAACCACCACCCAGAGGCTACTGCATTTATATATAACTCCTGTCCGTTACACCATCACACAGCATAAAGACAAATTAATTGCATCAAGGCCCATATTAAATAATAATAAATGTCTATAACAAATTAAAAACAACAATTAAGGTTTTCATCTAAACATTTTTTTGCCTTTTTTTTCAATCCAGAATATATCGTATAAGAAAGACACTACACCATGTCTATTTCATTTCACATTAAAAAAAAAAGACTAAAGAAACGTGGAAAGAACAGGCTGAATTTTTTCCGTAGACCCTGTTATTTAAAAAAACGTGTAAACCCCAACTTATGTGTACTCTGACTCAGTTCATCCAAATGCCTACATAGGTAAATTATTTCAGATAAAATCGATAACTCCACGAAGAATCCAATTCGGGCACCAAAAGTCAATCACCCTATCGAGTAGCAAATTTTCCCTTTTCCAAATAAGCGATCATTCAAAGTTTCCACAAAATGTGCCATCTTTGAAAAAGTCCCCTAATCGATTTCCTTCCTTTTTTTTAACAAAAAAAAAAAAACGATTTAATTAAAACGTAAGTGGATTTTTTAGTTACAAATGTAATTAAGTCATTATTTAAGGAACTTTCAGAAGTAATACCGGAAATAAAAATCATTTGTGTATTTTAGTGAAGAGGATGAAGGACAGAACTAGTAGCCGGTTGTGGTCCGATTCTGTGGTTGCCAGATACAAACTGGAATTATGCCAAATTTAGATTGATTTTAGGAGAAAAATCTTGACAAATGAATTCACTATTTTAGATCTCATCGTTTTCCAATTCTGTAACTAATGAACTCAATATATTTATTTATAGTACGACTTCGGATGGAATGAGGGTTTCCAGAGGTTTTACTTGCGAAATGAAGTACGCATACAGAATGGACTTATGTATTAATATCATGGTAATCTTCATTACCAATCAAAGTATTCTCGGTCAAAAAAAGGCAAAAAATATAAAAACCTGCAGCATTGTCAGCCCTCTGCAAAGGGAATGTACAATGCACAAGCGCCGAATGTACAAATTGTCCGTGATAGGGGTGAATAATTCTTGAGTTCTGTAAAAATAGGATGTACTCAAGGACGAAGAGGTCACTATTAATTCAAATGTAAGAGATGAAAGAGACCCGGTAGGCGAGTTGATAGCGTGGAGATTGTCGGTTCGATTCCTACCAGAGGCTTTGGTGTGTCGCTGCAACAATCTAGCCGTATGGTCTATGTCACCCGGTTTATCGCTGGACCCAAAATTACAATATAAATTTACTTTGTATTGTAAAAAAAAAAAAAAATGCACAGATCCAGTTCGTCTAAAAATGAAATTAAACTTCTTCGAATTTCAAAATCTGAAAAAGTTAACATTATTAATAAGGTGGTACTGTGGCAAACAATTTGTACTGGACTAACAACACACTGAAAAAAAATATATAAACTCTTAACTGTAAAGAAAGGATTTACAGCGGCTGTTTGTCCGTTTTTATTTTTTTACGATCGAAATCCCCAGTCATGGCGATGATAACTCGTTTCTGATTTTTTCTGACTTTCAACTAATATTTTCTCTGGGTGTAGTATAGTTGTTTTTTTACATATAGCTTCTTTCACCCAAGGCGTATAATGGAAAACTAAACATTAAAAAGGTCAAATAAACACCTTTTTTGCCACATCCAATACTAAACGGCCTTTTGATGTGGCTAACTTCAGCCTAAGCTGTCGTTTAAAGTTCTACTCCTAGTGGACTTGGTAATAAACCCCTTTACAAAGTACAGAAGAATAAATAATCAAGTACCCCGATATTCGCTAAGCATTTTTATTAAAAAAATAATGTCAAATCTAAAGGTTTCTGGTTTTAATGATTGCTTGCTTATAAATGCACCAGCATAAATCACAATCTAACTTTAATTTTATGAGTTTAGATAGCAAACATTATTTGCAAAGAAAAATAAAAGAATATAGAGTAGAATTAATAAATAGACATATTATAATAGACATTCCGTAATATCAAATCGTTCGCCCACCACCTTACTTGGTTGTAGCCTCCTGTTGTTCAAATAAGGGGTATTGCTCCAGCACTTGCGACCATTCCTTTTTGCCAGTCGACAAATCTTTTACCACATCAATTACTTCGTTTATATCTACACGCACTTGCTTCATACTGTTGCGATCTCTTAGGGTCACGGTGTGCGGCTCTTTCAGGGTGTCAAAATCGACAGTGATACCGAAGGGTATGGCAATTTCATCTGTACGGGCATAACGACGACCAATCGAACCGCTGGAATCATCGACCTTGTGGGAAAGTTCGGATTTGGTAAGGGCCAAAGATAACTGACGGGTGTACGGCTGGAAATCAGCATTATTCGATAAAGGCAAAATGGAACATTTCAGAGGAGCCACAACCGAGGGCAGTGTGAAGTAACAACGCTGTTCATCGCCATCTCGACATAAGAAGTTTTGTTCCAACAAGGCATACATAATGCGGCCAATGCCGAACGAAGGTTCCACCACGCTGGGTACGATTTCTTCGACATGTGTAGTTTTCGTACAGTGTTTCACCGAGATCGTATCGGGAGTAAGTTTGAACGATGATCCCTCGCCAATGTTCAAAGTATACTCTTGGGCATCGTTCAACAGTTGCTCTACATTCTTGACATCGTCCAGAGAAAGCTTAGCCAAAGCATCGGTGATGGACTTGGCATCCTTCTTGAATGTCTTTCCCAAAGTTTGCTTGTTGGGTATAATTTCCGAGACTTCGATGGTCTTAGGAGCTGGTAAGCGTTTCTCCGCCACCAAGCGCACACCAGTGGCAGCCATGTGTTGACCCAAATCATAGGCCGAACGATCAGCACATCCTACACATTCTACCCAGCCATAGCTGGTCAGACACTCGGCATCCCAGCAATCACAAGCGTAATGGGCCATCTCATTGCCCATGTGCTGACGGAATCTCAAGCATTCAGTCTTAATGCCAATGGTCAAAAGAAACTGATGAATACGTGCCATGTAGTAACCCAGGGTCTCATTGGCTACCAAGCCCGACTTGACGGCATCACCAATGCGAATTTGTTGAGCTGATTTGCCGTCCATTTGATTGCAAGCCGAGTACAAAGTCATTTGAGTTTCAGCAATGCTTTCAAACTTGGGATGATCCTTTTGGGTGGGATCACAGAAATGTTCAATTTCAGCCATCGTAAATTCACGGACTCGAATCAAACCGGAACGTGGAGAAATTTCATTACGGAATGAGTTGCCAATTTGAGCCACAGCGAATGGCAGCTTGCCTTGATTAAACTCCAATAGACGTTTAAAGTTGACGAAAATGCCTTGAGCTGTTTCGGGACGCAGGAAGCCCTTGACCAAACCAGTGGGACCAATTTGTGTGGCAAACATCAGATTAAATTCAATGGGTTCGGTCAAGTCGTTGCCAGTTAGAGGAGACTTCATATTGTATTTAGCCAAAACATCGGCCATTTCTTGCTTGTTCATGCCGTCCAGTTTGATGACAATATCCTCACATTCGGCTTTAAGTTCGGGAGTTGCCGTTTTCTCTCGAGACAACTTTTCCAAGGCGTTCTTAATCAAATGATCCAAACGGAAGCATTCGCCGGTTTTAACATCCTTAACCATCAAATCGGCAAAACGATCCACATGGCCGGAGGCCTTTAGAACTGGTTCGGGCGTAAGGATCGAACAGTCCACTTCCAACATTTGTTCTTCCAGGCTGAAGAACTGACGCCACAAGGTTAAAATATTCGATTTCAAAGCACAGCCCATCGGACCAAAGTCATACTGACCAGTGATGCCGCCATAAATGGCAAAACTTTGATCGTAGAAGAAACGGCGTTTCAACAAATCCTCCATTCTTGATCTGTCGAAGGTCACCACTGTGGGCGTCAATTCCAATTCTTTGTCCTCCAGCACCTTCTTCCTCACCTTCAACTCGGCCACGGCCTTCTTGACGTCAATTTCAGGCGCTCCATTCGCTTTCAGTTCTCTCACCAAATTACCCTGTTCCAGGACCGCTGCACGCAATGGAGCAAGTTGCACTTCCATCTCGGGATTGCTCATGATGTCCTTAATTTTTAATCTGACGTTGCGCTTTGTTTTCTTGGAACCCCACGTAGATGGCTCAACCTTTGCCTGAGCACTGTTAAGACGTTTCGATGATAAACCAACACCACCAGCAGCAGTCTTTATTTCGTCACTGAATCGTCGTCGTTCGTCAGCGAAAAACACTGATGTGCTGGCAAAATTTTGTTGTTTTGCCAAAGATGCACCGATTCGATGGAGCTTCGCTGTTAATTGAATGCGCGAATTAAGAACCGTTTTTAATACCTGTAAAGACATGTAGTGTTAGTTATTTATTCACGAATTTCCTCAGTTTACATCACGGATTTTTCGTCCGGAAAATCAAGTACGGCTGCGAAATTACCTTTCACCCACCATGTGCAGTGTGACAAGTACAACAGTAGCACATGCCATGGGCACAGTACGGAAAGAAACAGCAATGAAGTGACCGATACCGGCACTGCAAGTCAGGGATGGGAAAGCTTATAGGGCATTCACATATAGAATGTTATTATGACAATTGTCATCTTTTGTTTTATTATTTTTTTTTTATATAACCCAGCCATTATAACGGCAAAAAAAAAAATGCAATGGCAGCAGAGACGAATGTTTCCCAACCCTTTATGTGATAAGTTTCTTGTGTAATTGTGTTTTGACCGTTTTGTCGATTTAAAAAACTTACATTTTGTGAATTATTGTCAATAAATAATTCTTAGGACTTAATTCTTAGTATTTATGAAAACAAATTTGCTTGCCCATACTTTTTCCCGAATGCTTTGACAATTTGAGGTGTAGGGCAACATTGTGTTTTTGTTTGCTGCTGCGGACGGCAGAAATTCTTGAGAGAAGTTACTCTTGCGACGACATTTTTCAAATGAACATGCACGAGCACATGTAGACTCTACGTTTTTTTCAGATGATTTCGATATTTTTCTTTTGTTTTGAAGAAAATCTGTGTAATCAACTGGCAACAAATGAATTGTACGTGTAATGGGGTTGGGTTAGATAAATAATAACAGCAATGCTAGTTGGCCAAATAAAGCAGCACCACCTGCTTTATTATTATTAATATTTCTGAACTAGCAACACTAGCTGGTGGTTGTAGATCTTGCAAACCAAACAATCATCGCAATTTTTTTTTTTTGTAAAAAGCGTAAGCATTGCGTTCAGGGTATGTGCGGACAAAGCACAGAACACTACTGAGAATTTGCGAAATGACCGAAGTTCCGTTCGTGTACACGTAGTATAACTGATGTTCTTTGCTATTTCGTTCCACATAGTGATTCATGACTTCCATCCCTGAATAAAAGTGGTGCCGATTGAAAAACTTTCCGGATCAGCTGTTTTCGAAATTTGAATGTAAACAAAAACACGTGTGGTCGAATTTCACAAGTGATTTTGAGTTTCCATTTCACAAAGAATAAAACGCCAGTAAAATATCTAAAATTAATTAATAAATTAATAATAATAGCAATAATTGGAGAACAACTGTTAAAAGTTTGATTCTGATTAAAATGACCGAATTACATCAGTTTAGTGATGCGGAAGAAGACGAAGAAATACCATTTAAGGTGAGTCCTAATTCCTAAATTGGTCTGAAGTTTGGTGGTCAGTAATTGTTTTCTTCCTCAGGAGCATCTAGTGGCCGATTTTAAAAAACTTACCGTCAAGCATGTAATGTTCAAAGACTTGGAGGACACCTTGAAAAATTCTTCGGATGATTTAAAGGATAAAATTTTACCCAACGAAAAAGAGTGGGAAAATGGGGCAGATGAAGATGAATACGATCAGGACTATGATGACTACGACGATAATGAGGAGGACTACAATGATAACTATGACTACGAAGAGAACTATGCTGGTTTCCAGAAGCAAAATACGCATAATAACATTTCGTTGGTCGGAGGTGGTGGCGGAGGTGGAAGTTCTGGTCATCGCGTAAGCAGTTATCAACCCAACGAAAAGTTACTTACACGCTATACGGCCAGAATCAATGTGGAAAAATACGATCCCACAACAAATATGTCGGCCCAGGCCGCCAATCGTTTGGTTTCTTTTGGTTCGAAACAGGATAATAAGGTGAAATTTCGCGATAAACATGACCGGGCTACAGCCGAACAAGTTATGGACCCTCGGACACGTATGATTTTATTTAAGCTGCTCAATCGTGGTTTGATACAAGAAATCAATGGCTGCATTTCGACCGGCAAGGAAGCCAATGTCTATCATGCCGTGGCCCGGGACACTGAAGACGAATTTGCCATAAAGATTTATAAAACTTCTATATTGGTCTTCAAAGATCGTGACAAGTATGTAAGTGGAGAATTTCGTTTCCGTCACGGCTACTGTCGCAGCAATCCCCGAAAAATGGTGCGCACTTGGGCCGAGAAAGAGATGAGAAACTATTTGAGAATGTTTAATGCGGGAGTTCCTGTTCCGGAGCCAATTCTTCTCCGATCACATGTCTTAGTAATGCGTTTTTGTGGTAAGAATGGCTGGCCATCGCCCAAACTTAAGGATGTGGAACTAACCACATCCAAGGCACGTGAATTATACCGTGACTGTGTGGTTCTCATGTGGAAAATCTACAACAAATGTCGTCTGGTCCATGCTGATCTCTCTGAATTCAATATATTGGTCGAAGACGGCCAACTGATCATCATCGATGTTTCACAGTCCGTTGAGCATGACCATCCCCATGCCTTTGACTTCTTGCGCAAAGATTGTACAAATATTTCAGAATTCTTCCGCAAGAAATCAGTGGCCACCATGACCATTAAGGAATTGTTCGACTTCATTACCGATCAAACCATTACCGAAGATAATATGGAGGCATGCTTGGAAAAGATATCGGACCAAATTAAAGATCGTGATTTTGAGGCAATAACAGCTCAAGAGAAAATCGATGAGGCCGTTTGGCAGCAAACCTTCATTCCCAAGCGTTTGGATGAGGTGCGTTACTTCGAAAGAGATGTGGACAAAGCCAAAAAAGGCGAGAAGCAAAATCTAATTTATGGCAAAATCACCGGTCTGAATGAAAATCTCGAAGTTCAGAAAAATCCTTCAATACTCTCCGAAAAAGATCAAAAAGAAAATGAGAAGAATGCTGAAAAATGTAAGGAACGGAACGAGAACTGTTCGGGAGAAAAGACGGAAAGTTCTGAAGACGAGGAAGATGATGATTCGGACGAAGATGACGATACGAAATTCAAAAACTCTTCACGACCCCGCGACGAGTCTCCGGAAAGTAAAAAGGCTCGAAAGAAGGCCGTGAAAGAGGCTAAGGCGGAAAAACGCAAAGTTAAAGTTAAGAAACATGTGAAAAAACGCAAAGAGAAAATTGGCACCGCCAAGAAGTAAATGGACATATCTTTTTTATTTTAATTAATATATAGTTTATGCTATCTCTTTTGTAATATACATATGTATTTATAGATTTTAAAAAATATTTTTTTATTTCTATTGAAATAGTACAATTATTTTGAAATAAAATAAAAATTACGCAAGTCACTTCTTAAAAGGTTTCGCATGTTTTAAATAGAAGAGAAAATGTACTTTGAAGTACTCCCTTGATCGCCGTTTTTCAGATACTCCAACTTAAATAACCCAATCAGATTATTATCGATTTCAGCCAACAGTTCGTCACATAGTTGTTTAAACAATCTCTAAATCAACAACTGGAGCCGACAAATGAAGGCTTGCATTTTATTTGTACTTGCGTTCACTTCAGAAGGCTGGTAGTACTTTCAAATTGGCTGTCTGGCATTGTTTAATAAATGATTTCCAAACATATTAGTTTATGCGTGATTTCTCTAGTTCGTGCCATAAATGATTTTCAGCTCTTCATCCACTTGGTCCCTCTAACGGACTCTCGGTATTTCATGTCACCGGACTCCGCTGTAGTTGTCGTCTAAAGCCTTTGTTTGGAGCATGTGGATTCACGCTGTATGGACTAAACTCCTACAGCTTAAGGTTCGATCGACGACTTACTCATCATCAAAACAGATGGGACAATAAATCCTTTGCGAAGGCGTTACTAGCGCCCGCTTCATCTCCTTTCGCAAGCCTACCTTATTAAGAAAGGTACCGTCCATAATAAGGTACTTTCCCTATAATTCAAATAAATGATTTAATTTAACTAATGGGTATTCTAAACTCGCGGCCTATTGTGCTGACCGTGATAATTGGGAATTATAAAATGCAGATATGAATAGTTTAATTGTAACAATATTGTAATTTATTGAATTATTTGTATGTAATAAAACTCCAAAAGCCTGTAAACATTTATCATTTTATTGTAAAAAAAAGATTCATAAAAAATACACCACTAGCATTAAAGGAATATATTATAAAAGTTACAGAAAAAAGTGGAAACATTCTCGGGATGACTGATATTAGCTCACCAGAAATGGACCATTTATTTTTTTGAAAGAAAACCTTGGAATCGATGTTGTCTTCATTCATTTGGAAATATTTATCACAGTTAACAACAAAACCTCATAATACCCGATGTTCTCGAAATAAAGATTGCGACCGACAAACGATTATGTTTTACAACGCCACCTCAACGAGAAGTACAAAGATATTCGAAATACTACAAATAGCACAAATAAAAGTAGAAATTGGTGAAGCACTGTAACTTTATCAATATCTAGAAAGCGCAATAAAACTCGTGGATCACTGAAGTGACAGTAGACATCATTGCATTCGAGCACTTCTCGGCCATAGCTGAACAACGTAAGGACGAGAGCAACAACGCCGTCACGCATGAAACTGATTTTCATGCACCAATTCATGAGAGGTGAAATTTGACCGGCAAAATCGAAACCATAAGTGGCCAATCCCATAAAGAGAGCAATGCTCATGGGACCAAAGGCAGAGCCATTCTAAAAATCCAAATGATAATATTATAAGTTACAAGGTGTAGTTATACTTCAAAGGATCCACTTACCGTTATGCTTAAGGAGGCCCCTATTGTGAGACCTATGCCCTCCGCAACAAACGATACCATTATACCCACTCCCAGAAATATGGCAAAACGCCACCATTGTGCCGGAAAGCCCGTCATCCAATAGCTCAGAGTCAAAAATATTATATTGTACATTATCTAGACAAATTAAAGCAACAGAGAAGTTGTGACATCAAGGCGAAAAGAGGAGAAGGCAGGTGTTTAATTACCTGCAGAGGCATCCGGCTCATGCATAATGCCAGGAAATAAGTGGACAGCGAATACCAGTGATTGAATGTTTGTCTTTTCACAATTTTCACTTCGTAGGGATCTGAAAAAAGAAGTACAATTTTAATAATAATAATTTTTCTGGGTAAGTAAAATCCAAATCCGTACCGGGGTACCGTTTTTTTTTTTAGTTTTCAATGCCAAATCCTGGAATTGACAAAAGCTAATTCCGTTTGGCATCCCTATTCAGAATTGAATCTCTCGAATTTCAAATGTTGTACGTAGTTCATTTTAAGATAAATTCGTAAGTCTTACTTGAATTTATTACAAACTAGTTTAGAATATCGTGAAACTTACATGATAAGACCGGTATTATGACCTGAGTGTAGGCAATCATTACAATTACACTAATGCAGAATTTCAAATGTCCAAAAAATTGTGAACCTTGATTGCCCGTATTGAAGTATAGTATGCCTGTTGTAGAATAATGAAAAACGCTTTGCTAAATTGCTTTGTCTCCACATTCACACTGTTACTCACCAAAACACAAGCCCACCAGGACGTGGTGGAAAATTTGTATCATAATCGGTATACGCGCTCTAAGAATTCTAAGAAACAAAACATGGAATAGAACCGTAAACTGCTGGATGAATGAAATTTTCTCCTCATGACCACCAGACAGGCGCTTAGATAATGCCTTCACTTGTTCCAGCAGCACCGTTGTGCCGCTGTTCAAAATCCTGCTGCCGTCTGTTGTACTTTTGGAGAACATGGAAGACAGGCCTTTGGATTTCGGAGATTCTAGAAAGAATGATGTTAAGGCTGGACGAAATACTTTGGAGTCTTCTGAAAAATTCTTATCGGATTTTTCTTGCCTCGAGAAGTCATTATCACAAGGAGCCGTATAGAGTAGTTTGCCATTGTCGACAAGGTCACTTAATGTAGGTATCATTTGGGGATCCTCAAAATCACAGAGTTCAATAACTGAAAATACAGATATATAGACCGACTTTTTTCCTTTATGGCTTAAACTAATACTTACTATAATCCGGTGGACTATAATGCATCGGGCATTCTTTTTCAGCGTGCCGCAGATAGGGAACCAAAGCCTTTGGCGATCCCTGATACACACATCGCCCCTTGGCCAGGACATATACGTTATCGAAATAATTGAATATTGTTGCCGACGGCTGATGTATGGTACACACCACAGTGTGGCCTTGCTTAGCCAAAACCTGCAATAGTCGTATACACTGAGATGCGGTCACTTCATCCAAACCGCTGGTCGGTTCATCCAAGAAAAATATCTTTGGATTTGCCACCAATTCCAAGGCAATCGATAATCGTTTCCTTTCGCCACCGCTTAGTTTATTGGCCTTAACATTGCGTCTATGATTCAAATTGAGATTCTCTAAAATATCACATATCAATTGATTTTTATTCTGTTGGTTGCCTCTTCTCAGTTTGAGGTCACAGGCTAGATTCATGAGCTCCTCAACGGAGAGTAAGGTTTGATGATGATCCTCTTGGGTGATGTAACATGAGTGTTTGCGATCGGTACGAATGTGGCCGGATACACCGGACGTCCTGTAGAGACGCAAAGTGAAAAAATAGGAAAGTGAACGACTAAACACAGAACAAAGGTCTAGGTAATATCTTCATACAAAAAATAAAACAAATTGGTTAATTTTTTCTGATTGAAGAAAACAAAACTTACATTTTCGATTTATAAATTGAGAACTAAGCAAATAAAAAATGTATTAATTACAAATTATATAATTTTACTTACACAAATCCGGAAATTGCATTTAGCAGACTGCTTTTTCCGGCTCCCGAAGGTCCCATAATGGCGGATAGTTGCCCATTGCGAAAACTACCGCTCAAGCCTTTCAATATTTGTCGTTCTCCTACCACTTTGACTGTAAATAACAAAAAAATAATAGATAATTATCCACTTATAATTAGAGGGTTATATTATTAATTGATTAACTATCAAACATGTGTTTCTAATTTCACAAAAAAGTGGAAATCTATAGATATTAAACTCTTGTTAAGTATGTCATTAATAAAGTTTTACAATTGCCATAAATTCGAAGAAATTATTGAAACTTGAATAACGAATGCTGGACGATTAGACACTATACTAACTAAAGGGTTTTCCAACAAGAGGTGTTATTTTGAATCACCCGGTATTTCGGTAACTGTCACTTTTGAAGCTTTTATTCTTTGACATTTGAAGGCTTATAAAGTTCAGTTAACACAAGAACTCAACCAGGCCGATCACCAACAACGTCGTGTCTTTGCTGATTGGGTCCTTGAAATGCATGAAAATGATCCGGAATTCCATCTTGTGAACTGGAATAGCCAAATGAACTGAACTAAAAAAGAAACGCAGATGCTGATACAGATAATAAACATAGTAAATCGATAGTATGTAAAGCAGACTTCGAGGAATTCGTAATGTATACACTTAGGTACAATAAATGAGTCACGAATGATCATCGTTTAAACATGAAATGAATTTTTTTAGTCAAAGTATAACCAACTTTGGGATTCAATTATAGCCATGTGATTGCAGTCAACCTCCATTAATAATTTTGTTGGAAGCGCCCCGGTAGGCGAGTTGGTAGAGTGCTTGCCTATCAGCGTGGGGGTTGTGGGTTCGATTCCCACCAGAGGCTTTGGTCTGTCGCTGCAAAAATCAAGCCAAATGGTCTTTGTCACCCGGTTTACCCTTGGACCCAAAATTATAATATAAATTTACTTTGTATTGTAATTAATAAATAAATAAATAATTTTGTTGGGCTGAATATGGTTTGTGATCAGAACCAGTTCCATGCAAATGTCGAAGTTCTTTTTGTAGGAGTTTTTTTTATTTCTAATATTTCGTTATCAAGACCTTCAGTGCGTGTGCTGCAAGTTGAAATTATATTATTTTTTTTAAATAAATCTACATATCTTGACTGCTCACAATTAAAAATACAAAATTTCCAAAATATTTTGCCATAACAATGGAAATCTACAAGAAAGATACTCGAATGGCAAAACAGATCCAGAAATATTTCGTAATACATACCAAAATAATCAATTATAACAATCACGACTGCAGCAAAACAAATACGTATGCAAGTATTGCAATTATTTTTAAAGGTGAAACCGCACAAGTTCATCATTGTTTAGAGTGCCAAAATAGAGCGCGCACGCTGGGAATGACAGATTTATAAACAAACGATGCTGCTCCAGACTAACAGACATCATGCTTTCAGTGTATCAGCATGCATGCACACTCAATTAAGACAATGGGTTCATTGAACTTGCAGGTGTACAACAACATTATTACGGTACAATCCAGCCGCTATAAAGCAGAAAGTGATCAACTCTGATTTTTTGTTCTTTTGGCCACTTTTTCACGATTTTCTCTGTCTCTTATGGCGCATTTAGACTAGATGTAATTTTAATGGATTTTAATAGCTGCCGACAGGATTATATCCGTTGTGTGGATTTCCATTTGTATATTCCATCGTGGTGGCATTGTTCTTATTCTGCATTGTTTTATTCGGCGGTGTTTAATAATTATGTTTAATTTTATAACAAATATTATCCCTCTAACGGGAGAAACAGAAATACTGGAAAATCCTTGCAACCAACTTTTTTTTACCAGTTATGCAATTAATAAAGACATCCTCAGAGTGGTATTGCCGGTTAGAGGGTTAAGCTGCAATATATTGTTCATGGTATTAAGAATGATATCATTCTTGCATGGTATTAAGTCAATGGCTAGGACGACTTACGATTCTTTTTCACAACAAATATTTGTAGCCATCTAATTGGTGCAACTTTAAAATATTTCTATAGTATATAGTACAGAATTCTATGATCTATGAACAAAAAACGAATGAAAAAAATTAACTATAACGTCAGTTGATTTCCGAAAAAGCCGCCGACAGGAATATTAGGACAGCCTCATACTCTGATCAGACGGCAAAAAAGAGCGTCTTGATTGGTTGGATTTATTTTTGAGATAATAACAGTCACTCTCGCTATTAACATTTACATGTGATAAAAAATTAGTTTACTTTAATTTTGTGTTTTTATTTGACGTCGAGTATTAAAGTCAACAACTGAAAGAAAATTGGAAAAGGTTTTATTAGGAGTTGTCTGTAAGTCCGTCTAAAATAATTGTATTGCTCATAAATATGTGGGACTTGCCAAGAGAGAAAAGTTCGCAATTTTGGCGGCACTGACGCTCAGTGCGAAGGTCAACGAATTAAGGAATTGTCAGTGCTCGAAATGTGAATTCCTTTTAATTTAAAAACGCATAATCTTCAAACAAGCAAAACGTATTTAAACAGAAGCTTTTCTTATTTAATTATTGTGTTGGTGTCAGCCGTTTTTTCAGAGCCCATTTTAACCATTATTACCGACCAGAGTGAGTATATAATTTAGACAGCGCACTGATTTGATAATAGTTCCTCATCCGCCCCTTAATGAAATGTTAAAGAAATAAATTTTTATATTTAATTAATAGAAAGAGTTTACAATAGCTGTTAATTTTATCACATTTATTGTAGATCACGGGTTAGAATAGAATTATTTAGTCGTATTCAATTGCTTCAAAAGATAATGGGTCAACATGACCACTGAGTTCGATTGGCTGAAAATAAATTGGTTGCCGGAACAAAGTAGTTCGAATATATGGATGCAAATCAGTGAGCTGTGTACAATATAATTTGTATACCCACAACTGTCCCCCTCGTAAAGTCGCCGGCATCGACGAGAAGGAAACGGCCGCTTGAAAATGTTTGATGGTCTGCGACCCTCAATGAACGGGGCTTACCTCAACCAAGTTTTAGGCAAAAAGTGTATGTGTTTTTTGGATATAAGAACGAAATCCAAGAATTGTAATATGTATTTAAAATATGTTTTATGCACTATTCCCACATATAACAGAATAACAAATTCATACTGCCTGCTCCAAATGAGCGTGAGATGACGTTCCTGTTGACCTGGACAGTGGCATAACAAATGTATTTTCTTTTATTAAGTACAATACAACGTTTATATTCTAATTTTGGGTACAAGTGTAAGCCGGGTGACACATACCATATGACAAGATTTTTTGCAGCGATTCCTCTGGTGGGAATCGAACCCACAACTCCCACGCTGATATGGCATAACAAATGTTCCATCAATTGTTCGTCTTCTGCGTCATTGCAGGCTCTACAGTAGTCCTACCGAGATTTACGATTTACCTATCGTTCAGTGCATACATACGCACATATTCCCTAAACTAATTCGCAAATTTGCAAAAAGTAACAAAAAAATTTGCTTCGACTACACTATTTCATCGAGGAGACTGAAAATAAATGAATTTCCCTGCTGGTTTGCCACGCAATTTAATATTTATGACACGGAAACTTTGTGTAATTTTACTTCATGGAGTGCATTGAGGCAAGCACGAATGCATTATTGTTTTCACGCCTCGCTTACCTCTGCAAATAAAAAAATCTAGGTTTGTACACATTTTGAACATTTTCTATAAATTAAAGCATTGTTTTCGTTTCGTTAAGATTGACTGTTTTTTTTCTCGTACTGTTCTCTCTCACCACAAACATTCATTCCCATTAAAGTCAAACGATTTTTGAGAAAGTGCTACTTGTCTTGTTTTTGTTTATTGAAATATGTAAATATAAGTTTACTATAAATATTTTATAAAAGCACGCTTCTTTTTTTTCAATCAACTTGTTTACGTAGCTGACATTGTACGCTGGACACGTTTTTTTTTTATTGACAACTTTTAGCGGGTTCAGCTTCGGTTACGGTCCGCTTACAGTAAAGGGATTTAAAATAGACCAGAGGTTAAAAATCCGGCCTAGTTAGCAATAAGCAAAACGAATCACCATTACGCCCATTAAAATTGACTGTTTGGTGCAGTTTACACGCTGGCGGCATCATCAGTCCTTATTTCACCATTGACGCCACATGGCCAGATTTATTGGAGAAAATAGTCAAAATTTAAACTGCTGGAATGGACCATGTAATTTGTAGCCGCGACAGACATATGCCGGAATCATAACTAACAAATTAATGCCATGAAATTATTTACCAGACAAAAAACCCAGGTTCAAAATCGGGTAAGAACATCAAACATTTTTCAGTGGCTGTTTTACGCCTCGTAAATGTAAGCCATGTAAACTTCTCGAGAAAAACCATATCCGTTCCGAGCCGGGTTGAAACAATAGATCCCGTACCGTGTTCCTACATGGAATGTTAAGGGAAATAAGTACTGCTAATGTCTTCGAATGGCACTGAATGTTTGACATTTTTTACTGTATTTATGAGATTAACTCAATAACAATGGGGGAATAATAGCATTTTAATTTATAATGTACACATAGCCGTACGTAGTAAAGCAATTTAACAATGGTTTTGTATATGATTTTAATGTCTGTAGCTGAAAATTTTTAAATACTGATTCGGTCACACTCAGATTTTTTTACAAAAACAAATGTTGTCCGAAATACAGGAGCAATTAAAAATGACTAACACAAAGAACGCGATAAATGAACTTTGATTGTCTTGATATGTGCATACATTTTGTCAAAATGTTTACATCGATTAAAAAAATTCTCCCATGAAACTGAATTAGGAGTAATTCTGACTTTACAATTAAAACGACGGAGAAAAACGCGGCCATTATAACCCAAAATGTTAGCAATGAAAGTATTGATTTCGTGAAATCTCCAAAAACTGGGAATAGTGAAGGCTTTCAATCGGTAAAAACATTTGGAAGCATTATGGATTGACCAAAAATACAGCATTGGTGGTTGGGGAGGCGACGAATGCACTGCCGGCACTCACCGACGCACCGCAAATTTCTCATCGGGGAGTTTTTCATAAATTATTAGCGGGATTTTTCACAATTTTCAAAATGCATACCTTTAACTATTTGAGATTTCGTGTTTCTATCAAGGAACTACTTTCTTTAACATTTGTTGTCCAAACCAGACATATGTAAATGATATTCACAAAATGCTATCCTCATATGACAAGCTAAAACAGAAGTCCAGCTAATTTGTTAATCAAATTCATCATGGAATTCCTTCAATCCATTATCCATACACCTCGGGCACAGAGATATATTTCATTCTGCGAATAAAAATAAGCGCCAAATAGATTAGCATGTTTGTTTTTTTAATTCCTAACACTACACACAAACAAAGAATAATTTACTTAAATTTATGTGCATATTTTGTTTTATTTTGACATTATTTTTTTGATGCGAAACATTTATTAAACCGTAATTTTCTGTCAATGTGATATATGATAAAACGTGCAGTGTCAACTGAGTTGTATACATTTTATTAAACAACTCTTGGAATGGTGAATGTGTAACATTTGCTTGTTTTTATATTCAAACAGTTGCATTCGATTTGTTGCACATCTTCCATTCTGATATTTTCCAATTTCCATTCTGAACTCATGGATGTTTTCTGAATATTTTCTTATAAAATACCACACATATTATGTATATGATTTCCTAAATACAAACCAAAAAGCAACGAAAAATATATATTTTTTCTAAAATTCAGCAAATTTCAACAAAGGTCCCCAACAATTACAGTCAGCAGAGAAGATAACGTATGCGGAATAAAATACAAACAAATTTGCAAAGAGCCATAGAAGGACAAAAATATGAAAAATTTAATGGTAGAATTCCAGTAATCATGCAACAAAAGCTTTAGATCATCCGCAAATAGTTTCTTGAAATAATGTCGTAGACAGAGTCAGAGCGTAGAATTTAATTTGTAAATTTTGTGGGGAAAACTTACATAAAACCAAAAATGAGATGACAATCGCCGCATTTTGAAGATGCACATTTCCATTTTAAATGGCTGAGTACAGAGTTTTTGTTTCTTTCGTCTTTAGGAGACTACAAGTACATTTGATCAGTTCAATAATAAGTACTTGTAACATCTCTTAAGCAGTTGTGGTGGAGATTGCTTGTACGGATAAGCGAAGTTTGTTCTTCTCAATTATTTGGGGATTTCGAGAGGGATTTCTGTAGTACCTACTCCAGGTGAGAGCAAACACCGATGAGACTCACGTAGGTCATTGCTAGACTTGTTTCATTGTGAGACCCCATCGAGGTTTCAACAGAAGTCTACTTCTAGGATGTCTATTACCCATAGTTTCGTCGGTCATTTGCCAAGTATTCCTAGTTTGCATCCAGATATAGGTAGACATTATCTGAAACGATGGGGCAGGTTTCCTTTTCACTACCGTAGGAATAGATTTTGCCTTAGACCTTTTGAAATGTGGTCTTTTTTTTACAGAGATATTCAATTTTAAATAGAATCATAGAAAGAAAGACAATGGAATTAAATCACACGATTTACTGTGATCACGATAGTGAGTTCCGAGTTCCTTGACACCCGGTCACAGAAAAGTGCAGTGCGTTAATGTTTCGCATCTTTGCAGAGACCTGGTTTTGTCTTTACCATCCTAAATCCACAAACAAAAGGGTGTTCGTTTGTCAACTCCTAGCCATTGGTTGTAGATGACGAGGAGGAGGAGACAAATGTGGACTTAAGACAGTAGATGTTTGTTCCACAAACCCGGTCTCTGCAAAGGTGATTCCTTTATTGCGGTAATAGGGTGGGCTGTAAAAAAAGTTACCGGAACGAGGAAACTTCGGATACATTTTTGGAAGTCAAATACAAAATATTTCAATGGGACCTCCCAATGTACCTAAGTGTCACGACAAACACAAAGAGCTTGTCAAACAGATATGGTCAAAATGAATACAGACAGTATTGCACGTAAAGCCAATAGATGTAGTCACCGATACATCTGTTAACAAGAATCTATTAACTGTATTTTAATATATTTAAAATCCATCCTTAAGTAAATTGAAATCATTTTGTTGTACCTTGAAAATATTTGTTCGTATTTCATTCCGCATACGTTTTATGGGAAGCTATAGCGAAGCATGATGATACGATGCAGCATTTTTTAAGGCATGCATTCAGAGCCTGAGTTTTCATATTGCAATTGGCCAATTTTTTGTGGGTGATTTTTCATATTTCATTTGGGTAATTTTTTGTTATTATTAAATTTTGGGCAATTTTTCATATTTCATTTGGGTAATTTTTTTTTATTATTAAATTTTGGGCAATTTTTCATATATTTTCTCGTCATATTTCGTAATTTTGTGTGGTCGATTTTGTAAAAAATATTAAAAATTCCCCAATTTCTTAATTTTGTATGGAATTGTGTTGGATAATTTTTTTTGGCATGTCCCATAGAGCCGCCAGTGTATTTTCCTTTTCAATCACAATAAAGCGATCATTAATATTAAATTTATATTTTCATATTTAGGTCTGTCCTATGTAGTTTTTTATTTTTAATAAAATGTGGCCACCTTTAAAGTTTTGTACGCACTGCAGTCTCGTTCAACACCAACATATGTGCGGTATTCTTTTCCGTTGCCTTTTCCGCCTCAATTCAATTGATGTCAATTGAAGGGGATCAACGCAAAAAAGTTGGTGTCTGCTATGATCTCTGCAGTGCTGATTGCTTGATTGTCGTTTTTAATTGAAGTGTCAAATTACGGGTTGGAATCAATTGGTTTATTTCCGCTGTTAACGTTCATAAATCTTCCACCCGTGTCTTTTTTGTTCTGGCGAGAATTGATAAATGTATGATCATATGTTAAAGTTGCTGGGCAACTAAGTAGTTACTGCATAAATAACCACTTGAAGACGTTTTTTTCTCAAATTTTTTTATTGTTAATTTTATAAAAAATATGATGGACAAAGTAAACAAAACAATTAAATTAAATTATTGACGGTAGACTTGAAATTGGGATAATACGCTGAAATTACCGGCTCATCCCTCAGAGACGACTGTTGCAGTTGTTTTTAAATGATTTACATGCTGAAATTATAATTTGAACAATTACTTCTCTCTCATATCTCATTATTATTATAAACACTCATATAAAGCTGCCAAGACGCTTAAAGTCATTTGCCCATATTACATTTTCGCAATGAAATATGAAAAAAAACTGTTTCAAAGAGTGTCAAAACAATCGGACCGGCAAGCAAACGCGTTAAACTTTGTTTTTCATACAGAAAAATGAAAATTTCAAACTTGTTTTTCCAAAACATTCAGCGTTGTGTAAATACTAAAGCAGCGGTTTAGTTTTTTGCGCAATACCAACAAAAAAAGTATGTGCGTACTTATTGCCCATTTCATATGATGTAACTATTAGCCAAAGTGCTAGCCAACCAACGTGGTTGGAACAACTTTGCAGAGGACTGGTAACCGAGACAGTGGAAAACAAAATCTGAAAGCTAGGGATGCCCAACGGTAGAGATTTTTATAAATCCCAGGATACAATGTGAATTCGGATATTTTTCGCATGTTATATTGAAAAATGAAAGTAGAGATTAAAGTGTCAGTTGTTGACATTTAAATCTCTTTATTTCGGCAAAGTATTTGCAATCAGTCGATTAACCCTAGTACTAGAAGAGCTTCAAGGAAACATATTTATAGTCCAATAAGCCTAAATTTTTACTTGAATAAGGTGGCAGTTTATCAAAATATAGAAAGCGAGATATGTTCATTTTAATCACTAACAAATTATATTTCCTTTCAATCCCGTTTCATTTCATTGTTTATAACTAAACTGTTTGAAGGCCGATTTCAGTAAATTTGAAAACCGCTGAAGACATCAGAACAATATCTTTAATAGGAAAAATGTTAAAGTCGAAAAATGTTAACGTTGTCTTTATGTGAAACATGTCCAAAACATAACGAAACGAATGACTCTGTAGAAAATAAATGTCTGCATCCGACAAGTGACGTTCTGATTTGATGAAACAAGCAAAAGAAATGGAAAATATAAAAAATGCGTTTATTTTTTTTATATTTTTGTACTAATAGATTTTGAAAAACTAAATGCCATTTAATCTTTATTGATTTTTTTTTAAATAAATTTACAGATTTTACGTTTCTCTCACAAACAATTTGTAAAAACGTCGCTAAAGTTGAAAAATGACCAAAAACCAATTTGTTTGCTGGATAAATAAACCCATAATTGGCAAGTTTTCTTAAAAAAAAAATGTTATACATCATTGAAAAGGTATAAGTGTCTTTTAAATCCGGCAAGAAACTAGTAATCGGTTGACAATCATCTATATTAAAGGCACAAAAGAACGAAAAATCTGGCTTTTGAAGCGAACATCATGATTTTGGGTGTTTTTGGAAAATTTCCCAGACCGATTCCTGTTGTAAATAACACTCAGAGCCTACAAAATCTGTAAATAGGTATCTGGCTCAGAATGATTCATAAGAATATCGTTTAAACAAATGCATGGATTTATTGGTATCAACATATGTGTGTATGTACGTTCTTAACTTACCAAAGTGTTTCTTTTGTGTGACGCTGTAGTAGACGTCTTGGAATTCCACATCTTTTGTTTGTTTCACAAATGCTGACGCTGACAAATCCATTGCGCTCAGCTTGATCTTCTACAGTACCTCAACGATGATGTCTGGCTGGCTAATGATGCTGGTGTCGTTGGTTGACGTCGACAATGCTCAAGTGTTTGGAGTCTTTTATAGAGTAAGTCTTAGGACCACTAATGTTGTGCTTTGTTTTTGTTTACTTCCACTTCCACTTCCCCCTTATGAATGTTATTTTCGATTATTTTTGCCACAAAAATGCCTTCAGTCGTTGTGTGCTGTTCACGGAAATTTTTAATGCTTGAATTCACCTTTTGTTGCCTTAACGACGTGTTGGCGGTGTTAAAATGCTTCATTACACATTACGACGACGACGATGAAAACATCAGCGAAACATCTTGTCAAGAATGAAGCACACACAACAACAATGAGTACGATATTAAGATGGGGGCAATAATACGCAGCTGAAAGCAAAGAAAGGGAATTTATATTTAGTATGCAAATAAACACACACAAAATTAAACTACAAATATGGTTCTTTGTTACAAGGATGATGAAGTCACAGGAGAAAGTAAACAACAAGTTGGCCGGTAATGTAAACCAAATTGCGAAGATCATGGTCGCTGGTAAAATTTAATAGTATGTTTACACTTGAAACTTTTGATTGGCATTAGCGATTGGTTTTCTATTACACTGTCCAACGAAGCGAACATTTAGTACAAAAATGGTTGATATTTTTGTTCGATGGATAAGATTTTTTTAATTTAATTTCACTTTTTGAGACATAAATTGTCATAACCCGAAAGCGGCACGTGCTAGTTTGTTGAAATACATTTTAAGAAAATGCATCACCAAATTATTTTTAATCATCGGCTTAGTGCCTTTTAACCCTAGAGAATACAAAAAGAGTACAGAATACAAAAATTGCAAAATTTGCATTTCAATTTATTAACATCAAGCTTTAACCAAGCCTATAAGGCCTAATACGGTTAACAATTTCATGATTTTATGTTTTTTTTTTTGATTTTTCTCCTACATAAATTGTTATAACTCGAAATAAATTCAAATAAATTATAAAAAATTGATCCCCAAAATATTCTTAATCTTTGCCTTTAGGGAATGACAGTTTCAGAATTATAAACAAATTTAAGTCGAAAAAATATAAAACCCCAAACCGTTTTCTTTGGATATTTATGTTTATACTATTTATTAAGCTTCACTTCTAACTTGGGGAAAATTTCATAACGTTTGGACATTATTTTTTTATTTTGGCTATTTTTTTTTGGGTGTTACTTTACAGAGGTTTTGTTTAAGTTTTCGTTTGCTGGTTATTTTATTTTTTTTCCGTGCCGTACGACAACCTGTAAAAATGTTGCTAGTATTATTTTTCTTATTTTGTTGCTGCTCAACCTTTCCCAGTTGTTGTCATACCAATTGGACTGGTTCGCTGCTTACTCAAATTTTGTTGTTTTAGTATTTTTTATTTTTAAATGCGCGATTAGTTTTAGCATAGTAACATATAGACTATTGATGGAGGTCATGGTTTATACTTAGTTAATTTATAGTCGTCCATTGATGTTCTGAGTACACTGCGCAATGATCTTTTGCAGAATTGACTCTGGGCAGTTTCTTTCGGGTTATCGCAGACTCCTTAGTAATCGAAATATATGTATAGTCTGTATCTTTTTTGTTTTGTTTTTCATTTAGTCTATATATTTTTTTTTGTCGAGTCTCGCCAGTGGAATGCTCTTTAATCACATTTTGTTGTTTTAATATTTCTTATTTTTGAATGTGTGATTAGCTTTCGCATAGTACCATATAAATTATAGATAGAGATCATGGATCATTCTCAGTTAATTAATAGTCTTTTTGGAGAATCGACTTTAAAGAAATTCTCTCGGGTTATCGGAGACTCCTTAGTAACTGAAATAACAATATAATCTGTATCGTTTTGGTTTTTGTAAAGATTATCAAGGTTCGTCGTATATACACAGTGGCAATTCTCTATCAGCACATTGTCTGTGGTCTGGCGATTTCTATTTTTATTACCTCAGCGTCTCCGGCAACGACTGCCCCATGATCCCTTATATTAGAAAAGTGCGCCAAAAAAATAGTGTTTTTCATTTTTAAATGAATATGAGTTTCAATATTATTCTCCTCTCCTATGCGGAAACAATGTATGTTATCTAATTATTCTGCTTGTTTTTATTGTGAGGATTAATTAAAAATCAATAAAGAAAAATATTTTTTAAATATTTGCCGCTGAGACTATTTTTATCCACCCAGTCAGAGTCTCCGTCAATGACTGCCTCATGATCCCTTATATGTATTAGAAAAATGCGCCAAAAAATAGTGTTTCTTTTTCAAATGAATTCTTTTCAGTTCAATATTATTTGCCACCTATGAGGAAACAATGAATGTTATCTAATTATCATGTTGAACTGTTTGTTTTTAAAATATTTGCCGCTGAGACTATTTTTGACTTAAGAACCGCTAGATCAGCTGACTAGGACTTTTCATTCTTTTTTGTGTGGCGACGTCAACCATTTTTGGTGGGATCCGTGCTTTGCTGAAACGTTTATCACAGAAGTGCCGACTATAGAAACATTCAAAAACAATAGTGATACAAATAGAATCTTCTGACAATAAATTGTCCTTAAGGGGTCTACTGCAGACGTTAGGTCAAGTTTAATGTCAGTGGAGCAGAATACCGTTCGTTGGTTAGAGTTCTTTTTGGGATCCATGAAGAATTCCCAAAAATGTATGAAATAATCCCCACAAAATTTCTGCAAAACCAGCCAATAATTTTTGAAAAAGTCCCACTCAAAAATTGCGCAAAACGGAAATGAAATATTATCTTAAGATTATGAAATAATCCCTTTTTTGGTATTTTTTATAGTGAAAAGTGCCACCAATCGTCTTATTTTTGGGCATTTTTCATAGAGCTTTTTTTTTGTCCACACTATAAGAATTGGTTTTGGTTGACATGTGGTTTGCCACAGAACGGTGTCACATGCCACCATGAACGCGACACCATGAATCAATTAAGAGTTCAGTTAGGTGAGCAATTAATCTCCCCGTCAATTGGCCAGCTCGTTGGTGGTGGTTGGTGGCGATTTCTCACCACCTGAATTTATTTCATACTGAACAGACTTTGTTGATCCACAGTTTAATAAATGCAATTACCACATTCTAATGTAACATTTCCTTTACTAGAAACAATACTTAATAACATGACAAATTTAATAGCAATTTTCAGTTAAACTATTGACTGCCAGAGTGGTTTAAGGTAATTGCCATTGCATAATAGAAAGACAGTTCTACTGGATGGTGACAGTATAAAATGTCAATAAAAAGTCTAATAACACTGTGCAACAGTCATTTTGTCCAAGGGATGTTTTGTAACATTTCCTGGTGTATTTTGGTGTAGTGAACATGAAGAAATATTTAAAAAAAAAAAGTTATGTTTAAATTTGTTTTTTTTTTTTTAAATTTCTTTAATGTACCTTTATTGTTTTGACTATAATTTTGGGAGCAGACATCCGATCAGACAAAACAATATATCAAATTAAAGTTAATTTATTTATCTAACATTTTTGTATAAATGATTTTTGCATAAAAAATGGTTATTAGCAGAGGCCACCAAATTCAAAGACGCCGAAAAAAAAAATATTCAGTTTCCCAATATTTTTTTATTGTAGCATAGTGTAATTTTTCTATAATCTCAAGTTTCAACAATGCCATTAAATATTGAAAAGGAATTCCATCACAAACAATGCCGTTTGTTTCCCGTCTTGGCATTTGCCATTTTAATACAGATTACCTCTGAACCTCTCTGACTAAATTTGCTATAGTTTCCTCGATTCTGAATGGAGGTTGAGCAGTTAAGTGAAAGTTGTTACGAAGCCATAAACACAACAAAATCGGGCTAGGGAAGTTCTTTTTCGCGATTAATATTTTTCAATAATTATTATTATTAATATTTTTTAATAATTATTAATATTATTATTTATAATAATTATTAATATTAATATTTTTTAATAATTATTAATATTAATATTTTTTAATAATTATTAATATTAATATTTTTTAATAATTATTAATATTAATATTTTTTAATAATTATTAATATTTTTTAATACAGTAAGAGCTCGATTTGCACAACCGATAGGAAATCGAGCCCGTTGCATTTACTGAGATTGTTGCACTTACCGAGCCCCAAATATATATGTTTAAATTTTGAAATTGAAATTGAGTTCTGATTTAGGTCGATTATTTCATGTAAGAGTTGCTCACATATTTAATAGTTTACCGGTCTCACTTAAATTATTTAAATATTCCTGTCTTACTTACAGAAAAAACTTTACCAACATTTGCAAAGTAATACTTTGTAATGTTTTGCGTTCTTCCATCTCATTTTATCTTTTGTCTAAAATATTTTTTAGTACATAGTTGTTTATTCTAGAATTTTGGTATTTGGCACTTGTTTTTTTTTTACTTTTTATTGCGTAATTTGGGTCGCTACATTATTTAAATATTATTTTTTATTAGTGAATCTTAATTTTAAGTTAAAAAAAAAAATATTTATAACTGGATGTAGTTTTTGTAACTATATACGGCCTAAAGGCTCGGTTACTTTTGGAATGTTAATAAATAAATAAAATAAAATAAATATGGGATGAAAAATAACAAGAAAACAACGGTAAAATAAGTTATACTACGCTCGTTCATATTTGACAGAGTCGTACAGAGAATAATGTTGACAAGGGAGCGTTTGGTTTAACCATAACATCCGAACAAAATACAAAATTTTAGCCCATCAGAAAAAAGTTGCACTTATCACGACCTTTTTTCTTCAAAAAGTTGCACTTATAAAGACCGTAATATAAAAAATTGTCGGTTGCGCTAATCGTGGGTTGCGGAAATCGAGCTTTTAATTATTTTTTCGTCTTTTCATAATAATTATAATTCCGTTTCCAAACTAACCATGTCTTGTAGACTGAAATGGAACTTTAAGTAGTTAAGTTATAAGAAATAAACCGAATCGGGGTAAAAAAAAAGATATTTTTTTGTTTAAAATGCGAATATTTCATGTCCTATGAGAGACAGCCCAAAGTAAACACATGTTTTATTAAGTTTGCCACCCTATACACGTAAATCACATATTAGACTATAAATAAAATGTGGCGGAAGTTTACATTTCATCTGAGAACAGAGGTTTCCAAATGTGGACTCGAAGTTGAAAATTCATACAGACGGATGTACAGGGTATAAGATAAGCTATTACTGTCTGTCTCCGTAGAACAAATTCGATGGTTCGTTATGAATCGTTAAAATTGACAGCGCCATCAAACCGATATTTTTTAGCAAGGCAGCCTGGTTATTTTGGAGTTTGTTCCATATATCTTTCTCTAAGATATATCTAAAATTCTAACGCTTCCAATTTTGAAGATTTATAACGAACGAACGAATTCGTTTTATGGGGACAGACAGTGACAGCTTATCTCTGGCTATACCGAAAACTAGTATCGGCTTAAATATGAATAAAGTAGTGCGAATTTACGTAACAAAGACTGCATACGAGTCCATATGTTGCCTCCTCTCAGTATACTATTAAACCTACCTAGTTTTATCAAGACTACAGTTTCAACGCCCCAACATGGGCAACTGACTTAAAATTGTACATATTTGTATTTTGTTGCACTGAATATCCATAAATGATCATCTTAAATTTATTCAATCTGTCTTTACACATAATAACAAACAAATAATTAATTTATTCCATTTGTTACATTTCGTTGTCGTTATTCTACGTTGGTCTGTTTTTGCTTTTTGAGTTTGACAAAACAAAGCGTTTAACTTCTTCAAGTGTAAATATTCCATTAGGAATATTCCCAAATAAAAAAAATTCTTATTAACATACTAATATTCATCGATACACATGCGGGTATGTAAAATCTTTATAAATTCATATAAATAATGATAATAACGACGAGTTTCGACTACCATCTGGTGTAACACACTATTAATTATTATTTTGTTTTTTTTAAGAACAAAACAAAACATGGCAAAAATCGATTTAATTTTCTATATGTATTAGTTTTTGTTCTAATGTTTTTTATGTTTGCCGTTACTGCCAATTCAAACATTTTCGTTTTCAAGCGTTTGCTCAGGTCTTCCCCGACTTCCGCGTTCTCTCATATTTTGCCTAAGTTGACCGGTTTTCTTTAATTTGGTGATGCTGTACATTTTTTTCGTTTTTGTGTTTAATGAACTTGTTGTTGTTGTTGTTGTGTGTGTGTGTGTGGAGTTATTCCGAAGATTATTGGTAATAATAATTTGTTTTTATTTAATAAATTACGGACATTATCAGACATTAAAATGACATGGGATGTGTTAAATTCGATCATTTTAACATCAGACATTAAAATGACATGGGATGTGTTAAATTCGGGGAAAATGAACATTATGCATGGCTATAAATATAAGAAAACCAGGGAGTAACTTCTAGAGTACAAAAAAGAAAAATAAGAAAACAATAGATGTGTGTACCAATGACTCACTGAGAAGTAGACGTAGAAATCTTTCTAGGCCCAAAACAAATTGGGGCTTCAGGTCGTAGGGCGAAAAAAAAAATATTGAAAAACTTGCATTGATAAACTTGCATTGATAAGTTTATTTATTACAACTATTACAATAAAAAATAATAATAAACTAAACTATCAGCAAAGACCGTAGAGAGGGCAAACGTCGCAAGTCGTTTTCTGATGCATTAGTTCGGAAGCACACTCCAGATGTCACTAATTGGCATGGCAATATTTGAAACGTTTTCAAAGCAAATAATGTTTTTTTAAAATCAAATACCTACTTTTTTAAAACAAATACTGTTTAAATACCCTCTTGGAAATGTTCAGAAAACGACTTGCGACATCTGCCCTCTGTATGGTCTTTGCTATCAGAAGAAAAAAAAATTCAATGGATAAATTATTTTTTAAAAAAATTTTAGTTTTCCTTGGATGTCACTAGAATTCTGAAAGGCGACGTCCGATCAAACCAAACAATGTATCCAATTACAGGTTGTTATGTGTCTATTGCAGGCATGATCTCTATATAAAAACAAAGCTTAAAAATAATATATTGAGATTTTTTTTTTCTGAATTTCGACTTTAGGACAAAATTTTTGTTGAATAGTGTAATCACATTTTAATCTGTTCAGCCAATGTCACGATGTCAAACAACAACGTTCGCAGCGACAAACAGCTGATCAGTGACTTTGAAATCAGCTGTTTGTCGCTTAGAAACCATGCGAACGTTGTAGTTCGACATCGTGGCTTAGGCTGATAATTTCCTAACTCCTGTTCACTTATGAATAATTCCGTCTTTTTTTACAGTTACGCTAATTACATGTCATTTGCCAATTGTTGGTTTCAAATTCGTCTGTTATTTGTTGGAACCACATAGGAGACTACATTACTCAACTGATCTATTTCAAGTGAACGTGGCACCTCTCACACAATCCATATCACTGGCGCTATTGGAGCAACTTCACTTGAATTTTAACTGGAGTTTACTACTGATAGTTCCTTGCTATATAAGGTGTTATTTGGACAAAGGGGCGTGCCACCTCCCACTCAATGCATTTTCTAAAACACCAAACTTTACTAAAATGTGTACTTGAAGCTACTGCTGGTACTCGGATGGTTCATGGCGCACACAAAATTGTTGGCAGTCCTCGATCGCACATTACAGGATTTCACAAAACAATCCAGTATTATTTAGAGGATCGCTAATATTGTTAGCAGGAGATTTTCGTCACACTCTGTCTGTGATTCCAGGTTCAACGACCGCAGATGAGCTAAACGCATGCACAAAATCATCCGTTCAGCTGCAACGTGATGCATCAGCGTCTCAATATTCCATGGAAATGGAAAAATTAAAATCGACCTGACAACAAATTGTGCATTACGTTCCATCTGATTTTGCATAATGACGCCATCGTCTGTGTGAACGTGCTTTACAGGCTCCAAAAAGAAAAATTGACGTTTATTGAAGCAACAGTGTCATTTTGAATAGAGTCTTTCATGGATTCTATTCAACACAATAACGAGGGATGAGGATGCCGTAAATTATCCGGTTCAATTCCGGAATTCTCTAGATTTACCTAACAGGCTTCCCACCACATGTG
This sequence comes from Hydrotaea cyrtoneurina, assembly GCA_958296145.1. Taxonomy (NCBI): domain Eukaryota; kingdom Metazoa; phylum Arthropoda; class Insecta; order Diptera; family Muscidae; genus Hydrotaea; species Hydrotaea cyrtoneurina. The sequence goes on from OY282515.1 coordinate 76,635,719, forward strand.
TTACTACTACCCCGCCAACAGTTAGTTCGTACGCCTGTCCGTTTTATAATATTTTCAATTTCTAATTTTATGTTTATTTAAAAATCTATGTTTTTGAGACAAAGTTCATTGTCACCTTAAAGCTAAAATTTTTATTTCTTAGAACTAATAGCAGAACTAAAAAAAATTACAAAAACAGCAACTTAAATTACATATTAAAAAATGTTCAGGGTACGAACTAAGTGTGGGCAGAGTAGAATTGAACATTGGCCACCACGACTTTGTAATTGCACTAGACTTGCAGTAAAAAGATTGCCCACCAACCTCATCAAAGCTACCATTATAACTGGAAAATATAATGGAGCAGATGTATAAATACCCCGTACTCCAATGATGCTAACAGATTTGCCAGTCGATTTCAAAAGATTGCAGTTTCCTGTTCGATTAGCATTTGCGATGACAATCAATAAAGTTCAAATTTAGAAAACAAGAAATATTTTTTTATATGCGGTTATTAACCGACATATATTTATATTTATCGTAGACACGCGATACAATTTCTAATTTTTTTTTTTGATTATACTGTCACTTTATCAAAACAAAACCAAAAAAATTATTCCCTGACATTTTATGTCGATATATTTTTAAAGAGAAACACATGCTACCAGAATGAAAAATATTACATTTTAATGAAAGGTTGCATCAATTAATATTTATATTTTAAAGTTTTCAAATCACGTTAATAAGCAGCTATCGGTTTTTACTGTGAGGTAATTACGTTCGCATTTTTTTGTAATTATTTTATACGTTCATTATGGCAACTTTATTAGTAATGAGTAAGAAGCTGTATCGAAACAATAAAATAGTTGAATAAAGTTCAATTTAACTTTCTACAGAAAGTTCATTAAAATCCAATAAATTTCGAAGAAAAAGCGTTTCTTCGAAAGTGAATACGATATTTTATAGTCTGAGATATGTACAGGGTTTTCCAACACGAGGTGTTATTTTGTTATTCAAAGAGATAAATGATCGGAGATAAATGATTGAATGTTTATTTCATAACAAAGATGAAGGTATGCCGTTAATAATGAAAAACAACATCAGCCAAATCGCCACCACGACCACGCTTACAGGACCATATGCTTTTCATGAAATTTTCCATAACCAAGTGGCTGCGCTATGTCCTCGATAGCCTCACGAATCGGCGGGTTAATGATGAATTAGAAATTATAATCACATGACTATCGATGTCTCACCCTCCATCCGACCAAAAACCATTGTATCACCCGCCTTCTATTTATCTGTCAACTCATTCTCCGATTCTCACTGTTCATCGGCTAACAGTTGAATAAATCAATTTATTATGTTTGTTTAAAATGTTGCGATAATTACGTTGTCATTTCCGAGTACATATTCCGGATATAGCCACAGGCACTTAGTTATTTTTAGCTAATCAAATAACATGATAACCGCTAACCCACAATTATACGAAATACGAAACTTTTATCTTTGACACGCAAAAAGCATTCATCAGAATAAAACATAATACTCTGCACAAAAGCACTTGACATAGTCACAATGGCATGAAAAAAAAATAAACAAAAACTTTTAATACAAAATAAAATAATAAATAAACAAATGGATCTCGAAATTCAAGGTGAAAAACCTGTAGTCAATTCAATTCTCAAAGCGAAAAGAATTGCAAGGCGTTGCGGGAGACAGACCCAATCTATCTAAAAATAGACTTTTCAGATCTCAGACGCACAAATTTCTCGGTCCCATGGACGGACAAACCACTGCGACCGTCGGTGTCCGCCCACCGGAGCTTTCACTGTGTATGTGTAACTGCTAGTTGTCTAGCAGGATCCAAACAACAATCTTTCAATGCAAGGATATTTTGTTGTTATTCTCATTACAAAGATGTACAAAAATTACAAGTGCACTCAACCTGTGTTGATACAGAACACCTATCTCGTTTTGTAAAAATGTATCGTTCATTTTATAGTTTAATGTCTTCGAAACTAACTATCTATACAATGATTTCTGGAACAAACAATGACAATGATTTCAAGAAGTAGCATTACAAGTTCAATCATGATGATTTCTCAGAAAGCCTATCTCTTTCTCTAAAAACTCATCATACATTTTGTTTGGAATCGTTTCAGTGCGGGAGTTTTTTTTTCTCGTGAGAATCACTGGTCAGTGTAGGTTCCTATAGAATTATTTCAAACATGTTTCAGACTAACACTGTACTTACAACATTCATATTATCTATCAACTATTTATCGATATTGAAATATTTTTTCATTACCACAAAACACTGATAGAGAACCTTTTTCTTTGTTTCAGTTCAGTTTACTTTGGTGTGAACACAAAGTAATGTTACATTTTTTAAACTCACATTAAATAAAAAAACAATCGGTGGCCTCAAAAAACTGAAATGTATTTGGAGCAAGGCAAATAATATTTGCCATATATATTTACTTGATTTAAAAAAAAAAAAAACAAAACCATGATAATTGTTAGTTGCAAGCAAGATCCAATGTTAATTCATTTAGATGAAAGCATATAATCAATTTTACGGCCGACAAGGAGAACTTTACGTTTTCAATAGTTTTGTATTTCGTAGGAATTAGTTGTATGTTTTTTATTTGTTTATGTGATAAGGCAACTAGGCTTCGAAATTCTCCTATTTGTAGTCGCAGTTGTCTGTAACTAGGCGATCCACTGAGTCCAGACACTTATCACTTCTTCATAAAACATATCAATCCATGCTGAAATTTAATTTAATATGTCACAAAATTGAATTTTTCTAATTTTTTTTTAATTCAAAAAAACTTGTATTTCGACCACCCTTTATATGGGATGGTACTTTTGAATGTGTTCTCTATTAAAACATAAACCAATATGACTGAATATGAAGTTGGCAATGTTCAGACTTGCATCTTTTTCGCGGTCACACTGACGGCAGTTGTTGTGGTTACGTTGAAATGATCTCGTTAAATGGTCAGTTTTTCTGCGAATATTATTTGCTAGTGTGACCTCTACTTTTGGTTAGGGGTACACTGATTTTGTGATAGCCTTTGCTACAAAATATACATACAGCATTTCGAGGCCTACCTGTGATAAAAATGTAAACGCCAAAAAGAAAATTTTACAGTAGAGTTTTTGTGTGGTCAAGCATAAAGGCGTGAGGTGCATGCGACACAATTGAATTTGCCATGTCTTTGTAAATATAATTTTTTAAAATTTTAATTGTAATATTTTGGAATTAAAACCATTGCACCATTTTCAATCGAATTTCATTAAAATACTAGTTTCGAGAAAAATGGCGGTTACGTCATTTTCGCGGTAAGGGCTTGATGTTATAGATTATAATGACAATGAAGTTGAATTTACGTCTAAATTTATTAAAAATAAATGTTCACCGAAAATATTTGACGTTTTGTGATACCTTCCTTTGATGATCCCTAAATCAATTGATTCATCGATCATTTGAAAGGAGAGTATTTTCATCTAAAATTAATTTATTAGAAAAGTGGACGTAAATTCCATTTCTTTGTCATTACAACTACTTAGCGGAGCGAGAAAAATTCAAAAGTGGGTCATTTGCATGAATGATGTGTAGCAACTCGCCCTATCTTCCGCTTATTCAAACAGCCAACAACAAAAATGTGAAGTGTTACATTTGAGTGAATTTGGTTTATAAGCCAACCACCACTGGCCCTCCTAAGAATCATTTACGTTTCCTATCATTTGCGCCTTAAAATTAAGTATTTTTCCAAAATATCCTGGCTCAAAAATATCCAAAAATGGACAGGACATCCTGACGAAAGAAGCATTCTACTAGCTGCCAGAAATAGAGACCTGCTCCTCTCTTAATATATACATAAATTAAAAAGAAAAAAAAATGTTGTATAATTGTATATGCAAATAAAAGAAGAAGAGGAAAAATGTGTAAAATTATTTTAAAATATATTGCACTTGGAAATGGGTCTTATAAGCTTAACACAAAAATTAGAATTCCATACACAGTTCCGAATCGGGCCGTATTTTTTTCTTCGGACGACAGATCAGGTGTAAGTAACAATTGCATTAAAGCTACGCATTAAAGCATGTTTACATTAACATTTATCGCTCTAATGTGTTTTGAAAGATTGAAATAACCATGGAATTACAAGAGCAACTATAAAACTGACATAATTGTAGTTATAACACTAGGCAACAACATTTTTTGATTTTGTAATAAATAACCACCACTACTATACATTTCTGATGTACTAAGCTCGTCTGAATAGCTTTTTTTTTAAATATAAAATTTTTTGAGACATAATTTGTAATAATTCGAAGACGACTTGTCCGATTTCACACTATGCGACAAAAAAAAGTCGTCTAGAAAGTAAAGTTATTTCTCGGGCGCAATGAGGATTAAAATTTTCTAAAATCAGGAAAAAAATGTATGGATATTTTAAAAAAAAAAAATTGTATTGTAAAATTTTGTATGGATATTTTTTTTAAATTTTTTATTTTTATTTTCATCTGATGTCCCTTTTTTATTTTGACTATAATTAGGGTGAAGACTTCCAATCAAACAATACTATACACCAAATTAAAGGTAATTATTAATATTTTTTTAAAAACAAAATATTTTAAAAACAAACATTTTTAAAAAAAAATTCTAAAAAAAATACATTGTTAAAAAAAAGTTATATTTAAAAAAAAAATATTTAAAAAAAAAAATATTTAAAAAAAAAAATATTTTTAAAAAAAAAATATTTGTAAAAAAATATTTTTTAAAAAAAATAAAAACATTTTTGGGTGACACAAACAAAATTATAAAAAATTTAAAGAAATGCATAAACTATACTTTTATTTTTACTATCGCAAAAGCTGGCATTCTAAAGTATACTTTATGTATTTTTTATAATTTTGTTTGTGTCAACAAAAACCTCTTACCAGAACTCCTGGGTAGAAGGCTACAGATCGGCCACTACACTGGCGGTTCAACATTAATAACAGTAGAACTTTCGAAGTCGAAATTTCTTTAATAATAAAAGTAAATTTTTGTTTTTGTATAATTTTGTTTGTGTTACCAAAAGACTTCTACCAGAACTCCTGGGTAGAAGGCTATTAGACCCTACTTTTTCGAAACAGAGGTTGGATCAACAGTTACGGTGAATGGATTGCGCCATCGATAGATGATTATTGAGTTTCTGTAGTAGCAGTTAAGGAGACAAATTCCCTTAAACAATTTTATAAGTAATTCCATATTACTCAATATGTAAGTAAGATTTATTGTTTTGTTGACAAAAAGTGTATAATATTGTAATTTGTTTTTTCTGTTTAGTGATTACCCCCTGATGATGGTTGACGAAGACAACCGAAATATTGGGAAAAATTAATAATAAAACACACGAAAAGCAACAACATCGTTTCGATATGACCTCAAGCCGAACTATAACAAAAATATTTTAAAATATCTACATAGGTCATCAACACATAACAACATCAGTAATTCCATAACTCAAAGTTTCCGTAAGTCGAATGGAGTTTGGATGGAAGTTTGACTGTAATCAAGTGGGTTTTGGGATCTGCTCAAACGATCTAGAGCTGAATATCGCACGAAGACTACCTGATCACTGTAGTGTTTATATTTTGGCCATTAAAGAAATAGCAGAATGGCTGATATATAATTTGTTGTCCAGTGTAAGAAATAAAAGAATTCTTACCATCTAATACATATTTCATAAAAACGTTGATACACAACATTTGATGAATCACGCTGTCATTATCGATTTATTTAAAATATGTATACGTACATTAGGGTGGAGTGTAATATAAACAAAAAGTCACACTCGAACAGAGGCGTAGTTTGCGATGTTTAATAAGGGAAAGATAGGGAAAGAATTTAAAAAGAGGTCGCCCTTGAAATTTGATAATTTCGGAAATAAGTTGTTGATTTGAAGAAACGTCGAATATTAGTCGATTCTTTGCCTCAAATACTTTACTGAACAAGCTCTAATTTGTGAATTTGGAATAAGTTGATTCCTTAACCCTCTAACCGGCAATATTTGTGTTTAATTTCATAAAAAAATATTATCCCTCTAACCTGCCAAACAAAAATACTGGAAAATCCTTGCAAATTAAACACAAACAATGAAGACATGCTCAGAGTGGTATTGCCGGCTAGAGGGTTAATTTGTAGGTATCCAAATTTGAAGGGCGATTTTTTAATTTTTTTTTTCAAATACTTTACTAAACAAGCTCAAATTTGTAAATATTGAACAAGTTCATTTCTAAACTTGTAGGATTTTTTTCAAATCAACACCCAAATAGCAAAAGTATTCAAATTTGAAGGGAGATTTTTAAAATTTATTCCTTATTATTATTTCCTTATTAATGGCTCGGAATGTACAATTTTCAAATTAAAAAAAATTGATTTTCACTGCACCCTAATGTACACATTATGTATTCCATTTCATTGATTTAAAATATAGACCTTTCCTTTTTTTCTTTTATTTTCGTTGTTTTTTTTTCAGTTTTACCGCACATGCTTAAGAAGCATTTAAGTTACTCACAAACCAACACAATTCCATGTCGCATCCGCATCCGCATCGACCATGGTGACGTCGGACTGTCATGAGATTTCAATGTTTTGTATGAATATGGAGAGATGAAGTCTGCCCTGAAGATCAGTCTGAACGGTACATTATACAAATTCTTATGAAAGGTACTGCAACATTTTCCGAGCATCGGCGTGACGACTGTGGACTGCCTACATCAAACACTCGAAAACTTGTCCTGAATGTAATATCAAAGCACCTTCGTAACAAACGTATTTAAACACAATTCACAATACATTTTTTTAATTCATGGTTTTATGTAACATTAACACATGCCTTTAAAGGAAACTTACTTTTTGTCTAAATAACGTTGAATAAGGAAATCCCATGGACTGTGAAAACTACACTTGTCACCATATAGTGTCTTAATCAAATCACAAAACGCGTTTCTTGTTCAGTTCCTAATAATTTGAAAATGTATTTTTTAATAATTGTATTATTTTGTAATTATTTAATATTTAGTGTTTACATGCGTGTTTTGCTGTTTTTAAAATCACACTTTTCCGTTATAGGTACATCTCAGTCATTTGACGGATTATATCAATTCGCATTCACGTGTGTTTGGCTTCGCGTTTCGTTTGTGACTGATGGTTGGGCAGAAAAACACAGCGACGACGGTGTTCGTACCGCGGAAGACCTACACAAAACAGTCGAATGCAGCTGCGAACGACAAACAACGATGACGACAACATTAAACGACCAAACAATAAACCAGAGTTTCCCAACGCTCCCAACCTAACGGCTCAGCAGAGGTATATCGTTAATTCCATGTCACATGGAACACCATTTTTGTAGTAGGTTTTAATAATTTTTACGCGTTGTGTGATAGTTAAGCAATCCATTTTCATCAATGTCAGACTTACAACTGAATAGAAAAAATTGTGGTGTAACAACTTAGTTTGCCAGATGTCGAATTCCAGCCCTATACTTTTGAAACCACGAAATGGATAACCCTATATTTTATCATTTGTGTGAATTGTCTGGCAACCCTTGATAACAAACAATTTGTGTGGCATGCTGGCAAAGAGAAACAAAATGTGCAGGAATGCATCAAGAACTATTGAAATATGCAGAATGTAGGGTAAAAGGAAATGAAAATACAACATACACGCAAAGACTAGCATATGCACAAACCGAACTAGCAGCTGTTGTGGTGACTATGAATATATTTGTATAACGATTACAGTTATCGATAGATTCATTGAAGGTCGCCCAGTATAGCGTTTAGAGCCATCTAGCGGCGAATAGTTGCGTTCACCATCTGTATCATTCTTCGTGGTTATATTTTTTTGCTAGTGTTGAAAAGCTTCCAAAAACATTTTCAATATGGAGATTTATTGGACGTTTCGATCTTCAAAATGTTAAATTCAAATTATCGACTTGCAAACGCATGGCTTTATAGCACTTGTACCAATTTGCGAAGTTTTTTTTTTCTTGACTTAAAATTAAATTTTTCCTAAGAAATTGACTAACCACGAAATCACCAAGATCAGACAATCAGGGTTGCATTTGAGTAAAACAGAGATGTCTATATTTTTCAGTTAATAGAATAATGTAAATTAATGCAGGACTCCAAACATAAAAATAAACGGGACCAACCATTTTTTTAAAATTCGATTTTAAGTGTGTTCCTGTCTTGCGGGTAAAACATCACAGCATTATTTGAAACACATTTTCCTTATCTAAATTACGCGTTAGAAAAAATCCAGGAATCAATTTCATACCACAACCAAAGACAATCTAGTGGGCAGATGTCCGAAGTCAAATGCAAACTTTTCCTACAGCAGCTATGGGTTTTCCTACGTACGTACCAAGGCATTTCTGTAAGAGAAGTTGTCATAGTTTGTAGACTTAGGTCGTCTGCACCCCCACCACTCCAGAACAAATGGCGAATCGTGCACTTTTGCCCACTAACAAAAAATAAAAGCATTTCTTTAGAAAAATATTTTTTGAATATTTCATTACAAAAGAAAAACAATGTCTCAGCCCTTCTTTTATTCACCGTTAAACACCATCCATTCGTACCTTCCATTCATGATTCATGAATCGAAAGAAAATAACAATAAAAAGTTCTATATATTTACATATGTGAATGAATTATGTATGTATATACTAAATTAAAATTATGAAATATTTATATAACAATTATACAAATACCATACAAACAATAATAATAATAAATATTGTGGTAAAAAAAGAGGGCAAAACAACATATTCTATAATAAATAACATGAGAAGGGAGAGAGAGAGAGAGTGATAGAGAGGCATGTACATAAGTATGTAGTAGTAGTTTTCAGTTCAGTTTAATTCAGTTCGATATTGGTTGTTTGTTGTTGTATGTTTCTTAAAGTTACTCGTATTATTGTAGTGAAATGCATTTTGAGAACTATAAAATATGGCAACACTGTTCCACACTTGAGCCCGTGGAACGTCTACGGGTTATATTACTATAATCATTGGTCTGAAAATATATAGAAAATAACATAAAAAAAAAACATTTATGTAAGTAGAGTGATCGAGTCAAAGGGAGTCATGGGTATGCCAGGAAGAGAGTCCATGCGACTCTGCCTCATTGTCTCATTGCAGTGAATGAAAATGAAAAGAGCTCAAATTGAATTGAGGGCAAACCGGTATGCCAAAATAAATCGGGTGATTTAAAATGTAAACTTACTTATCAACGGTATTTCTTTTAAATATGTATGGAAAATATTTTCAAAATAAGTGCAAATTGTCAAATTGGCCTTAAATTTGCCTAAAATTCTCTTACAAAAATAATTTAAATGCAGCAATCATCATGTTCTAACATGAAATATTAGCAGTGAGGCCAAGTGCTTCTTCTTCGCAGGCTCATAAACAAAAATCCGATTCATTCACTTACATATGTTCTTATACAATTTCAGATAATCCCTAAATCGGGATGATTCACCTCAATGTAATCGAAACACTAGCTGAGAATCGCATGGACACTCTTTAATATTTACTTTCTATACAATAATAAGTCGAATTATTAGAGGATTTCAAAAATAGAATTAGCTCGGTTTTTTTAACTTCTCCGCATAATAATTTTGTGCAATAATGAAAAGGAAAAATTGCGACTATGGTGAGTTTTGTTTTTAAAAAGTTTACTGGTTACGGAAAGTTTTTTTTTTCCATTTGGACTAAATTTCAGAATCCATCAACAGTTTGATTCAAGTTCGCTGTGAGAGCCTATTGGTTTTTGCTACGACCGTAGCAGAGAATTTCTAATCTAGTGGGCACATGTCCTACAATGCCTATAAAACTTTTCAGTCGAACAAATGCGTCTTCAAACATATTTATCTCGTCTGCCCCCGGCTTAGTCTATAAGCGAATTAATGACTTCTGGTGTTTGAAGCCGCACTAATACTTCTGCAAACATAGGTAGGACTTGTGTCCTGTGGTAGGAGGTACTCACGAAAATCTAGAGCACATCTGTCCTGTGTTACGAATATAACTTTAGGATATAAATTTGAATGTGATTTGTCATTAATTAAAACAAAATTTAAATAACGATTTGTTTTCTGATCCAGGATCGGGGTGTGATAGTTGACGAAGCGACACAAGACTCCACACAAACAAGAATAGCTGCCATTTCGAGCGGCGATTTAGTCGCTTAAATCCCAGTGACTACATTTCGTTTCACAATCGCTGTGAGAGTCGCTGTAAGTACTTGGGCGTTGATGCGACCACCATGGCAACGTCTATGTAGAGGGTAGACACATTAGTTCGGCAGTCACATCCAGATGTTCCTAATACTTGTATAGAGTGAAACCAGAACAACAGAGAAAACAAACCATAGATATCCGCTATTGGAAAAGTTCCCAGCTGACTAAGGACGTCTGCCAATTTCATTGTCTTTGCCTTGTGTTTGAACTGATTTATGTTCGAAGTTTATGTGTTTTCTGTTCAGCCGAATAGTTCCCCACAAAGTCTAGAAAATGATTTTAGGACGTCGGTCCACTACATTCTTATTATCTTATCTGTGGACAGCTTTATGTTCGGTTTTTGTGTGTTTTCTGTTAAGCCGAATAGTTTCCAACAAAGTCTAGAAAATAATGTTAAAATTTGATGAAAAAAAAAAAATATATGAATTTGATACGTAAGTATTACATATTTGCCATAACATTCTATGAAGGAAACAGACGAGGAGCTTTTTTGCAAATCAGTGTCTTGTGTGGAATATAAAGGCTCCGAAAGGCTAATGCTTTTTGTAGAGTATTATTCCAGGGATCTTCCTAAGTCGCTTATGAAATGATTTCGTTTTTTTTTGCCCAGAACCAGGGATTATTGTGTGATAGTCGCACGTACTACCTACGGATACCATGGCTTAGTTTAACGACAATGATTAATTATAATTGTAAGTTCCATCCAATTTTTATCGACTTTCAATTTCTATGCAAATTTAAACGACACTCTACAAGGCAGACGATCTATGTAACATCAAAGACTACATAGAGTGCAGGCGACCTAAATCCAAGATTACATGCTTAGATGTCACTAATTCTTTTGAAAAAACAAACAGTCTTCTAAGGAAATGCTCACATTTGACGTCTGTAGATTGTCATTGTTCTGTATTTTGACGGGAAATCTGCTGAATACCAGAAGGGCGTCCAGGATTTAATTTCGATAAATCGTACTCCATTTGTTCCAACAGGCCTCCGTAACATGGCCTCCATTAGGAATTGTCGCTTCCGCACATTTAACCCTCTAACCGGCAAGAGTGCCTCGAGGCACATTCTTTTATAGATTTTAAAAATTTGAGAGTTACTTTTCTGAAAAGTGTATTGTAACACACTCCTGTTATATCTCAAATAGAATTTAATTAGCTCGTTCTAATTCTCATCCAGGAAGCAGAATTTGTTTACTATTATATATTATATTATATTCGTAAATTAATGAATTGGCAGTTTTGTAGTTTTGCAAAATTTCTGATACAAATTTTCATATTTGAATTTCAACACAGATAACCAAACGTATTTGTTAATTTATGTGCAATTACTTAAAGGTGGTGATAATTCAGAAGCTAAAAAGTACAAAAAAAAATAAATCAGTTTCAATACAAATAGTAAAACAAATAATAAAATTGTTTCAAAGTAATTTCTTAATAGACACTAATTCTACTGATAAATTTTACTCCTTAACTAAATTGGAAAAATGTTCAGATTTTGTGAATTACCGACGGTTTCCATAAAACGAATATATTCGTAATTTATCGTCAATTGTCAAAATTGTAAGCTGAATAAAATGGATTCCATATGGCACCCATATGGAACGAATTCGTTTTACAAGTAAACATCGTCCCCTCAATAAAACAATAGTGTATACTGTATAGTTTATAGAGTATTATACACTATTATTATATTGAGGGGACAAAATTACAAATGTGGAGAATTCATTTTATTATATACCCCTACACAAGAAGTATTTTTGAATTTAGTTCCTCTGGGTCGGCTCTGGTTTTCGAGATATTGCGGAAACAAATTGCTGTGGAAACACATTTTGGAATGAGCAACTTATAAATCTGACCAATGTCGATTTTTTTCTTTTGACTTAATATTTGTATATTTATTTTCATGGTCTCTTTATTAATTCTATAACTGGAAATGCCAACATTATCCCAAAACAGCTTTGTAAATGTAATTCTAATCTCTTTTTCTCAGATGTTGTTAAAAGAATTTTTGTAAAGCCTTCAATTAAAATTTTCTCCAAAGGGAATATTTTAACACTAGTAAGTTGTAATGCGCCTATGGCGCCCGTTGAAATATGTGTGGAAACCAAATTTTTGTTGAAAAAAAAATGTTTGTTGAAAAAAAAATGTTTGTTGAAAAAAAAATATTTTGCTGAAAAAAAAATTTTGCTGAAAAAAAAATTTTGTTGAAAAAAAAAAATTTGGAAAAAAAAATTTTTGTAAAAAAAAAAATTTGGAAAAAAAATTTTTTTTTGTAAAAAAAATTAATTAAGGAAATCACAATTTCTGTACAAAAAAAAAATATTATTTTTTTTATTATCTATTATTATTTATAGAATTATAGAATGCCTATTTAAATTCCTACGTACTGCGTGACAGAGTCAGTGAATCAGTGTCTAGGGTAAATATATATTAAGATTGTCCCTAAAGCGGGATGATTCACCTCAATGTAAACAAAACACTAGCTGAGAATTGCATGGACACTCATTTATATTTACTTTATATACAATAATAAGTAAAATTATAAGAGGCTTTCAAAAATAGAATTAGCTTTGATGGGAAATGGTTTTTTTTTTAACTTCTCAGCATAAAAATTTTGAACGTTAAAACCTTCAATTGCAATTTTCTCCAAAGGGAATATTTTGACATTGGCCCGTTTAGCACCAGGTCACAGGAATGATTGAAGTGAATCACATAATCTCGTAATTTGTTTCAGCAGAAAACTAGAGCTAATCCAGAAGAAGTAAATACAGTTTTGAGAGAAGTCTATTATGTGGCTTAGAGATTAACCTCCTACTTGCCAAGAAACACTTACTTATTTCCCTTAACATTCCATGAAGGAACAGACGGGAAACTTCTCTCGAATCAATGAGCTGTGTACGATATAATTTGTATACTCACTGACCGGGACCTACTGTTTAAAGACGGCTCCGAACGGCTAATGCTTTTCTAGAGAAGTATTACATGGCTTAGAGATTACTCTCTTACTCGTAAAGTCGCCAACATTTACGAGGCGGAAAAAATGTTTGATGGTCTTACCCGGTTTTCAACTCGGGTTCTTCTGTGTGATAGTCGGACACCTACCACGGCCGGCCAACCGCTGAAAAATGTTTGCGGGTCTTCTCAGGGGAGGAACCAGGCTATGATATGTGATAATCGCACACAATACCGTAAAGAATTGGTCAAGTACGAATGCGCTGTTGTTGTGAGCCCAATGTGTTCGGAGCAGAGACTAATACATAGGATATCTCACCCTAGACAACGACAGTTTATAATTCAGACGTTCTATGTCACATCACGGACTACGCAGAGTGCAGGTAACCTAAATCCAGGACTTCAAGCTAAGATGTCGTTAATTATTTTGAAAAAAAAGCATAGTCTTCTAAGGAAATGCTCACATTTGACATATGTCTGCCCACTAGATTTGTCTTTGTTCTGGATTGTCTTTGGCCTATAATAGGAAAATCAGACTTACGCTGTATTTGGTGGCGTTGCTATACAGGCTAAGACCATCCGGTACTTTCGATTAATTTTGCTAGGGAACTCAAAGGTGCACTGGGCAGCTGTTTAACCCTTCTGTTTGTGAGAAGGGGACCTTTTCACTGAAAAAAACAATAAGGCCAATGGGGAGGAACCTGCTCCGACGTTCATGTTCACCTGTACAGTGGACTAACAAATGTTCTACTGATTCCTGTATGTCGTTATAATCAGGGATCCAGGTTAATGTTACCCTGTTCGATTAGGACGATGATTTTAATACATTCTAACACACAACTGGAATTTACCGCGTCCGATTGTAAAGCTTTGAGAGACGCAAGACTGTCCATATAGATTTTTATGTACGATGTCTCTATGCCTAGAGTTTCGAATAATACTCCCGAGTACGCTCCAGTGCCGTCTGGTAAAGATTGTGATCCGATCCTCTTCTATGACTGAGTTTCTGGCTCATTCCACTCTAGATGGTATGGAGACTATCTCGGCCGTTGCATCTCTCAAGAGATCATTGTAAAAAAAAATTATAAATTATTTAGGCGTTCGCAGCCAGCTTTTAATTTTAGGTCCCGATCAGTGGGTATAACGTTGTTGGATCCTGTACAAAAAGACAACGGCCACATGTAATTTAGTCATCGATTTATTTCGGGAGTCTACTACGAAGTGTATGAGTCGACCGTGTGATTATACCAGACACATATGTACATAACTCTAACTCTAACTGACGTACGGACCCTTTGACAGCAGCCATAACTCTGCCAGATATCCAGCATGGACAGGGGGATTATTTGTCCAAATCAATGTACCCATGCATGGGTTTGTCGTGAAATGAAATATACTCGTATTTTTTTTATGTAAACAGTGTCCTCGATTGGACTATCAACACGTGCTCCCTGTTCTTTGTAAATAGTTTCATTTGTTTTTATACTTTGTTATAATTCAAAATGATTGCTTTAAAAATAATTCGACCCCTTTCATGACATTTACAGCCTGTTTTTATAAAACGTATACGTCTGGAACGAACAGAAACGTCTGTAGCCGAAACGAAACTGAATTGTGTTTCTATAACTTCAACGAATCCAATTAGAGTTTAATGGAGACAAACTGACGAAACAGAATTTCTGTTCGTTATTTTAACGAAAAAAAAAACAGTCTGTTAATTTAAAACCAATAGAGTCAAGTGATTAGTTCATACTTCCGAGTGTTGTTATCACCTCTATACGTTCTAATTCCGTACACTTTTTAATTATTACATATTTTGTTACGATATTTTAAAAGAGTTAACGAAAAATGTTTAATGCCGAGAGTGTTGAATACCGACCGCTGATGTTTCACCCAACAAATGAGATGATTTCAATTATAACTCAAAACATAATTTATGCTAATTTATTTGTACGATTGCGGTAGATATATCTTAACATCTTCCTGTGAGCGAAATTTCATTTCTCGGTATTCCACAGTCTCTGGCATGATTGCTAATTTTGTTTGTTTGAAAGAAAACGTTGTTCAAATTGTAGTTCTACTTTATAATAGTTTTTTTTTGTTCATTATATTTTCAATGATCCTTTATTTCAACTAATTTTGTTTTTGAAATATTTTTCAGATTACTCAGATTTGCTCAATGTTAAGAATTGTTTGCTTTAATGAATTTTCATTTTTTTTGTTTGTTTTAATTGCTGTTCAATAAATAATGTTTACAATTTGCATTCAATAAAGAGTGTAGTAATTCAATAGATTGTTTAAATATGTTTTTCATTTAAATACAAACTAATTTGTGTTGGTTAGTTTCGGGATGGGGTCGAACAAGGAGGAGTTGTGTTGCTGGAAAGGGACAGGTATGGTCGGAGGAGGGCTGATTAAAAGTTTCCTATAGTTTTCAACTAAAACAGAAATCAAACTTAATGTTGTGTTTGTTTGAATTGCTTGCTTTATACTAAAATATATTCTATAACCTCTAATGCTTGGAAACGTTTTTGTTCTGTTTTTAATTTTTGCAAAATGTATTTAGAATGTTTTTTTCTGTTGGGTTTTACTTTTAATAACTTTTTCAGATTTTTGTTTTATTTCGTTTTTTTTTTGTTGATTGGTTTTATTAGAGGCTTTTGGAAAAACGAAAGTGTTTTTTTCTTATAATTGATATTTGCTAATTTTTTGTTGTTCATTTCTCTTTTTCTCGAAAACAAAAAACAAGAATTTTGTTGTTGTTTATCATCTTAATTTACAAGAGAATTAGAATTGAAAGAAAGAAAACAATAATGTTATACATATTTAATTTACCCATTTGGCAAAAATGTCCTGTAATAAAAAATTAGATGAAAATTAGATTTATTGTTTTTTTTTTTCAGAAATATAAAGCAAGACTTACCTTGATGTCATCCATTTCTTCGTCAGATGATGAATGTGACAGACCATTGTAGGTTTTAAAAGTAACGTTTTTCATAAAGGATTTCAATAAACTAGCGCTCAATTGGCCAAATTTATAGGGGACCACAGGATCAAAATCACCATGACATTGGAAAATCTACAACAAGCAACAAAAATTTGTATATTTCTCCACATGTTTCATACTCTGTGTTCTGAACTCACCGGTATATCATCCGAGTTGGTTTTAATGCCCGGGAATTGTTTATGCAATGGCAACCAACACGACAGTGCCACAACTCCGGCCAGCGGTTTATTAAATGTCAGTGCCGAGTATAGAGCCAATGCACCACCTTGTGAGAAACCACCCAGCACAATGCGATTGGACGGTACACCCTTCTCAATCTCGGTATTAATCATTGAGTGTATATTCTGTGTGGCCGCCTTGATGCCCTCCTCATCTTCGGGTCCGGAAATGTCCAAAGTTTTCAAATCGAACCAGGACGGCATACGGAAACCGGCATTTAATGAGACCGGTTGTGTGGGCGCTGTAGGACACACCACTTTCATGCATGCCGGTCGTATGGCGGCCAAAGCACTGCTCCAGCCATGTCTGAGGAAGAGAATAATATTGACAAAAATTACAGATATAAACACAATGCTAATATTTTTCGTCCCAGGGGCAAATCTTGTATTACCCTTGAAATGTTAGATTTTAAAATAATATCACGTAACGGACTTTTCACTTGCGCAAAACACACACAAAACAACAGGTTTGAGTCTATGATACACTCATGCTCTGAGTGACACTAGATCCTCTGTAAATAAAAAGGGGAAGCGGCATCCCTCCGCCATTCTGTACGTGTATATTGCTACACCATTCGTACAGATAAAATATTAGAAGAAGCTGAATAAAACCGGGCAGTGTAGACACAAGGCCAAATCCTCCTCGCATATGCGGAAAGCATTGACAATACAGACGGAAAGACAAAGCCACATTGTCGACGAAGATGGGTCTGATGATGAACGACTTGAAGACAAATGAAAATTAGTCAAAAAACGAAAGATGGCCCAAAAATCTCATAAAGAATTCGGGAAATTTTTTAGTATGGTAAATAAGTCAAAAAATATAAAATGATGACACGATGGTAGTGCGACTTGCACCGATAAGCCAGCGCTTTCGCCTTACTCATTAACTATTTGGGATAATTTCAGAATTTTTGTGAATTTATCGTTTTCCATTTGCTGCATTTTTCATCGAACCGACGATGATGAGTTTGACCGTCAACGAGTTGAAGTCAAAACGTATGCTTGTAACTGCTACGTCAACGTAGCGATGACAGACAGACGATTCAGAAAAGGTAGTTCACAAGTAGAGGCTCCGCTATCAATAAAAAAATCATTTGGAAAAATCAATTTGGAAAAAAGGCCCAACTGGAATAAACATGCTATTTCTCGCTGAGTAATTGAGGTACGGATAGATGTTCTTATTATCACCACCATATACTAAGTCGAACATTTACTTATTACGACCATAGTTCAAGAATCCAAGCCATTACATGTGCCATTTTACCTGCATTTTGTCTCCTAGGAAACTGTGCACCATACACAACTATATAGCCAATGAGTTTCTATGAATACTGTATGTAATAGAAACTACAGAACACTAGAAACACAAACAAGGTCAGTTTTGTTGTCACTTTAACAACAACAACAACAAAAACTACATACGCCAATAGAGGAAAGAGCAGGAAAACAAAAACGACTAAGAAAACAACCAACGGAATGTAATAATGATGAAAAAAATGGACAATTAGAACGGAACTCTCAGAGAATGTTGTGAGGAAATTAGCTACAGCGGTAGTCAAAAAAAAGAAAAAACGGTGCGAATCTAATGTATTACATGTGTCTAGTCCCGCCGAGTCATATATATGGGCCACGACGGAGTGAGACTACACTATGTCTGTTTGATTGGATTTACCAAACAAACTCAATGAGGTTTCCCAGTGTAAGAACTGGGTTCTAAAATAAGAGGTGTTATTTATATTAACGGCATACCCTCCTCTTTATTATGAAAAAAAACATCCGATCATTTATCTCAGAAAATCCCATAAAAAGCCTAAAGGCTCGGTTACTTTCGGAATATTAATAAATAAATACCAAAATATCACAACTTGTTGGAGAACCCATATTTCCCTTTGTTCTCGTCCTTCAGACTTGGCCGATGATCAAATTATTATTAATGACAGAGGTTACTATCAACTGCAAAAGAGTAGATAGTTCACAGTCTGATGCAACAGGTCGTTAAGGGAAATAAGAAATAGAGAAGGATAAAGAACAGAACCTTGTGGCAGTTCTGCTGTCAATGTATATTCATCTGTATCAACTCGTATGGATCGATCTCGGAGAAACCTCGATTTAAATCGAGAGAAGGTATTACCGAACTCAAATGCAATAAGTTTCGATAGGAGTGCACGTTGGCAGGCTCTAACAAACGTCTTGGAATTATCCAGAGCTACGATGGTTTGACTTGCCAACGTGAAAACGAGCCCAATACAACATGTTGAAAAGATTACGCAATGGATAAGCTAACATCGAACAACAAATGGCAAAGACAAATGCTGTAATATCACCCGAGCTCGGTGTTTTGATTGCTTTTAGTTCCGCTCAAAAACCTAGAACTTTACAAATCATCCCATACGTGATTGTATTCTTCCTAAATCGAGTCAATCCAATACCTTAACTCCAAAACATTTTGTATATACATTCTGCCACTACATTTGTCTGCGTAAGCTACGTTTTTTTAAAATAGTTTTCTTGGACAAATCACAATATCTATTAGTAGGCATAAGACATCTTCTTGTTTATCAATTGCTATCAATTTATGCCCAATACAAAGATAAATCGTACATAAAGTATTGGATTCGCTTTTTGTCCCTTTACAAATCATCGTCCCCTGCAAGTTGTCTGCTATTTAGAACCACATTCAATATTTGGTTCGTCTGGGACTGGACTTGGACAAGTGCACGTTTAGAATAAAACCACGCAGATGTCTATCCTAGAATGAATAGATTCGAGAGGCCGGGACAAAATTATAAACGTAATTGACGAATGTATGGTCAAATCATTACAATCACCACGTACATACGTAGACGACAGTTTTATCGCTAGTACGTATGTAAAAATCCCTGCTAAAAAAAGACGAATAACCCATTGACAAGAATAGCACAAATTGACTATGAAGACCATGTCGTGTCGTCACACTATAAATGGCATGTTGAAAGTAAAGTATTAAATAAAAGCAACAAGAAGAAGAACAACAGCAATAATAATAGGGCAACTACTACATATTGATTGATTAGATTACGTGGAAACATACCCAGTATCACCGAGACCATGCATGAATATCAACTGCAAAAGAGAAGATTAGTTGAGGGGTATGAGGAAATACTATAGATTAGATGGGGAAATTCTATAATCACTTACCGTGGAAGTATGTTTGGCCGTAGCCTCAATGATAACAGGAGCAATCGACATGTTTTCTGTTTGTTGTTGAGCTGGATGGCAGAGTATTAAACTCTGGGGGAGGGCTAGTATTGCTTGTTGTGTTGTTGATAAGGTAGTGTTGGTAGAGCGAGCTTCACAACTTATGGAACCCTTTGTATTCTCTATATAATGGTAATGATTCGATCGTATGAACAGGTACAATAACTTTTCACCAACGTCCAGTTATTCTTAATGGATTTAATGTTGATAAGGTGATAGATACTTTTTGCTGTTTTGTATTCCGTGCAAGCAAAAAACCACAACCAGACTGCAAAGAAGAATTATTTTGATTTATTTCATTTATATTCGCATTTCTCATAAGCGAATCACAGAAAAACAAGCTAGAAATAAGTTAAAACCGGGCGGGGCCGACTTTTATGATACCCTATCATACTCTGCTAAATTATTACGTATCTGGGTGTTTTTTTTTTAAATTGAATGGTATACAAGTTTCTGACGGTCTATTTTTGTATAAAGCGATGGGTCGTTCGTTTCCTTCCAGCAACACACGAAAATTCGTTATTTTTGGTTTTTGTAAATGAAACATTTTTTTGTGTCTTGAGAAATTATTGATTTTATAACGAAGATTGTAATTTTAAATCAAGCTTGTATTTCGATTAAAGCTGAAATCGCGTTGGCTTCTACATATCAAAACATGGGCAAAATTGTCCTCCGATCCTTTGTTCAGAGTTTATACTTGAAAACAGATATTTCCCCAGTACGATTCTACGGCACCAATATCAAAATATGAACCGAATTTCGCCAAGGCTGTTATTCCATCCATTGTAATATGTTGCACCGAATTTGACCAATATCCGACTGCATATATTTTTTCTAGAGTGGCAGGTCAGGACTTTGTATGGATACTGTGCTTTTAATTACAAGCATAGACAAATTGTGTCATTGCCAAATAGATTCGGTGTCGATAGATATAATAGGTAATATTAGTTTGTCCGGATTTATTTTGGATGTTACAAACAATTGCAAATCCGTAATAGCTCCTCATTCTGTAGAGTATCCCCACAATCCACAAACAAAAGTTACACCATTATCACTCATCTTTGACCCCAAAGTAGCAGAAATATTTCATTAACATGTGGCAGTGAAATATATTTTTGAAAAAAAAACTAAGGCCTCCCTCTTTTTATTGATTTTTTTTGGTTCTTTTCCGGCATTAATGGGACACCATCACATTTTCATCGTAACGTCGTTTCCGTGTACAAAGTACTTTGTTGATTATTTCCTCCATTTGTACAGTTTTCCGTTTAGACTACCAGAAATTGTTGAATATACAGTTTTCATATTGCATCTGCTATTTTTTATGATATATTTGATATAAATTTACCCTGTTTATAATTTATTTATTTTTTTCCGAAAAATATCTTCCTATTTTTTTTTTTGGTTATTTGTGTATGTGGTATGTGTCAATTTGACAACTGTGTTGCTGGTGTTGCCATCGTGTTGTTATTTTTCATATGTTGCCACCAAGTTTTTCGATGTCAAAAGGGAAAATGAGAGGAAATGTATGACCCGCCAGCGCCAGAGAAAAAGTCGCAACATATAATTTGTTAAATATCAGTTACACGATAAATATAAAATTTACACGATGACTTTTTCCTAAGTTTTTCTTTTGAAACACCTTCGCCATGATTACTGATTTAAAAGTGTATGAAGTGTTTTCTTCGTTTGTATAAACAAAATAAGGCTAAATGTAATTTATCGGACGTAAGCAGATAAAAAAAACTAAAAATGCCACCCGCTTCAGAATTGCTCACTGATTACGAAAATCGTTACGAGAAGGGGGGATTTCCCCCTCCCCCATAGGCGCCTAGGAATCCAAAAAAATAACGGAAATTGTAGGTAAATGTACAAAAATGACACAGTATAGAAAAAAAATGGTGAGCGGACGCACATTTTTTTTCAGATGCATAGACATAAGTAGCAAAAATGAATTTGCTAAAAAAAACATTTTTTTTAAATACATTTTTTTTTATTAATTAATTGGGGGTTTATGCCCGGCAAAGTACATTTGTGCCCAAAATAATAATAACAATGCCAGAAAAATATTTGTTTGACACTGTTTTTGGTGTTTGAACCACTTAAATTCATTATTTTTTAAAAAAAAAACTAAAATAATTCCTTGTATTTCATTAGAAGAATCTAATCAAACAAAATAAGACAATAAATATCGAATTCATATCTTGCAAAGGTTTTGTACACTATTTGCAATTTTATTCCACAATACTTTTTCAACAATTCCCCAGTTTTTGTAGAGTCCTTTGTTCAACATTTCAGAGACTTTTCTACACCAATTTCCTGTTGCTGTATTGTAATATTCGGTGAGATTGAACAGCTCTACTATCATATTGTTCAATTCGTCCTCGTTGATACAACAAGGTGCTTGTTTCTTCGGTTCATTGGTGTTAATGGGCGATTCTTCCAAATGTATGTTCTTCTTGTTGTCAGAGACGTTACCAGCATTCTTCTTCTGTACTTTGCCATCATTGTTGGCCTTCACCGGCATTTTATCTGGTTTGTAGTTGGCAGACCCTTTATTTGATTTTTGAGTCACCTCATTCTCTTTGGACTTTCCATCGCCTTTTCGTGGAGTCTCGGCAGTCTTTTCATCTTGCTCTTTTCTCTTCAACTCCTCCTTCTTTACACCAATTTGTACCCTCTTTTCAAGGACCGAACGCATTAGCTTGGCAAATGTGAGTTTTGTAATAAGAGAGCCGTCCAAAAATTCAACGAGACGCAGTTTCACATACATGTCCATCACTTTCTTCTTTTCCAGACATCTAATAAGAGCGTCGCAGTCCTTTTCAGTCTTAGCCAATTGGATTTGTATGGCTTTTTCGTAATCCTGAATTTCCGACATCTTCAGTTTAATTTGTCTGCAGTAACTTATGAAGACAACCACCTTTGCGCACAAACTAGAACATTCTGCGGACTGAACATGTTTTTTTTCCCATGGAAGGAAATGGCGGCGGGGCTTTACAAATTTACGAATATCATCGTCGGAAGAGTTGCCGTATGTTTAATGGCATCCAATCAGTGTTGCTAATTTAGCAGATAATCAAACATAGCAGATTGACGACGCAAAACTCAAAATATCGCCAGTAATTAAACTATGATTGAGCGACTGGTGGCAGAACTTTTTTTCACACGATTTACATGTACATCGATCTATATAAGGGATTACCAACATTGCACAGGTTTTTAGAAATATCACCTCAAGCCCGTCAGTCAGTGTGCTTAATATCTTACATAGTTAAAACACAACTGGACTCACGAGACTTGGCGACTTAAATGGCTAGCATTCCACTTGTTAGTTGTCATGTAATTCCATACATACATACTCGGAAACACATTGTTTGGCTGTTTTCACCTCGTAAATGTTGGCGACTTTAGGAGTAAGAGAGCAATCATTAAGCCATGTAAAACTTCTCTAGGAAAGCATTAAGGCCTAATTACTTGACCGTTGCCGGAACGTAAACGTAATCGTAACCGGAACGTTGATGTAGTGGTGGTTACCCAAGATACGTGAAGTACCATATGTTGTATGTAAACAAACAAAATAATTTGTCTATTTGTTTTGATAAAAACGTAAAAAATTCATTAATAATGAAAGAAAGTGTTGTGAAGAAACAATTTATCCATTGTTATAGTTTTTATGTTTTTATTTTATTATTTTTCTAACAAAGTTGTTTCTTTTACTTCCTTGCTGTTTTTTTTATTTCTAGAAACAAATCAGCTGTTTGTTAAATGTCACTTGCCGGATAGAAAAATCTATTTTCTACAGGTTCATCCGTTACGTTACGTTACGATTACGGCCAAGTAACCATTTGTACATGTTTCACATAAGGAGAACGTATCAGCTGACACGTCACGGTTACGATTACGGTCAAGTAACTCGGCCTTTAGCCGTTCGGAGCCGGCTTTAAACAGTAGGTCCCGGTCAGTGAGTATGCAAATTATGTCGTACACAGCCCACTGATTCGAGAGAAGTTCCCTTCATGGAATGTTAAGGGAAATAATAAGTAAGGTATTCTAACGAACGCGTCAATAGTTGATTCTAATGGCCGTCGCAGCTGACTGGAGAAAAGACGCATCACTAACGCCGACAAACTGGCTGGGCTCGGTTCTCTGCTGCTGTTTGCAATGACAGTGTCCCCATTTGGTCGCCATACAGACTGTTTAACTATTGACTAAGTACTGACTCTGTAGGGTCACAGTCTACTGGTGGATTTCCAATGACAAGCCAATGTTAATTGTTAATAGAATATTAGATTGGCTGGGGTACACTTGGTCAGTAGTACTCTACTGGCAATGTCACTAGACAATCACTACAGCTTGGCACAATAATAGAAAGTAGTGGCAAAATTCAGATACAACCCTGGGTATTATGATTGCCAAATTCTGATATATATAAAGGGTTTTCCAACAAGAGGTGTTATTTTGAATCACCCGGTATTTCGGTAGCTGTCACTTTTAAAGCTTTTATTCTGTGACATTTGACAAGTATAAACTACGCCATTACTAAAAATGGGACGATACACGCTTGCCCCACACGCAACGAAACCATTGCTCTGTTATGGGAAAAGTTTCCGGACCTAGTTATCTCACGAAGATGTGATCACAATGGGCCACCGAGATCTTGTGATTTAACACCTTGCGACTTCTTCGTTGGTGGTCACGTGAAAGATAAGGTCTACGCCAACAGCCCAGCGTCGATTCAAGACCTCAAAGATAGAATTCGTGAGGCTATCGAGAACATAGGGCAGCCACTTTGCGATTTCGGTATGGAAGATTTCATGAAAAGGATATGGAGCTGTAAGCGTGGTCGTGGTAGCCATTTGGTTGATGTTGTCCTTCATTATTAACGACATACCTTCCTCTTCATTGTGTAAAAAAAACATCCGATCATTTGTCTCAAAAAATGACATTTTTCCAAAATAACACCTATTGCTGGAAAACCCTGTATAATTAAACTAGTTTTCAGTTTCTTTTCTTTAATTGTAGTTTTAAATATTCATTTAAAACGTTTTCCAAACCTACATATAATCTAAACAAAAAAAAAGTCTCAATAAACTTCAACCGAAGACCATTTAATACACAGACGTCTTAAGTCGTCTGCTAAATATTTCCTATATCTTGTCAGCATAAAACCAGTATTTTCTCCGATGTCCTTTGTAAAACTGTCAAATGGTGCCAAGACATCTGGAGTGTGCTTCCGAACTAATGCATGGTCTTTGCATCAACTTGAGGCTTTTCTCAAAAACGTCTCAGCTGATCGACGATTTGTTTTCGATTGGCAAAAAAGCTCTTCTTGCAGTTCTTAGATATAAGGTTTTTTTTCACAAAAGCTTCTCAGCTGCTTGACGTTTTTTTTATTTGTCAAAACACTCTTCTCCTTGGCCTTGTCAGCAATCTACTGATTTTTTTCCCCAAAAGAATTTGTAAAAAAATGTGTACACTGAGGCCTGCGACCCATATTCAAACAACGATTTGGCATTTGTTTCCTTTTTTGTTTGTTTTTTTTTTTTTTTTTGGTAATATATTTCATTTATTTATTTTATTTCTTTTGTTAGCTTCAAATATGTTTCTTGTTTAAGTTTAAAATTAGTTTTGTTTTCTATCCAATGACTTAGAATTTCTGTCGTCTTCACCAACATTTATATCAATTTTGTTTTGGTTTCACATTTACAATTTTTTTTTTATACGTTTCGTTTTGTTTTGCCTTAAATTATGCACTTGTAAGCATTGTTTTAAGTTATTACATATTTTTTGTTTTGTTATCGTCAATCTTTTTTTGGTTAAAAGTCTTTATAACATTAATTCAATCGGGTTTGTGTCCGTCTATGGGTGTGTAGTAAGTACAATAGGTTGTCATTTATTTTTTTTTGCTCATTCGATCCTTCATTCTACTGTTAAGCCCCATGAGCCTCAGCGAACGAAAGCCACAATCATCAAAGTTCCAATTTCCATACAAAGTGTAAGGGATGTCGTTCGTTAAGGCTTACGGAACTTAATATAATTTTGTTTTAATAATAAATTATTTGTTGGTCATTTGGTTTTGTTATTTTTGTTAAATTTTGTAAGATTTGTTGGAAAGTGTTTTTTTGTTTTGATTTTTTTTTTCTTGAAAAATATTTCACTTGTTTAGAATTTTGCTTTAGTAAAGAAATAGTTTTTTTTTTTTTTTTGGTTTTATTTTCATTTTGAAAAAGGGCGGGTTTTTATGAGTGATTTTTTGGTTTTTCAAGTTTGGTGAATAGGTTTTCTTTTTGTTGTTGTTTGTCTTTGTATTTGGTTTGTCATTATTAAAGCTTACTTTGAAACATGTTGGCGCAGTTTTTTTTGTTTTTTTTGTTGGGTTTTAAATCTTGTTGTTGTTGTTGTTGTTGTGGTGATAAAAAAGTTTGTTACCTAAGTTTAAGCATTCAAAAATTGCTAAATTGAAACGGTTTATTTCAAGAATATTGAACAGAATTGAACAATGAAAACTAGGGCATAATCATTCTAACTTCTATGGCATACTTTTAGGCTTTGCGTGTGTACTACATATTTTTTGTGTGTGTGTGGTGTGCTAGAGAATGTATCATAATATGATTTCCGTTCAGTTCTATACGAATAAAATCGTTTTCGGTGTTTGATAACATTTTTTTAGGGTCTCGCGGATGTTTAAATTTGTTTTGTCGACTTTTTGCTCCAAAGCTTCTCAGCTATTTGACGATGTTTTTTTGTTTGGCAAAATGGTTTTCTCTAATGACTTTCTCAGTCATTTATCGACATTATGCCTTAAAAGCTTCTCGGCTGCTGGACTATTTTTTTTCTAGCTAGGAATTTTATAAATATCTGCCGAATATTTTCCACGAAGGCTTCTCAGATGTTGTTTTCGTTTGGTAAAAAAGTCTCAGCTATCTACTGATTTTTCCGATTTTTTATTTGGCAAAAAGGCCTTTTCCTTGGAGGTCTGATGACTTTCTTAGATATCTGCTGACTTTTTTCCGCAAAACACTTTTCAGCTGGTTAAAGTTTTATTGCAATTGGCAAGTCGTTTATCTGATATTGGCCTACTTTTGTCCCTCTCTACTCCTTGGACGTCTGATGACTTGCTGACTTTCTAAGCTGCTTCACGATTTTATTGTTGCCGACCTTTTCCCTTAAAAGCATCTCATATTTTTTCGTTTGCCAAAAAGCTCTTCTCCTTGGACTTTCTTAAATGCGAACTTTTTCCTTCAAAAGCTTTTCATATTTTTCGTATGCGAACAAACTTTTCTCCATAGACGTCTGATGGTTTTCTGAGCTATCTGCCGACTTTCGCAGCTGCTTGTAGTTGAACATAAAGCTCGGCTTCATGGACGTTTTTAAATGTCTGTCGACTTTTTCCCTCAAAAGCTTCTCATATTTTTTTCGTTTGTCAAAAAGTTCTTCTCCGTGGACTTTATTAAATGTCTTAAATGTGGCCAATATTTTCTGTATCGTAAGTTTTGACAGCCTTTTTGACAGTTTTATCTTACCATGCATATCCATATAAAAGGTGTCTGCTGATTAATTTTTCCTTAAATGCTTTTCTCGCTTGGTAAAAAGCTCTGTCTATTAACTTTTAGGCAGACAATTGACTTTGCATTCAAAGCGAGAGACTCCAGATAAGTCACGTAAAAAACGCCTGAAACTGTTTTTTCTACGATAAAGAGATTCTGTTCCATATCGTCAAACAATCGGTTGATTTTTTATTTGGTTGGGGAAAGAGCTCTTCATTGATCCTATAACTTTTCCGAACACAAAAACCTTTCACAGTTCATGGATGAAAACTTTTCGTTTGGAGACTTGTCTACGGCTAATCATTCGATTATTATGAAAAATGTCTATTATCAAAAAAGTTCAAGTATACCGTTTTGGGCTAACTTCATATATTGCATACGTTGAGGCGGTGCTGGGCATTTCTGTTCAATATTCTTTAAATAATACAAGTATTTTGTTGCGGATTTTGTTTCTTTTATAGATTGTAGGTTTTTAGATTAAGTTTTAAGAAATAAGTAAATTTTGTACAGTGTCTTTGTTTTTATCGGTTATCGTTACGAACATTTAAACAAATAGTAGAGAATTAATGGCGAATGTGAAAACACAAGGACACACCGACAAGGAGGTTAAATCCCATAACAGTTGGGGGATTTCACTTTGTTCAATTTCATTCACCCTGCTCTTGTGTTTCGTTCCATAAGACTGGCCTTGTGTTTCCAGATTCTTCACATTTACAAGAAGACAAAAAAACGTGATTGGTAATTAATAAATAAACCAAGAGAAAAAGAATAACTTAAAAACTAAAATCACAGAAAGAAACATAAGTAGTAATAAGTATGTATGTATGTATGTATGTAATATCGGCCAGATATATAGTAATCGCATAATTGCCATACAAAAAATGTCAACTGAAATGTTTCACTCTAAACTAAATCGTTATCAGGAACTAAAATTTATATAAAAAAGTAGTACGTACACATTTAAGTTGCTTTGGTTTTCATGTTTTAAAAAAGTATTACATAATTTGAAAAAAATATATATATGTTTATCCTCTATAGGCAGAGAAAACCAAAAAACAAAAATAAAAACATATATTGTATATTCAGTTTTGGGTGTCGCCACAACATGTCGATTATTCAATTATCAGACAACGTGGCAAATGATCCTTCAGATATTCAAAGAGCTCCTGCGAGGCTCCCGGACAATTGGTCAATTCCAATTCTTGTAAATGCCTCAGCTGTATGAGACTGGAGAGGCCCGACGAGGTGAGTAGTGGGCAGCCGGCCAACGACAGCACTTGCAGGTTACGCATTGAGCACAAATGTTGCAGGCCAAAGTCGCGGACCTGCGAACACCAGCGCAGAAAGAGAGCGGTTAGCGAAAGCATGGTGGAAATGTAACCGACACCAATGTCGGTGATGTGAACGCATCTGCAGAGAAAAATGAGAAAATACCATTAAAAGGATTGCTGTAAAGCGATTATAGCAAAGTGTACTAAAAGTAAATTCCTACATGCCGAATGTAAATTTACTAAAATTTACTAAATATGTATTAAATACTTAACGCCGTAATCATAAAAATTTAAAATAGCTTTGTTAAGAAAAATGTATGAGAAACAATTTGCACACATTTTTTTTAACAAAACTGTTTTAAATTTTTATAAATACGGCGGTTAAAATGCCGATTCATTAGAATATTTGTTCACAGCAGTTTTTTTGGAAACACAATGATGTACAATGTTGAGTCCTTGGTACTAAACACCCACTTTTTGCTAGAAGAAAATGTACTAAATAACGTCGATGTCTCGAGGAGAACCATTAAACTGTTTGCAATTGGGCATTTCTTGTTAGTACTAAACATAAACAAAATGTAACCAATCCTTAGTACTAAGCAACAAATATAATAAAATGCTAACGAAGTAATTGGATTTTTATACTCTACGGAGTATACGGACGAGTACTAAAAGCTGAATGGCTGGAAAAGATGCCGACAGCAATGGAAACAATTATGTCAGACCTTGTTTCAAGTACTAAAACAAATTCTTTGTATAACAAGTGAACCCAGATTTTAAAGTACTGGACTTTAACATTTTCCTCGAAAAGTATACAAATAATCATTGTTTTTCCCAAGTGTCCGTAGAAAAAGAGTTCTAAGAATACAATACTTTAGGAGATATTACTACAAGCTTTTACTAAAACGTTTTTAAACTAAAAAACTAAAGATGAAAAATAAATTTATATTTAAAATTGTCCAAGAGTAGAACGCCGGAAGGAAAGGTTTCGCAATTTTTTTTTATGCACAACTTCTTCATAAGTACTAAAAGTGTACTAGATACAGAAAGTGTTGTGTACAGAAAAATGTCAATGTGTATCTACGAAGTGTGTGTTAAAAATAGCAATATTTCCATAGGAGTCCATTAAAAAGAGTACTAAAATTTGAATTTCTTGGAAAAGAGTAATCTCAAAAATTATGTTTACACACGAAGAACAATTAAGGTGTTTTATTTTTCAGTACTAAAACAAAAAGAAAAGATTGTACTAAAAATATATGGTGTTATGTATGGTGTTTTATTAGTACTAAAAATGTACTAAAAATAAAAATTTGTTATTTTCCCAATATCTTATTTTTTACGAAATATGTGTGGGAAATCTCAATTGATCTCAAGAGAGCATCTTACGAAAATGGTACTAAAAGTACAATTCCTAAGGAAAATTCGCTGACAATTTTGTTTTTTCTACAAGAAATATTAAAGTGTAACGATTTATATAAGAGGAGTATGGTTTTTCATATGTACTAAAAATAAAAAAAATGTTTTATTTTCCAAATTTCTTTTTTTTTACGAAATATGTGTGGGAAATCTCAATTTTTCTCAAGAGAGCAACTTTTGAAAATGGTACTAAAAGTACAATTCCTATGGAAAATTCGCTGACAATTTTGTTTTTTCTACAAGAAATATTTAAGTGTAACGATTTATATAAGGGGAGTATGGTTTTTCATTAGTACTAAAAATAAAAAAACGTTTTATTTTACAAATTTCTTATTTTATAAGAAATGTGTATTGGAAATCTAATTTTTCTCAAGAGAGCATCTTAGGAAAATGGTACTAAAAGTACAATTCCTAAGGAAAATTCGCTGAAAATTTATTCTTTTCTTCAAGAAATATTAAAGTGTAACGATTTATATAAGGGGAGTATGGTTTTTCATTAGTACTAAAAATGTACTAAAAATATAAAAAAATGTCTAATTTACAAATTTTTTTTACGAAATATTTTCTAAAGAAAATTGTAAATTGAAAATTTTACTAAAAGTACAATTCACTAAAAATTTTGGGATTTTTTACAAGAAATATTTAAGTGTAACGATTTATCTGTGGGGGAGGTGTTTTGTTCATTAGTACTAAAAATGTACTAAAAATATAAAAAATGTTTTATATGAAAACAATTCATTGGAAATGGTACTAAAATTTGCTATTCATCACGAAAATGTTGTAAAACATATTATTTTATTAGAAGTATATAATTGGATTTTATTAAGAAAATGTTCTAAAAAATATGATTTTCACTGCAGAATATATTACACAGTAGTAAATTTGGATTTTTCTTTAAGGAAAAAGTTCTCAATATTATGATTTCACCAAAAAGAAATGTGCTGATTTGTTGTCAGTAGTACTAAAAACTATTGAGTATACTAAATAAAGAAAATATCAAAAAATATTGAAGTATTTGTAATTTCCAGAGACACAAAAAGTGTAATAAAGTGAACTAAACACCGATAATGTATTTATTTTTATTTATTTATTATTAATTACAATACAAAGTAAATTTATATTCTAATTTTTGGGTCCAAGGGTAAACCGGGTGACACAGACCATATGTTTTTTAGATGTTTTGCCGCGACAGACCAAAGCCTCTGGTGGGAATCGAACCCACAACCCCCACGCTGATAGGCAAGCACGCTACCAACTTGCCTACCGGGGCGCTTGATAATGTATTGCAATTTTTAGAATTTCCAGGGAAATAAAGCTTTTTTGCTTGAAATGGACATAAAGGGCACTTTTCAAAGTTATTTCTTAGAGTCACTAAAGGCAAAGGTTTAAGACAATCTTAAACTCAAATTTTCAAAATTTACTTCAACAAAATCGGATAGGACGTTATAAAGTTATGATATTTTTACGCAGACAAAAATTTAATTTTTTAAAAAAAAAATTGTTAATCAAAATTGTATAGTGCGGTCACAAGACCTGGTCAACCATGAAATTTCTAGGGGCAAATATCAAACATTTCTTTTTTCTAAGATACAAGTTACTGGCAAACTTTCTCTTAGCTAAGAATGAGGTATTTAAAATGACCCTCCATTTTAGTACAATAACGATATACGCGTGTATTTCTCTGTATGCCTTACCTGTCCAGTGTTAACTCTTCCAATTGATTCAGATCACAGGCAATATATTCCAAGGAGGCATCCGTTATGCGTGGACACCATGACAGATCCAATGCTCGTAACTTCTGTAAATTCTCCGCAATCAATTCAACGCCGTCGTCTGTTAATTTACTGCAGCCGGATAAACTCAAAACCGTCAAATGTGGCAAAGAATGGACTGCAAAGAGAAACAAAACATACACATTAGGGCGGCGGTAAGAGACGAATTAATGATAAATCAAATAAACGTAATAATAACTTATAAAGCGATTGAAAGCAATTACAATTACAGTTGAAGTTTATGTGTCGACATCGGGTATACCCGATTGGTAGTGGTGGCGGTACTAACACCACTACACTTTATTACTCATATTGTGGTCAATATTTATGGTTTCCTATTGTGAACACAGACACACACACACACATATAGTGTGTATGTACTGTCATGTGTGTGTATACGCAATAAAATTGCACAATTGATGTCTTCGTTCAATTGAAATGGGAAATTGTTGGGGAGGCGTTTTTGTTGTACAGCCAACATTCACATCAGCATCACCAACATCGCCATCTCAGTGTCGCAATCAGAGCCACCCCCATAACGACCCTCATCCATTGTTCGTTGCATGGGATTCATTCTCGGTGAAATCTATGATTTGCCTGGTTATTGATTTACTTCAACACAACAATTCCCACCACATACAGACGCCACACGGAGCCAGTCCAAGCCATCCACATTGGAATCATCGAGTTACATTCACATTCACATCCACAGATGCAGATGCCGATACATTTTATAGTTCAATGGAGCATTTTGTGGTTTCTGGTGGATGGCTGATTGGGTGGGGCGCTTGTCATCTACCGGCCACGACACACAGTCATTTTCTTGTCATTTATCTGTGTGTGAAGTTTATTGAGGCAATCTAGAAATTATTTATTAAATGTTTTTTTTTTTTTTTTTTGGCTCCTCTGAAATTCACTGATTTTCCCACTGTGAGTTGTGAGTGAGCTGATGGCCCACCCACCACTAAACCGCCACCAGTCGTACTATAAAAAAAAAATACGATTCAATAAACAATAATTTTTTTTTGTGTCTCCATGAAATCAAATTACGCTTGATTTCAATTGTAAGTGAATTCGATTAAGGAAAAACCGATTTTGTTGTAGGCATACGATGTACGGAAAACAACCCGGGTTGGTATCAAGGCTGGGAAGGAGGTAATCTGTAGGATTTTGGAGGCGAATTGTAATCCTTTTAGAAACAAGCAATGTTTGTCAAGATTTCAAGCTCAAAATCCACAACCCAGAGAGAGAGAGAGAGAGACAAAACCTTTGTTATTGGAAAACTTTAAAAAAAGAGAACCGCACACACAGGAAATGTTATTTGTTTTTCTTTATATGTTCCTATTTACTAAACATAAATACTCATACGCCTACCACTAAACCCATAAATTTACCTGGAAAAGTTATGATGATGTATTTTCCGCACTGTAAGAGTATTACGTTTTTTTTTTTTTTGGTAATTCGAAACCGTTTCACTTGATTTCTTTCACATTATCTCAACATCGATTTCATTGAACATTTCTCCGCAAATCCTAGAGAATATTAACATTGTTTTCGTTTTAGAGGATGATTAGTGGATATCTTTACGAAAAAGAACGAAACAAACACCACCAACAACAAAGAAAAAATAAACCTTAATAATCCTCTTAAAAATCACCTAAGAACGAAGTACTCGCCTAAGAAGAAATAGACTAAAAGAATAGACTAAAAACATGTTAATCCTTTCAGCATGAAAATATGTACATGTATACGTATTTACACATATACATATGTTTACATGTGTGTATATGTGTGTGTGTTTATGGTGTTGATGAAGATGGGTGATGACGATGTCAAAGATAATGCTGATGATGAGTTTTTGCATACGAAATGAATACCTATAAATGCAAAATTTATACACACACACAAATACCAACACATCACATCAAAGGGAAGAGAAAATAAAAATGTTTTTTTAAAAAAAAAAAAAACCAATGCATCTCAGTCTATTTGGTCTTTAATTAAAATAAATGAATTTTCATTGAATTAATGAAGATTTCATTGAATTAATGAACTATTTCATTGAATTAATGAACTATTTCATTGAAGTAATGAACAATTTCATTGAATTAATTAGCATTTCACTGATTTAATGAAGTTCAATAAATTAATGAACTATTTCAATAAATTAATGAACTATTTAATTGAATTAATGAACATTTCATTGAATTAATGCAGATTTCATTGAATTAATGAAAATTTCATTGAATTAATGAACTATTCATTGAATCAATGAACTATTTCAATAAATTAATGAACTATTTAATTGAATTAATGAACATTTCATTGAATTAATGTACATTTCTTGAATTAATGAACGATTTCATTGAATTAATGGACATTTCATTGAATTAATTAACTATTTAATTGAAGTAATAAACATTTCATTGAATTAATGAAAATTTCATTGAATTAATGAACTTTTTCATTGAATTATTGAAAATTTCATTGAATTAATGAACTATTTCATTGAATTAATGAACTATTTCATTGAAGTAATGAACATTTCATTGAATTGATGAACATTTCATTGAATTAATGAACTATTTCATTGAAGTAATGAACATTTCATTGAATTAATAAACTATTTAATTGAAGTAATAAACACTTCATTGAATTAATGAAAATTTCATTGAATTAATGAACTATTTCATTGAATTAATGCAAATTTCATTGAATTAATTTATGCTTCATTAAAATAATGAATTATTTCATTAAATTAATAAACATTTCATTAAATTAATAAACATTTCATTGAATTAATGAACATTTCATTGAATTAATGAACTATTCCAATAAATTAATGAACAATTTCATTGAATTAATGAACTATTTAATTGAATTAATGAACATTTTATTGAGTTAATGAACAGTTCTCAGAAGTTAATAAAATATTTCATTAAATTGAACTATTCCATTAAATTAATGAACTATTTCATTAATTCAATGAATTTGTATATTAAATTAATTTTGGGCGCTTACGTCTCATTCGCTGTTACGGCTCGTTCTACACTCAATTAACGCCAAAGAAAATTATGTTACATTAGACAATTAGCTGACTTTTCTGTGTTACAATAATCGCGACACCTCGAAATAGCAGCTAATACGACGTCAACATTGTGTAGCACAAGATGTTTTGCCAGACTAAGACGATTCGACTAAATTGTCTGACGGGTTCCGCGTATACGCTGACGATTTAGAGAGTAAATACAATTGGAGTCCCAAGACACGGCGACTCAAAATCGTTACATATTCGATTTTTTTGTAGAGAGAACAACTGGCGGCCTACATTTCACTCGTAGGGAGTAGAAAAATGAGAGAGACCACTAGATAATCGCCGATTTAACAGAAATAAATCAAAAAAACGAACAATTGCGTCCCCAAACACACCAGGAGCCGCCAGACAACAGGGCAACTCAAAAAATTGCTGGTACACTAATCCTCGCTTCACTCCAACTAAAAACTCCCACGTTTTTGGGTTAGTTATCTGGATGAGGTAATTAAACGACCCCGCTTAATTACCTCATTTGGGTAATTATTCGACTACGGTTAAAAAACAAAAACATAGTTTTTTTCGCCTCGGAATAAGAAAATAAATCACTGGTAAAATCTTAAAATTTGTTGGAGAGATACTCGATCTTGTAAGGACACGATTGGAGGCTCGCAGAGTAAACAAAAACTAATTTCAAAGCAATCGTTTATGGCTTAGCGTAACCGCAAACCCAATGGGAGTTGCCAGAAAAAGACATCTCAAAAAACCCACAAACGATTACAATTTGTGGGAGAGAGAAAGAGAAATTGAGAGAGAAAAAAATAAATAAAGCAATCCGAGCCTTCAGAATGGTCGACCACGATTTGTTCCATGTCCTAAGAAATAACGAGTGAACCATTTAAAGAATTCGTCATATGTTACTTTGACGGTGACACCTGTTTCCCACTTGAAATTTTGACAGAAAGTCAATAGCATATCTTACGCTTGAACAAAGTTGGGAAAAGAATGCAAACTTGTTTCCAAATTAAATGCAGAGTTGACCAAAAAGTGCGTTTATGGAAAAGAAGTTTTGACCGAAATGAGACACACCCACGTCTGATGTAGGCAGGTTTGTGTGAAAATATTGTGAGACTGTCGTCGTACGGTGACTGTGGAGAATGTGGCTGCCGTTGCCGAGAGTGTGCAGCTCAGTTCTGGAACATCGACTCGATCTCAACATTTCACAAACCAGCCAGAGTGAGATCTACAGAGGCATGATGCCGTATTTTTATACCTCCTACCTACGGGTAGGAGCGTATATTTGATATGACCCAAAAGTGTAACATATAGAAATCTTAATATATATTTACCCTCGACACTGATTCACTGATACACTGATTCACTGATTCACTGACTCTGTCACGCAGTACGTAGGAATTTAAATAGGCATTCTATAATTTTCTATAAATAATAATAATAAAAAAAATAATATTTTTTTTTGTACAGAAATTGTGTTTTCCCCAAATTTTTTTTTACCAAAACTTTTTTTTCCAAAATTTTTTTTTACAAATTTTTTTTTTCAACAACAATTTTTTTTTTACAAATTTTTTTTTCAACAAAATTTTTTTTTACAATTTTTTTTTTTTGCAAAATTTTTTTTTCCAAATTTTTTTTTTCCACAAAATTTTTTTTTTTTTCGACACAATTTTTTTTCCATATTTCAACGGGCGCCATATGCGCATTACAAGTTACTAGTATTCAAATAACATCCCATAGTGTCATTGAACCAAATTCGATTCATGACGTTCTAAATCGTTGGAGCCATGTCCGTCTGTCCCTGCTGGTACGCACGATAACTTTCGAAAGCGTTAAACAATCGCTTTGAAATTTGGCATGGGTTAAGATTTTCTCAAAACTGTACCCCTTCGGGTACCTTCCATACAAATCTGATATTTCGCCCACTTTAGAAATCCTGTAATAATATTAATATGACCAATGCGATCTTGCCAAAATTCTGTACTTCTAGTAAAGCTATAGAGAAAAAAACTTTCGGACAAAAATTTGGAAGTAACATCCCGCTCCCTTAGGTGCTGCTGTGAAGTCAGCCCAGTTATCCACATGAAAAATTCCAGTTTAAATCGGTTTTCTTTATGTCGTCGCCGCTGACAATTGCAATTGTGTTTAAATATTTCACAAACCAGCCAGAGTGAGACCCACTGAGGCATAATGCACTATTTTTTGTGGCCTGTTTTTTTTTTAGGGGACCAATGTTAGGCAAACAATCCGTTAACGATTCTGGTCGTTAGGGACAATGTGGAGCAAGCGATTCGTAAGAGAGAGAGAGAGAGCCAGAAACGGGTGACAAGGCATTGGAGAACTAAGGTGACAGCAGGCCAGCCGAGTTAACCACATGAAAAATACCAGTCTAATCGGTTTTCTTTATGTCGTTGTCGCTAACAATTCCCATTGTGTTTAAACATAAAATGAACTCTTTTTCCATCCTTTGTCAACTCCACGGGGTATTCTCTTTTTCATCTCAATACCAACGTTTCTTCTTGTGGAAAGATAATTTATGTATAGGTGGGCGGGACAGACATTTGTGTATAGTTCAGGTAGGTAGGTCTTAAAATACCGTTAAAGTTATGCGTCCAAAGACGACGTCGTTGTGGAAGATTATAACACTGAAGTAGAAGTGGAAGGCGAAGACAACTAAGTTCAGTTAATAATGCAGTTCGGTAGGGGATGTGAGGGAATACAGAGAAATGGCTAAGAGGAGAAAAATGCAAAATGCAAAATGTATTTAAAGTTTTTCCTTTTAAAAGTAGCTTAACAGCGACAGCAGCAGCAACAACAACACAATTTAATGGTTCTCTGTGTGAGTGAGTGATGATAACTTCCCTCCCAACATTTTCTATCGCGGAAGTGACGGATTAGTGACGCCAAGAAGTTGAAACTCATCGTCTGCGATACCTTTTTTTCATCGTAGAAGTGTCTTCGTTATTGAGAAGTTGTACCCCCCGGAGTTAACTTCAATAAGACACTTTTGCGTAACTACAAAGAGTCACTTCTTAGTGCCTTCTTGGAAGTTACTTTTTGGTGCCTTTCAGAAGTCACGTCATAGTGCCTTTTAGGAGTCACGTCATAGTGCCTTGTAGGTAGAAATCTTTCTTGAGATAACACAGATTCTAAAACATATGGGCCGTAATATAAAAGAAATTGACGCAGTTCTGTTGCTTTCCATCTTTCTAGATCATCTAAAGACCGTGGCTTTCTACAAAATTCATGTGGAGAACAGTTTTTTAGGTTTCTCAATCTACTGGAAACAATATGAATTTACGAAAACGAAAATTGCTCACCCTTTTTTCGCGCCCAAGCTTTTAATAGAGTTCTTATTACTCCAAGACAAACAACGTGCATATAATCTAATCGAATTTGATGTACCATATCAATTGGAAGTTTTTCAATCATTGTTTCTTCTTGGTGGTTGTGATGCTGTGG
Organism: Hydrotaea cyrtoneurina; assembly: GCA_958296145.1. Taxonomy (NCBI): domain Eukaryota; kingdom Metazoa; phylum Arthropoda; class Insecta; order Diptera; family Muscidae; genus Hydrotaea; species Hydrotaea cyrtoneurina. Next base: position 76,673,940 of record OY282515.1, read on the forward strand.
TTGAAATCTTTCCCTAAATGAACTATCATCCCGTAACGACGAACATTCAATATTGGGAAAAACAAGACGATTTTTAAACATTTCTCCTTTTTGCGACTTTGGCAGAAGTGCATAATGTTGTTTTTGTTTAGAATATCCATAACGGCACATGTTATTTTCGGCTGGTGTTGTTAACAACAAACAATCTTCAAAGCGTCGTCTGGACGATTAAAAGACGACGACAATGTAAATTGTTCTTGTAAAATTCGAACTATCTTCGAATTAACGTCTTGAAGTGACTAAAGCGTAACGCATTTGAAGATGGACGATGAAAGAAACTTCCAAATGTTGGGAGGGTAGTTGTACATTGTACAATTATGTATGTGTGAGTGGCCGAAAGTAGTAGTTGCTGTGAAGTTGGCGTCGAGCAATTTTGGTACGATTTCACAGACCTGCTACTTATGTATGTATATGGCTTTGAGTCGTTGGGTGTGAGTACCTCTCTTAGGCTATATATACATATGTGTGTGTGTGTGTGTGTCCATAATTGTTCTTGTGTGCCTGTATTTATTTGTGCGGTTAACTGCAGTGCCCCAGTTTGCGAAAACCATATTGAGTGTGTGTGTGTGTTGTTTTTTTGTGCTGTCTTCCTTTTGCTTTACCGAAACATTTTTGCTCGTACATGCATACTTCATAAGATACTTATAGTCGTAGGTTATTGTTGGGTATCTAGTTTGCTGCGTTTTCTTCTTCACCTAACCCTCACCAACAGCTGACTTTCTCCAATGCTCCTTACACCTTCTCACAGTTGCCCCTCAACAAAACTTCGTTCATTTGGTTTTATCATCAACATTTTCTTTTTTGTACTATTTTGTTGTTGTTTGAATTTGCCTGAACACATGTACAAGAATGAGAAGAGGTCAGAGAGGAGAAACAAATGAATACAGAAACAAAAGACAACACACAAAAAAACTGTATATTTGCCTTGCAACGACAGAAAGGAAAAAGAAACGTATCGCCAACTTTTGTTAGGCTTCTTCTGAACAACAGCAATGATAACTGCAAAACAAAAAGCAACTGTAATCAAAAAACCACAAACTAAAGATTTAAATTACAATATGTTAAGAAACCACCTCACATATGCATCCACACACACACACACCAACACCCAGAAATGACAAAAAGTTTTTAATTGAAAAAAAAAAAGAGAAACAAACATGAAAAGTTTCATATTTGCACCCAAAAGATTAAGGAAAGGACGACCAATATCCCCCGGCTAGCAGGAAAACAATTGAGTATGTGAGGGTATCTGTGAAGGGTCGCTGTCACAGCAATAGCATTTAGAGCTAAAGGATTGTGCCGTTATATGAATTATCACGGGGGGCTGGATGTGTTGGCTGCAGGCAGAATAATCTGCACCATTTTAAGAGTTTTCTTCTTGGTCTGGAATGGAGACCACCAACCTATCAACTTTGCTTAACTTCAACTCGCTCACTCCCTATCGTTTGATAGGCAACTCCATTCCGTTGCAATGCTCCGTATGTGATTTGTGGTGGTCCATCTATCGGTTTTGTTTTTAATCATATTATTTTAACGCCCGAAATCTGGTCAGAAAGGAACGTTGGAAAATAATGCAATTATTATTTCCAAAGTCAATGCTGTGTAGACCAAACAGGGCATTTATTAAAAAGGGAAGTTTGGCCATCGTTTGTGCAAAGTGTTTGTTGGACTGCCATTCTAGTGGACTACGCTCACGACTCCCGTCATCGTACGGTGCGCACTGACCGGTATGTGGCTGCCATAGCAGTGTGTGTGTGACTCGCCACGATCTCAACCACTTAATATTTAATGCACCAGCCTGATGTGAATTTTGCACAAAGCTCTCGCTCTTAGTCGGAATACACGGCTATCCAGGGTATCTCATCTGTTCATTGTGAAATGGCCGGTTGACCGGACGACGCACTATAGAGAAAATTCGTTCTTCCAGCAAATGTGTTTCCTGCCAGTTGTGACATTCAGAAATTCAAAACAAATGTCAACAAACACTACTCCCTCTTTCCTCCTTCCGATACCCCATTTATAGGGGCATCCCCCGAGTGTTGGCCATAAAAAAAAAAAAAAATATGGTCAGCGATTTTACTCTTTCCTGAAGGAGCAAAACTGCCGCATCTGGGTAAAGGAGAACCCGCACATGATCGTAGAGAAGCCAATGCAGCCTTAGAGAGGGTTTTTGCTCGGAGCGAATTTTGAAGCGATGGCATCATTTTCCAAATTTTCCTTTCAAAATATTGCTGGAAATGCCATTTCGGTTTTGTGCCCGGAGATTGAAGACATTGACTTCGTCAATCCTTGGTTTGAGCAGGCTGCACAACTCACACCATCTGTTGATCAAGTTCGGCAATTGTGTTACCAGGCGTCTCGGGGATGTTTATTGGCCACCTCTGTGTTCCCATTTGACGCTCATAGTGATTTATTTATGTGGTAGCGTGAAGGGCCGATTTTAGTTACCGATTCTATCGTGAGATAGAGCCCAGAACCAGGACTACTGCCAAGACAGCCGGGGCAACCACATGAATGAAATTACTATGAAAAATGCCCAAAAAAAAACTCACATATTATGAAAAATATTTTCCATTATGAAAAATATACAACAAAAAAGATTGGGATTTTTTTTTTATTTTAATAAAATAAATTCCATTATAAAAAAAAACACAAAAAAAGATTGTGATTTTTTTCTTCATAATTTTTATTCATTTGTGGGCCAATTTTTACAAGCGGCCCGCGCCTAGGCTGGAAATTCTCTTACATATTAGGAATACTACTGGGTTTTCATAACCTAACTGACATTCCAGATGGAATTTCAATATCCGTTACCACTCTACCACAAAACAAATATTTTAAAAATTCGCTGTAAGCTCTGAGGGTCTTAATTAAATGTTTGCAATGTCGTCTATCGCACTCTCAATCTGTCAAATCCTCTGTAGTGGAAAATCCACTTAAACAAAGAAGACCCCGCCTTGATCTGAATCTAGCCGATACTAATCGCTAGATTATTTAGAACAACCTTCTCCGGCAGTCTGAGAGCTGAATTGTTGTAATACACACGCAAAGAAGGTCTACGGTGCGATTTTTCAGGTCAATCGAAAAACAAGACATCAATGAAAACCAATTGTTGTACTAAATCCATCGATATATGAACACACAGACAGACAGACGGACAGACATACACAAAACCGACCAACACATACATACAAATAAACATACACTACTATTTGCACATCGATACTTAGTGTCGTGTATGGCTTGTCTTACATTTTGTTACAGATTTTCCAAGTAATTAAATCTCTGTTTTGTGCAAAACCGCAAAAATATGAATTGGAAAAAAAGCGTTAAAACACACGCAGCAGCAAAACAACAACACGAAGAAGAACTGCTACAAACATCAGCATTGTTGGTGGTTTGCCCATGTTGGCCTGTGTGTGAATGTGAAATGCGATTAGATCGAAAGAGAGCAAAAAAACAACAACAACAATGCAGAAGAAACAAAACCTTATTAGTTGTCAATAAATTTCATTTATTTATTTGAACAAGAAAAGAATCAATTGATGTCACGACGATGATTATCATGATATGACGCCACTCGCTCACTAACACACACACACACTCAGTGGCAAATCAATGAATGACTCAGAATAGATTTTGCGTTTGTAATAACACACACACACATACATCTATATTACACCACGAGACGTTAGGTCGTAGAGAACATATGGGCAAGTACATGCAGGTTTTTCCGAGTGCGGGAGACGTGTTAAAAAACACTAAGAAGTTTCGCACTACTCCAAATGAGAAAGAGAGAGAGAGATACATTTGTCTACATCTTGTTGGCTATTTTTTAGGAACACCTGTACTAGATGTCCGTTGTCTGTGGTGTTGTAATAAACTAATTGGATTTAGTGAGAAGAGTATTTTATTATTGAGATATTGTTATGCTGAGAGAGAATTCTGTTAAACAACAACTGGTAAAGGTATTTTAAAAGAGTAGGAAGTATAAAATGTGGGTTAAGAAAAAAAGGAGAGCCCTGTAGGGTTTAAACAATGTTTGTTTTCAACTTC